>JBBBZN010000019.1:0-388773 GCA_037974915.1 Ceratobasidium theobromae
AAAGTCTTATAAACAGGATAAATCACGGATATCTCTCAAAAGAAGTTAGGCGATGAACACGAGAGAAAGGGGGGGAAATTCTCTACAAGGCATAGCTTGATCAAGCCCCGCCTTAGCGCTGTGCTTGTTATTTGGGCATGTGTTGTAATACCAGCTCCAAGGGGTTGGACGAATCTTTGGCGCTTTCCGCTCAACGACGACCAACCCTCCCGGGAGTTATTATTGGCGAATTTTAGCTTTGGGCCACTATCCGCGATGCCCGTAGCAGGCGATACCTCTCGTCCTGGCCATTCGCGTGCCCGTTCTGCTTCGATTCCTCTAGACATTCTCCTCATCACCACTGCTGTGACTTCCTCGGCCGATGCAGGAAAGACTCTGGACTTTAGCTTGAAGAATATTGGAGAAGTAACCGAAGAGGCAACAGCTCAGCTTGCACGGATAGGACGGGATGATCTAGACGACGAAGGAATAGTAACGAGGTGAGTCCAATTCCATTCCTGGGAGACTTGCTAATCCTTTGTGTAAGGCTCGCACTCTCTAACAATTATTTGAGAAAATTGCCTTCAAACTTTGCTTCGCTGTATCGGCTCAGGTATCTCAACCTGCGAGCGAATGCCTTTGTTACCTTTCCGGAAGTGGTATGCGACATCTTCATTTGGCCGGTACAGGCACACCCAGTTGACACTCTTGTTTTTCTTCCCCTCTCTGGTCTAGGTTACCAAAATGCCTTCGCTGGAGATTCTTGATATTGGCAGGAACAAGATACAAGTTCTTCCCACCGATCCTGGCACTCTTGTCAACCTGAGGGTCAGTTCAACTTTTGAATTGTCCTATTTGCAGTGTATTGAACTTTGTTATCTAGGTCTTTTCGCTTTCCAAAAACCGAATAACTAAACTCCCTGCGTACTTTATCAACTTTCACAGCCTCAAGATGCTCAAGGTGGACAACAATCCTATTGAGTGGCCACCCGCATCCGTTGTTCAAGACCAGATTCCCCCCACTGACAAGACTGAGGATATGGTCAAGTTTATTTCCCAACTCCGACAATGGCTCGTTGTAAATGCGCCGCCGGAACCCGAGAGACCCGAGAGGCCCGAGAGGCGGCATTCTCCACGGAGGTCCCCTATAAACGGAACAGGCGAACAAGCCAAGAGGCTGGTCAATAGGTATGACATCAAGGGGTCTGCTACAACAAAACGAGCTCAGCGATTGCTTACTTCTAGTCAAGCGAACAATACCGACCAAGCACGAACTAGCTTTGGGCGCGCCGCTCATGGTCGGAATATATCTGAGGACTCTGTCAACTCAGAGTATTCTGCGACGTCCGAGTATTCCTTGGTCGACAATGTCAATTATGTTGGGGAAGGCCCTGGTTTACAGATTCCTATGAAACCCCCACTGGGTCGCTCCGACTCTGCGGGATCTCCTGACACCTCGGTTCCTGCGCTAGATGAGGCTCTGCCCCCTGCTCCCTCGAGTTATCATGGACGAAATGCATCCTACTCGGCGGATAATCGACGACCCATTGCATCAACTGGCAACTTGGTTACCAAGCAGAGTCTACCTGATTTGCGCAAAGGGTACAGTCCCAGTGGCACGATCAAGGCGTCGGGAAGAAAGCCCCGCGAGCCCGTCACTAGCTCTTTCCCGTCGTTGGCCAACAGGCAAAATGGTGCCTCGTCTTCCGCTTCCGGACTCGCCTCCCCACCGCTTGCATCATCGTTCCCGGCGCGCGCTCAAGGCGAAACGTCTCCCCCGCCGACAGCTACGTCCATGGACGGAGTTCGAAACTCGTATTTCAGGCGACTGTCAAAAATTCCCCTCTCGGTCTCAGCCCCATCCCTGCCACAGTCACTATGCCAAACCATCGACGCCATCCGGGGCATATTATTCGCCGTCTCTCAAATATATTCGGCTGTTCAACAATACACCAACGTGATTGTAGAACGTCGAATAGCCAGTATTTTGGTGCGAGTCCTCGAACCTGCAAAGCGAGCCATGGACACGCTCATTGGTGCGCTTGAACGATATGATTCGACTGCCCGACGGGCTGTGCCTAGCGCCCTGGAGTGTCGGTCGGTTGTTGAGGCTTGCCGTGAAAATGTGAGCGTATGTGGCCGTGTAGTTGCTGTGCTCCAGTTGCAACTCAAGGTTCTTGCTGCGGGCGCGGGAGGCGATGTGCGTTATACGCGCCACCTATTGTTGATGCTCTATGGTGGCATTGCGGAAGTCGTCAACTCCTGGCGGGACTTGATGCCTCATTTGGCAGAGGTCAGGGAATTCCTTGCTGGAACCGCATTACCAACTTTTTCTGCTGGGCGAGTAGAAGTATCAACAAAGAATCACGGGACTGGCCTAGGGTTGAGTATGGCGCCAATCTCCGGACCTTCGTCGACTAGACGACCCATCTCACCCATCGAGGAACATATCGAACCGACCCAATCGGCCGCCATTCAGGAGTCGGAGTCGGAGGTAGAGCCGGTCCCTTCACCAGCTCATTCTGCGTTCACCAACCGCTCGCGCATGGAACGTCGGGCTGGCTCGCGCGAGCTGACGCTCAGTACGTCGACTGGCGCGACCGGCAAAGCCCCAACGTCGTCGCCAATGGAGTCCCCGATGAGCGCTGGATCCGATGCTCCTGTGGCGCAATCCTCCCCTGTGCCTTTACGATCTGCACTTCGAAACGCAAATATGAACGCCAATGCCAATGCCTTGCATGCCGAGCGGTCGGCCGCCTCCTCCCCCAACCATTCCATCTCGGCTCAATCTCAATCCCGCGACGAACGGTCCGATGCTGCTGGTTCCCCGCACATGCGCCCGGGGCGCTTGGCCCGCCGTGCCCAAGGAACGTTGGCCGATCCGTCCGAGTCGTTGCGCGGCGTAGATGAAGATTTGTTGAACACTGCTGAAAAGGCAGCTGCTACCGCATCAGAGATGTGGGCATTGCTCGGTGCTACTATAGAATCTGCGCGCTCCCAAGGCGTGCACGACAATATAATCACGCCCGTAAATAGTGGTTTGAATAGTGCACTTGAGGCGACAACCAAGTTGAAGGCTGCACTTCGTGCCGTGCGTGAAGGGACCGGGAGGGAGCTTGGTAGGAGGCCGTTGTTCGAGGTCGCAACGTTGTTTGCCAAAGTGAGTGTTCAGATATCCTCTGAATACAACATTCTTAATGCAATGTTCACCAGAGCGTTACTCGTACCATCGCACTCTTGAGGACCTTTGCTAGCTCTTATTCTATACCTCCCAAGCTCCGGGCCACAGCACAGCGTGTCACTCAAGCGACACAAGAAACAATTTTCTTTTTACAAGCGTCATCTTTTGCCCCGCCGCCTTCTGCACGGCCTTCTACCCCTGGGTTTCCCACCGGTCTTGGTTTGGGGCTCGGAGGGACTAATACGCCCATGAGTGCGGATCCAAGAGATGGGCACTTGCGTGCCGGGCTTCCCTTACCTCGTGCTCGAAGTACCACAGTTGAAGGCATCTCGCCAGGGGCATCCATGTCTGGCCATGGACCCATGATGGGCACACCGCGCGACGCACCATGGAGTGCGATGCCAGGCCAAACATTCAGGAGTGCCGAGCACTCGTCGCTCATTGGTCGGACAGGTGCACAAATGATTTAACATAACCACACGCTTTTACAGCTATACTGCAGCGAATTGTGTCGTGTTGATCGCGATGTCTCGTTTTACGCTTTACTTTTTTTATCAAAAGTCATTACGTTGTTGTCATGTTGTCACACTTTCTAAACTGCATATTGTGTATCATAACATACATATCCTATTCAACGGCCTATTGGTCAAATTCAGCCCTACTAATACATATACTACTTGTTTCTGGCATATGTATTTCAGGCTCATACCAATACTAGTGTTGATAATGGATTTAGTTAATTCTTGAACATATAACCATCATTGAAATGAACATTCATCGTCCTTCCCTATCATCAAGCCAAGTAGCAGCCGTGAATCCCAAATTGTTTTAGACTTTGAGTTTACTCTACTACAACCCCATAGAGCAACACTCCCGCGTGCTTAGGTTATGTGATTTAAAGGCGCATATAAGCAGGGTGCGTCAGGGGATGTGCTATATAACTAGTGGATGGACAGTTACCCTACGGGCCAATTTACCAAGAAACCAGCATACACTCAATACCCTGCTATTATGCTTGAGTTCATCACTCTTATACGTAAACGCGTGTCGATTGATGGCATCTGCCCATAGCGTTCATATGCACTATTGGTATCGTCACATCTCAGGTTAAGTCGAAAATGCCATGAGTTCAAGTTCTAGGTATTTAGCCGCTTCATTTGTTCAAGGCAGAGCGATATATATGTGCAAAATATTATTAGTGATACAATAAATATACACATGCGAACCAGGGTAATTCGACGCAGCTATTTACATGGTAAGTTCCGCCAGCTTTTTAGCTTTGTAGTGATCCGTCGCATATTTCGCAGTTCTGCAGGCCGGGAGGGTTGATAAATGTGCACCTTGCACAAGTACTGCTAACTATCATTGTTTCATCTTCCAAGATGACAACTGAATCGTCTGTCCCTAGTTGCCGCGGTGGATCCACCTCTGCGTTCATATTACCGTCGGAAGACCCCGGAGTCGCTGACGCCATGTCTTGATCATTGGTGGCTTCTTGCGCCTGCGAGGGAGCTGAGTTCACAGCCACCGTATTCATGCTGCCATCCAGCAGGGTTCCACCAAAAGCGCGACCTTCGGGCCGTGGGCGAACTATCTTTGGCTCTACGTCTCCAGATGTGAGCGCCCAGCTCACAGCCTCATCCTCATTCATTGGTTCGAATGCGCGCAAAACTAAACGGTCGGTTCGTAGAAACCCTGCTTGCAATAGTGTCTGAGAGTCATCCGTGAGCTCGGTCCCGTGTAGATAAAGCTGCTGATAAAACGGAAGAACATCCTCTGCATCTTGAATCTATCGTAGAATAACTATAAGGCAGCTTGAATGGGCATGTGTGTACCGGTATCATACCTTGTGTTTGACGTCCCGTACTGTGTCATCCTTGTTTACGCGAATGGAAAATGTAGTCCCTTTCTTGGTAGCAGCTGCAGTTCGAATCCGTTTAGACTTCCGCTGGCCGTACGTTATTATCGGGGCAGTTGGCTTGGATCGCTTCCTACTTCCCGGAGCCCGCGCAGGGGGGCTCGCCGCATCACTGAGGGTTGGGCTTTCGATATCGGTGTCGTCAATGTGAATGATATCAGCATCAGACTTGGAAACTTCGGGCGGCGGAGAAGGTTGCTTCGCCTCGCCATTCAACCCTGGAAGAGCTTCCCCATCAGCCAAACGGTAAACAGTGATATCGGCTTGCTCGTAGTCAGAAAGCCTTTATGGGAATTTTAGAATGGCAACAAACTCATTGTAAAACTTGTTCACACCTTGATTTTCGGCAACTAAAACAAAATTGTAAATTTGACCATACTTGGTTTTTGCCAGAATTTTCATCGGGCGACATGAGAATGAATTCGATGTAGGGCCCACCGCCGTAAAGTTCGCAGAGAACCTCCCATTCACTAGTTGCGATAGCGCAGACGGTACCGTCCATGTCTGCTTCTTCTCTTGGGTCAATGATTAGACCACCATGCTGGCATAAGAACGAGTCGTTCGTGATCGGGCCAGGGCGAGGGGATGTTGATGGCTTTGCGAGCCACGCCCGCCATTGATTTACAAATGCAAGTGGGCTGTGACAACAGTTAGGAATTAGAATCGGGAGAATCTGGTTTGGGACTAACATCAGAACATAAGTGAGGTCTTCTATGAGTCTTACTGCTAGCGTGTCGGAAAGTTCGCGCCGAGCCAATGCCGATAAACGACTCTGGTAACATGTTATTGTTTGCTCATATGGAGTTTCCGTACTTACTCTTTCAGCTTCAGCTTTTGCTCGCGCTTCTTTCGTGGCTTCACGATCACTTGCGGCGACCGCCTCGCAAACGGTACATGTTTCAGTTTCGTTGTCAGGTGGCTCGAACTCGGGGAAGATTTCCTTAAGGACATTTAAGGCCTAGCAGAGATACTTTAGTACTAAGCGTTATACGTCGGGTACGTGAATTTACGGAAGTGCTGATCTTTTCTCTCGATTTCTGTGAATGTCCCAAACCTATGTCAAAACGAGTAATGTGAACGCGCGCCTGTGTGTGTGGCTCCGCCTAGCTTACGGCCATGCTCGCAATAGACATCCGACTTGAACCGAGGAGAATCGGGCAGCGGGTCGCGATGACCAAGTACGTGCATTTTTGGCTTCTTGAGCCTCCAGTCTTTGAATAGGGTGTTAATGACTGTTTATTTGAGTTCCAGTAACAAAAACACACCTTTAAGCCACGATTTGGATATCCACCAGCCCCTTCCTCTGTCACGGAGCATACATGCCTCGAACCTTGAAACCAAATCAGCGTGCTGCATGGCATAAAGTTTTTCTAGGATGAATAGTTAATAGTAATATCGGCCTTGAGGGAAAGCGATTAACCATTGAACAAGCTCGCGGTGCAATCTTCACATATACGATCTGATTCAATAGCGACCGCATCTGTACCAAATTGTTGGATGCTAGCCCATGCGCCCTAGTGTAGAGTAAATAAGTGACACGTATGCTAAATGGATAACCATGCCTTGGATATTCTTTTCATATTTGCCGATTTTGCTGGATCAAGAAAACCATGAACGCACAGAATCTGCTCCTCAACTACTGGAGCATCTTGGGGAGTGCTTTGAACCGCGTTATGTTCCGACGGCGCAGGGTTCAGGGAGCGAATCAAATCATTAGGTGGGGGCGGACTGGATGATGCAAATCGTTGGTGGGTGGGCGACAGCGTGCTTTCAATGGGTTGCGAATTTGGATATATAGTCTTACGGGCAGGCTGACCAAACGTATCCTTGTTCAGGTCCCTTGAGAGCCAAGTTTCGAGGGCCAATCTACTGAGTACCATGGAGATCTGTTTGTAAGGTGTTAAAAAGGTCACACTAGGCCTATTCGCGTACCTCATCTGTGTTTGAAATTTCCCAGACCTGATAAATCTCTTGCTTGCGTTTTCGGATCAGTGTGAACTCGGACTCCAACTTTTTTTTTCTGAAACCAGATTGTATTAAGCTTCTATCGCCCAATGAATCCTATCACTCACTTCTGTGCGTATGTTTCGCACGAAACCCGGTGTTCCTCATTCAAGCGCTCGACGGCATCAAATGCGTGTTTCGGCACTCCCAATGTTGTAGCATCCACAGGGGGAGCATCTCTTTGGGCATAAATCAGCATATATGCGTCTTTTGAGACTTGTGACCTACGCGTCCCCAATTCAAGGCGTGAAAGACACGGATGTAAATAGGTCCCGACCTTGATCCTCCAGTAGGTTGTTTCCCGATAAGCTCCTCGATTTGCATCTCTCGCACCTCCTCGTCGTTAAATAGAAACCAGCGATTTCGGCTACGTGCATGGGTGAGAAAAAATACCCTAGAGTGTGGTTACCAGGCCAAATACTCACGTTACATCAAAAACCTGAGCTTCATAATGGCCATGGTAGGCACTTGGGCCCCTATGGAGAAGAACACCACGAAGGTCATACCAGATTTCAGTGCTATCCCCACCAATAAAAGGCTGCATGTTGATAGACAAGGGGAAGGCAATTGCATGTTTCGATTTCTTGCGACTCAATTGCTGTGCGTCAAACACGAAGCGAAGGACTGAAAAGTGAAGAACCTATCATGATTTGTCAGCCAAAGGACTTAAACAATGAAAAATAATATCTGTGGATACCGGGGGCAAGTGCGTTAACTTCAGATAACGGAAAGCGTCTTGCTTGCTCCCGCAAGTCGAACAGTCGTAGCTATTTTAAGCGTAAGCCCGGTGTCAATTTTCAACGGTGCGTAACACACCGGTTATCACCATCGAGTTTTTCATCCTCTAAACTAGCCTTCAGTCGATCTCCAAGCGTGCAGTCAGACTTCGGGGAGGAGCGATAAGCTAGGCGATAATAGTACGCAAGGGGATTTCGATTTACCGTCAAGCTTATTTCCAGTTCCAGAAAGCTCGATTGGTGTTCAGAGGCGTTCTGACAAGTAGCACATCGCGTCCCATACACTTGTCGGCCTTCAAACTGCAGGTAGGGGTGCTTTATCAGTGCCTTTCTCCAACTTAAGGTATGTGTCGCAGACTTGGTCAGTCATCAAGGATCTCAACTTTGCGTTATCTTGCTTCTTAAACTCGTTATCAAGGTGCGACATGAACAACTTTGAGAACCTAAAAGCTAGTTAATATATGATAGGATGAGTATAGATTGGTCACTTACTCCTGTGCATCCTGCTGCTCGGCTGTTCGGATCCCTAGGCATTCTACGAACTTGACCGGGTTAAACGACTTCTCACGACTATGCTGAAGTGCTCCAAATGTCATTTGTAATTGATATACTGGTGATTCCTGCTCAACTGTGTGATTACCTCGGTTGAAACTGGCATTTCACGGATAAGCGCACCTCAACGCTTTTCCCAGGAACAACCGACAGTTCGGGGATGCAATTATACACACCAGCGCGAAACGCAAGGTCTTGAAACCACACCTATTTTATCCCTAACGTCAGGACCTTGAAGGGCATGTACTAAATTCCTACATACTTGAATAAAAGCGTTTGCATAGCACGTCGCTCCAAGGTTCTGTGAAAGCAATTTTTAGTAATAAGTAATAGTGCCATCAACACCACTAACCCTCAACCCGACGGGTGTGTCAAAGTCCCTAGACAAGGATTTTGGATCTTGGTCTACTCCCGCTGCATCAAGGTACTGTTTCAACGCCGTAGCTACCGCTCTCAAATTAATACGATAAGAAATGAATGCCGTCAAATATTTTACCTTCATTATCCCAAGTTCGTTGTCCCAAGTAGTTGCAGCAATTAGGATTGCTCTTACATGCCTTGAAGGAGCACTCCGGCTCGTCATCACTCGAAATTACAACTACGTCTTCTGCGTTGGACTCGATAGGAGGGGCCTTCTTGCGAGGAGCGTGCTTGTTCTTGCATATGTGCTTGCGAAACCCGCACGCGGTTGCCCGGTGATGTGAACCAATATCTTCGGGTACTTGAACTTCCGTACCAACCCACCCCCATTCAGAGAATGTCGATGCAGCAGCCAACGAAGCTCGTAATGTTTGTTGTCCTTGGGCGAGGCCTTTGGGTACAGGCCGCCGGAGCTGCGCCCGCGGAGATTCGCGTGTCGAGTTGGTTTGTCGCTATGTTCCGGTAAATGTTAGTATTCGTACCTAATTCATCATCCCCACTACATTATAAACTTACAATGTATTGCTTTTTCATCCCGCGCTGATCCTCGCCGCAGATTGTCTGGCCCGCGACTTGTTGAACCAAAGGGTGGGCGGGCGTTGAAGAGTTATTCAACAAACAGCGCCAATCGGATTAAAGACTGGCGACCTAAGAGACCTTCAAATGATAATAAAGGATACTTTTTAAGGACGAGATATTTGCAGAGCTCCAGTGATTTAGCAAGGATCAGAGCTGGGGCATTGGTTGGAATTAGAATAACTGAAGCAATTGGTGGCTATGAAATGTGATGTGTTTTTATTTGTGTCTATTTATCCATGACAGTGGTGAGCTCATCAACGTTCATTGCTGAAAGGACATCCGCACTAGCACTTTCCTTTCTACAGTAATATTTCTACATGTGTTTGTGATCATGCAAGTGCAAGAAGTTTATCGCTAATTGATCAATAAAGCAGCCCAAATCTGGTAAACACCGAAACTACATGAGTGCGAGAATACAAGTTGCTTGGGCTTGCCACACAAGCGGCAAGTATACAACCATTGCAAAAGGAAGTGTCCAGACCCCTAATACCTTCCACTCCCATATGATCATGCGTCCAATCCGCACGGCCTCAGTCTTCCCGTTAAAATATACGAAACCCAGTGTAATAAGCGGGGGAGTCAAGAGGGGAAGGAGGAAATAAGCACCAATTGCTCGCAAGGTCGATGACCTAGTTGGTGGAATATAGGATAACGGCACACTAAGGAGCAGAACTGTCACAGCAGCAAGGCTAAAGTTAAGTAGAGACAAGAGCGCTGTCACAGTTCCGCAAAGACACAGAGTAAACGATTTGAGAAGGATAGAGAGGGGTGCCACTTTTTCAGAGGGTACTGGATTCGTCCGCGGCAGGAGAACAACCAAGGATGGAATAACCACAGTAATCATGGTCAATGTAACTAGGTACCCTATGGGATAAGACTGGATAGGGGTCAGATAAGTGCAAAAGCTGTCGACTAATCTCAAACTCACAGTGAATGCTTGAACGCTCGACCTGGTTCCCAACGCAAAAAGTGTAAAAACGCCTAATAAATGCGTACATCCGACCAATATGAACGCATCGACGACTGGCCGGGATCTTTTAATCCACAGCTTAGGACCTTCAACCGTGACACCCAGTTCCGATTTTTTATCTTTGCTTGTAGTCACTGTCTGAACCTGTAACCAACCAGCTTCGACCCAAAGTCTGAGACCCCCAAATGTCATGGCAACACTCATTATAACCGCAGCTGGAAGGTATCCGCCAATCTTGACAAATGATTGTGCACTGGTAAGAAGGTAAAAGAAGAAGGATGCATGAAGGCGTTCCAGCAAGTTGTTCATCGTACGCGTAGTTGACTCGACAATCCTGCAAATTTATATTAATTCATTGAAGTAGGAAGTACTCCTACGACTCACTTCCCAAGCATATAAAACCCATGTGGGCCATGTGACGGGAGTGCATATGCAGTAATAGCATCAATACGATACCTTTCAGAAATATATCAGATATGCTCTCCGAGACCATCATAGCTGACACCCACTGGTGGAACAATCCATGAATTCCATTGGCCCTGCCAGACGCTTGCCAGGCTATGCCACGACTGACTATCCCCACACGGTTTTCGAAGAGCTTGACACCTGGATCATTCAGGAACGTTTGTGCTGGCTTCGGCAAGAGCGACCATATGAATCGCATCAGGGGGCCGAAATCGTAAGGGTGGTCAGTACGAAGATGATCCAATATGTCATATGTTAAGACCCAAACACCATTGGAGTGGCGCGCAATGTGGAGCAGAGAATTGATCAAATCTTGGTTCGGAAGTCGCCCATTGAGTCCCTCTGACGCCTCACATGAGAAAAATGTTTTAAAACCTTGAAGACCTACCAAAATATACACCGAGATGGCTAAAGGAATGGCCCGGATAATCAATGCAAAGTGCGGTCCAGATCACTCCACTGAAAAGTTCCAGCGGTCGTGTTTTAAGATCTAGTTGGCTGGTCAAAAAAATTACTGGAGATAATCAAAAACGTACTTGAGTGTTCAAAGCCATGATAAGTACTAAGCCATGCATGCATTCCATCCATGTAACCGTCGCTAATCACAAATATAATATCCTTCGCCCATAGTGTATACCCTGCGAACCCCTGTGAATAACTATGCCTAAAAAGTCAGAAAAGTTCGTACGGTTGAGATAGCCTGCCAAGGCAAGAATGGTCGCTACTCCGCGAAGATTAAGCGACCCATCTTCATCCCATTTTAAGCTTTTCCAGGATGCACATAGAACAATCGCTTCGTTGCCTGACGTCCTCGGAGCAGAATAAATTGCATAGGTGTTCACCCCTTCAATATCCTGCGAATTTTCGTCGAATCGGGTTTGAGAGGCAGTTTATACGAACTTACACCCGTAGGGTCAGAGATGGTATATGGTTGGATTGCCGTAGGCAAACCAAGTTTTTTGAACTGTTCATGAAAATATAAAGCGCGCCTGCCTAGAGTTTATTGGATTCCAGAAACTATTTGAAGATATGGTGCTTACTCTTGGCTCGTGGCATTTGTATCACGGAGTTTCTCAAGGACCTCCAAATGCCTGTCTGCAGCGTGCACTTCCCGCCAACTCCAGTACGTGTTAACCTGAGTACCGTGGGTTGTTTGAGACAAATATATGTACACCAGACCCAACAATACCTACCTGGCCAGGTTGAAGAGCATTCTCATCGATGTACGTCCCTCGTCCCATATTGGCCAAAGGGATACATATCATCCATATAAGGCCGGCAAAAAACATTAGAGCTCTACCAGAGGGGTCATTTATTAGAAACTATCCCAAATTCAACCAACCTCAACCAAGGTAGAACCCGTGCTACGATCGCATACGCGACACGCCGACGGGCAATCGCTTTTGCACGCGCAGCCCCCTCCCCATTAATGCTGGCGCTTGATTCGTTATCCCGTATTTCCATCAAACCACGCTACTTAAATATCGTTGATTTCGTTTCCAACAAAGTCGGGATGATGTGGACGAGTGTAAGTCAATACCTCAGTGTGCGTAGTAATTTCAAATTTCCGACGTCAACAAGCGAACCCAATTTACTCTAATTATAATTTGAGTTCTTCCAGCGTTACTTCAACTATGACCGAGCCAAACCCACCCGAACTAGTCTTACATACCTGGCCTCCCCAATGGGGTCTCCCCTCGCTAGACCCCCAATGCATCGCGGCCGTGATATATATGCAACTCACCTTCCCAGGCCGATACTCAGTCGTAGAATGCACTGATCCAGATCAGAGCCCATCAGGTGATGAAATTAGTTCTTTGTCGAACTTTGGGCCTCACACCTACATACCCAGGGCAGCTCCCTTTCCTCACACATGAGCTCCAAGAGGTGTCACCGTTACCTTCTATAATTTCCTACTTGGAAGCTTTGGCCCGTGCCGAAGCACAGTCATCAGAAGTCTCCATCGATACTAAGCTTAAGCTCTTCGAAAGTCCGCGAGCAGTTGCATGGAAAGCATACATAACGTCACAGCTCGGAGATATCCTTGTTAGTACACTCATTCCCGTTTCCTGTTGCCAAATACTTCATATACGCACTCTAATTATAGTCCCACCAATTATACGTGGAGCATTACTGGGCGTTCACACGCGGTTCTCTTGCGAAACTCATGCCGTTCCCTCATAAGCTCTACGTTCCCGGACGACTGAGAAAAATACACCGGCCTCGTCTTGAGGCCATTGGAATCTGGGATCCGCACTTCACTGAAGAGCCAGAGACCCCCAAACCAACCACCAAAACTCCCCAACGGCCAGGGATTCCACCTGTACAGGCCTTCAAACGTGCTTTTACACAAGAGAAGGTAGGCTCAAATCCTTAATTAAGCTCTTGTCTTCTATTAATGTTTCCACAAGATATTGGACAAAGCCCGCACGGCGTTTGACCTTTTGAAAAACCTCTTGGGCGAACGAGACTTCATTTACGGCGATAGGTTAGCATTTACCTCCACACAGTTTTAAACATTCCTTAATACCTAGGATATAGCCCAACTACAGTAGATATAATGCTAGCATCGTACATCCTCCCCCTCCTTCACATTCCGTTTCCGAACGCAACGATATCATCCGAACTACGAGAATCCTATGGTATTCTCGTAGCTCATGCGGAACGCATCCTTGAATGTGCTCAAGTGCACGCGCCAGCCCCAGTTTTTGTACCGCCAAGTGCCCGATCGTCTCTTGCAGCTGTCATTAACGGCTGGCGCATGAACAAAAATGTATTTGCCAGAGAGAAAGAGAAGCCCAAAGGTTCTGCCGCTCAGAAGGAGGCCTCGCTTAGATATGGAAAGTGGTTATTTGGTTTAGTGGCAGGTGTGGGGAGTGTGGTATATCTCATCGTAACTGGAATTATTAGCGTTCAAGTGGTGGATGCCGACGAAGATCACACATTGGATGTGCTAGATATTGAAGAGGAGGAATGAGCGAAGCAAGGAAACCTGTTCACATAAAAACTACGTATAATACAATTGTGCTATGCAGCTCATTATGTACGTCGAAGACCGAGTGGTACAATGAAAGAGGGCAAAATCAATTTAGAGTGGACCTTCGAAATCCATTATGACTGGGCAGTGATCAGATGCACCCCAAATCTCATTGCGAATTTCGCATACAGCAACCTTGGAGAAGAACCGTTCACTAACAACATCTAGAGCGGTATATTAGCTGATATAACTCAGTCCGAGTGAGTGGGGCTTACAATGGTCAAGCCGCCAGCCAATTCCCTTGAGCCTAGCCTGGAAACGATAGCTGAAATAAGTATAATACTGATCCTTGGGATGCATTTTCCGCCACACGTCTATCATAGGCCCAGCTTGGCCTTCTGCGGGCTTTGGCGGCTCGGTGATGGCAACTGATGCAGTAACTTCGTCAAGATCGGTGGTCTTATCGGGGGTGGCTGTGGCTATATGCGTCTCTGTAGCGTGCCCAGTGACAATTACATCCTTGGTCAGTGACGGCGCTGGCGGCCCCGCCAGCATTTGCTTGAAAGCTGAGGTTTCTATTTCGGTGTATCCGGCCGTTTTATTCCAATTGGATTTGGCATTTTTAATATCTGCGCGAACGAACATGAGCAATCGTTAGGAAGTTTACGGTAGGAACGCACCCATCGCGGTAGGAGCAACGTTCATATCACCAGCCCAAATTACAGGCTTGATTGCATCAAGCTTTCGGACATGCGCTTCGAACGCTACTTGCCAAGCCACTTTACGGTCCATGTTCTAGAGGCCAAGTAGTTTAGGTTCAGTTCCGTAGAGCCAAAATATAACAATACCTACCTTGAGATTGTCTCCGGCGTTAGGCACATAAGTACCGATTACCCAGCAACTTTCAAACTCCAATGTTACCAAACGCCCTTTGACATCGTCTTCTGCAAGTTCGGGCGCGCCTACTTTGGCGTTAACACTGTGATCTAGAGTAAACGAGGCGGATAACGGTTTGTGCTTGGACAACATCGCAGTACCAGCTAGGTAAGATAAAACAAATGATGCCTCTGTGAACAAGTGGCGTCACATTTAAAGCTCGGTAACGCACCATATCCTTTTTTAGCTGCAATATTCCAGTACTGATGCGGATACTTCGATGTTAACAAGCGGTCGAGGGGCCGGTCGCTAACCTACATCATAGTAGCGTCAAGGGGGGACTAATTAATCAAGCAAATAGCTTACTTTTGTTTCGGTGAGAACTAATATATCAGCGTCCTCTGCTTCAACATATCGCCCAAACCCCTAAAGATATTCTCAACGTTAGATAGGGATGGCTGACTGTGGCAAAACAAACGGACCTTCTTCCAACATGCTGTCAGACCACACACATTCCACGCAGAGATACGAATTTTATCTCCAGGAGGGTTGAAACTAAGGGATTCTGGTATGGTCCTGTTTGTCCAAGGATACAACGTGGACGTTGCTTCGGGCTTTTCAAACAACTTGGTTCGCTTTGCTGGTTGCTCCTCCTCTGTAGGGTTGGTAGCTCTCTTCGTGCCGAGCTTCAAAGTCGTTTGAACGAGAGCTTTTGACATTTTTCGCGCCAGAGAATATTGGAGAGTAATGTGGTGGAGTTGAGACCAGTGTGGTCGCGTGAGGGACGCGTTCACGAAGAGACGCGACATGTTAAAGCCAACCAATATGAAGTCACGTGACCAAATTCATCCCAAACAAACGACTTGCCCGGGCCAACTCAGCAAGGCGCTAGATGCGCTCCCTCGACAATTTTGAAACCATAGATTATCAATCCTATGTCACAGGCGTAACAACCTACCTGGGTCAGGGCCCTCCTGATCTCGCGATCACAACTGATTGTACTCTTCTATTCCCAAATTTAATGACTTACTCCTTGACAGTATTTCTCTAGTTTAATTCAATGCCTTTCCACACCGCATGAATTGTGTCTATTAGGATGGAAGGAAGGGGATCCGGGGGTTGATCGAGGGGTAGGGTGTTGAAATAAATAACAATATACATCTATATTCATCGCTTATTAACCTGTGGAACCCCACAAAATGCCCGCATACACCTACGCCTAAAGCTCCATCCAAGCATTCCACCTATCTCGATCCTCTTCATTTCCATCAAACACGAATCCAACTTTATCCAGCTTGGTAAATCCTTCCGTCAGCTCGGGTTCCTCAAAGTGTGCGCGAAAAGTCGTATATGCAAGCCATGGGATCAACTTGGGGGGAGAATTCGCCGTTTTTGTGGTCGTTTTTGTAGTCGTTTTAGTGTCGGTTGTGGTTGTGACAGTTGTCTTTTTTGGCCTTCCTCTTTTCTTTTTGGGCTTGTCTCCGTCTTCTTCCCCTTCGCTTGTTGAGTCAACCTGCACCGTTGTCGAGGTCACGGCCACACTGGTGCTCTCGGCAACCTCTACAGGCTCTACATCCCCGACTCGTGCGTGGAACGCCCGGTACATGTTATTGTGCCAAGCCAGCTCCGGCGCGATATCAAAATAAACACATCTGATAGGGCATTGGAGTTGTTTGGCAATTTTAATGTACTCGGCACGTGTCGCCTTGTCGCGGTTTGTATTATCTGCGTCCCATATGAGTTTCAATGGTCCCAATAGAGTCTAGAGAGAAATTCTTACCGACCACACACCGCGCGCCCTCGCTCAATATTTTTTCCACGGCTTTGATACACCTTCTCTTGTCTCCTAGTTTGTCTTGGTTTACATGAACGTATCCCGCGGGTCCGAACTGCTTTTTGTACACGGTAGATTTACCGCAACCTGGTGAACCCACAAACAGAACCACTTCGCAAGGTGTGGAAGATGTAAGCGTCGGGATGGGTTCTATAGGAATACAAGTATATTAGCTGTTGATAGGAAAGTTAACAAGGTGGGCAGACCTGAAGGTTTGAGTGAAGAAGGGTGGAACCCCGTGAGCGCTGGCAACTCTTGCGTTTTCCCTTGAAAGTATTCCTACCACACCTACCATCAGTTTACATCTATTTTCACCACGAAAACCTTACCTCGGGCGTGTAAAACTGAATCCCAATATTCTGCGCGAGCTTTCGATCCGCCGCGCTATGGTCTCTGGGTCTGAGCCTGCCCGCAGCATCTCCAACAAAGTATGAAGTTGACTTGTCTGAAAACATAAATTTAGGCCATACTCAGTAAATTAGAAGTCAAATGTCAAACCTATATCAACATCTTCCTTTTTGAACTCATCAACGAGAGCATCCCACATCCCTAACATCGGTTTGCGAAACCCGTCTTTCTCTTTGGCTGCGAATATCCGGAACGGGACGTCCGAAAACTGCAAAGCAAATAGCAGCCAATCAGAGAGATGTCCAAACCATTGAGGAATAAAGTTAAACTCACGGCAGATTGGGCGATCAATGGAATCTTGTTTTTCCATTTGGCTTCTCGATCCTTTACGGGTAAACCAGCTTGGTTCGATATTATTACAATTGCGAACCTAGAGAGATAAATCAATATGTTTGGTCCAGTCTAGTCAAGACGAACTGAGCTTACCCATCTGCAAATGCACTCTTGATCTTCGCCCCGACGTTTGAATAGCACAGCTTCCAATCGGTAGGATCAGTAGGAAACTTTTGGGCGCTTTTCGGAGTTATCAGTGTGCCGTCTAGATCAAAAATTGCGACCTGTAAAAACACGAAAAATCGTTGAGTGCAATCGAGGAAAGGTAAGGATGTCTAGGTACCTTTGAAGAGGCTCTGGGTTCTAGGTACACACCATGTAGACACGTCTTCAGACCGACCTGAGTCACAGAGCCACTTGAAGACCCAGCAACACTGGAGATGGAGATTCTCGGCTGGTGCGCCGGCAGTGCCAATGTTGGTAGCCACTTGAAAGCAGTACTCGCCTGCGCAACTGCGGTGCGAGGCAGGAACATTGGTGCCACTACGATCGCCACCATCAGCCAAGATCGAGACAAAGTCATTCAATTTGCTCACGTCAGTTTGGAACGAACAGAACGGCAATGCTGCTTACTTTTCACACTCTTTTGAACTTTTGCTGCTCGACTGTCTCCATCCGCATTCGTGTTCTTGTCAGACGAGAGGTCCCCAGCTGGTCGCTTACGAGAGTTGGAAGCTTCGGTCGAAACAGCACTGATTTTCAACGTGCTTGTAGACTCTTCTATTGAGACCGTGGTGGGCTCTGAATCTTCCTTGGAGGCGCTCGTCCTTTTGTAGTCGACGGTTAAACTGGACGAGGTTGTCTCGACAGATTTCGATTTGTCCGGCATGAGTTGTCAAAGTAACAGGTTCTGGATGGTCGTGGTTGATCACGCCACGAAGAGTCGTGCCTGCTGGTTCATCAACATCCCGGTGACATGCACGGGGAACCAGACCGGCGGGGCGCCAATCAAAAAAGCTTCTCATCTGCATTTGTTTGGGCGGCCCAAATACAAAATGCCATAAATGTGCAAAGTGGAATATCATTAGTTTGTCTGAAAGGTGTTGTATCCTATACAGTGAACGGCGATGGAAAAAATGAAGAAAACGCGGGATGCTTGTTGAGTTACTATACCTGCTAACGCTACTTTTCTGAAGATTGTACAGACGATGTCCCATCACCAGAATAAAATCACTCCTCCTTGATACCATGCTGAGCCTCCCGCGCCTTTGCTCGATCGGCTAGATCGACGCCCACGAGCATTTTGCTCGCCTTCCACAGCTGCACAATGTTGATGATGTTCTTGGCAAAACAAATGGGGAATGAGATAAACGCTAGGAGGTGTGGCCACGAGAAGTTGGCAAAGAACTGGGCGACAGTGGCGAGCTCGGGCACAGGTTTCCCCGCGGGCTGGAAGGTGAGGAGAAGCTGGCTGAGGGAGGCAAAGGGGCCGCCGATAGGTTTGTACGGGCCGAAGGAGAGGAGGTAAAGGGCAACAAAGAAGAGTTCATTACAAGCGCAGAAGATAAAGAGCGTGAGCTGGACAAATGTGAGTTAGTCTAGTGAGGTAGGCGGCTGGAGCGTGCTTACTGAGTCGTTGTAATAATACCACAGGATGCGGCTGACTTCGCTGGTTACGGCCTTGTGGGACTTGGAGCCTGTGACAAGGGAGCTGAAAGGGGGAGGAGATGAGGGTTGGCGCAACAAAACAAGAAGAAACGTACCTATACATGTGCATATAGTGGCTGCTAAAGTCGAGGGTTATGAGCATCTGGAAGAGGGTTGCATAGGAGGTGTAGCGGGAGGATAGATAACAGAGCAAGCATGACGTCGCACATCTGGCAAATCAAAGTAAGGACAGATCAGCAATAATAGGGCGCAATTGAACTTGCCGATCTGTGACCATGTCCAACACCGCCCCAAAACGAGAAGTCTGGCCGAGCGCGCGTGCAGCCTGGCCGTCGACAGCATCGAGTAGCGCCGACACTCCGTATAGGAGTGTACACGTGTTCGGATGGCTTCCCATATAATGAAGTGAGATTCCAACAAGAATAACACGTGTGTAGCCTAGACAATGTTAATACTAGTAAACATGGAGCGACCGACTGACCTATAAGGTTCGGGACAAAGAGATAGACATTCTCGTCATATGTATGGGTTGCGAGGTCGAGGGCCAGTTTGCCATCCACAACCTGTGAGCCGCGCCTCCTCTTGTCGAGTTGCAAACGGTCGGGTGCCAAACTCATCGTGGTGAACGGCTGCCGACGAGCGTGCGAGTACCCCATTATGTCAGCATATGACGTAAGCTGGGCGCTTTGTCTGCTTACGTGATGTTTGCTCTCATCTGCTTGTGTCCAGATGCGCGCCGCACGCGTCCGAGTCGGGCTTGTCCTTGGTCCGCACACACCGATAAGAGTGCGCATACGGCCGCTCTCTTCCTCAGTACCAACTCCTAGTCCACGAAGAGCGCCTCCAGATATTCCGCGGCCCGCATGTGCCCAGACCTCAGTCGACGATGCCCAGACACCCGCCGTCAGCGTCAAACCAGACGCCGACACCGATCTCGAGCAGGAGAAACCAAGGAAACGCCTTGGACGTCCCCCAGGTAGCCCAAACAAGACCCCTCCGGCGCCCCCACCGGCTACCTCAACACGAGCATCAGTCAGTCCAGAGGCCATATGGACAGGCAGGAGCTTGGACGAGGGGGGTGAATCCCGCGCCCTCCCTCCGGACGATATGCTTCAGGACGCACTTGCCCAACTGCTTGTGACATTCCAGCCCCAGACTCAATATCGTGCAGCATATGCGAGCAGTGGATCGGCGCTCATTGAACCAACGCTGGCTCTCTATTGTCCAATTGAGGGTGGAGATGTAAGTCTATAATCACCATACACATAATATGAAACTAACCGTGTGTTAGTATGTCATTGATGACACTGTCAAAGAACTCGCCAGCCGTGTGAACAGTGATGTAATAGTTATTGATGCAGTTCAACTTGCAGCTGGAGAATATGGCAGCTTTGGCAAAGGTTTGTTTGTGACGCATCCATCTGGAAAATTCTCACTGACTTATCTGCTTACAGCTGCCTCTATCATCAATTTCCCTCACAATCCTCTTCATTTCCCTCCTGCCCCCTCTGCCAATTCCCGTTCCCCATCTGAAGATCCTGATGCAGACGAAGACGATGCAGACGAGGATGACACAGACACAGACACCCAGCGTCTCACGTTTGGAAACGTATCAGCTATGGCAGTTCCCGTGCGTGCCCTCCGTTTGCGAAGTCCCAACCCTTTCGCCCCAGCTACGTCGTCGGATACATCATCTTCTACGTCTACGGCAAGGAGTCCTTCTATTGCCCAATCCGAACTGAAATATTTCTTTGAATCAATCATTAATGCGCAAGTTCCTTCGTCTAGTTCTTCGGGACCTCACCCACGACCGAGGATAATATATCTCAAAGACTTTTCCCTTCTTGCCCCAAGTGCATATATGTGGTATCCTGCGCTCCTCTCTGCCATTCGCTCGCGTCGCCAAGGCCCCATTCTCCGGCCTTCAAATCCAACTCCTTATCCCACGACCCTCATATTGGGTGTCTCGCCATCGCTCGTACCAGCTTTTTCTGGCCCTCTAGCTCCTGTCTCCCCTGGCTCAGGACTAATCAGCATTTTGATGGGCCAACATGCTGCACGAGTTAGCCCCACTCCCACCCGAGGGGATAGCAATCATGAAATTGAAGAACGAGCTACTAGGTTAAGAGACAGACTGAAACGATGGTCTCGTACCGGGTCAGTCTTGGACGAACTTCCCCCGTTTATATCACCCTCCCATCGTTCTACACCCGGGCCGACTGGATTCATGTCGGCCAATGGATTCACCAGACTGTTTGGTGCGCATCCGAGCACTACTGGCGATCGAGTACGTGAAGAAACAAGTAACGGGGACCTCAGTGTGGGAACGGGGAACAAGAGTGGGTATTTTAGGGTTTGTGGAGTTGTCCCTGCGGTGCGAGACGAGGTGCGGGAGAAAAGCGTCAGAAGGTCACGGAGGGCAGAGGTTAATGCACTGGTAGTGCGGATGGCCGTTGGAGCTGTTGGAGGAAAGGTTCTTGCCAGCAATGCTGCTCCACCCGCAGTAACAACAGCAAAACCGAGCAAATCGAAGAAGGACGCTGAGGAAAAAGACAAGGAAAAAGACAAAAGCAAGGACCCCGCCACGGCCGGTCTGCAGCCTGGTGACGTTTCGCCAACTGACAAGATGACGGACGACTTGTCTCGAAAGCTCTTGGACTGGTCTGCTGCTCGACGTTTGGCAGACCGAGCATTGGCACATGCAGTACTCTCGGGTTCCTCTGCGACTGAGCAGGCGGGCGCTCAGGGAGAGGTTGCCCCGACCCAGGATCAGGATGAGGGGAGCGGGGGAGGGTTACCTCTCGCAACGCCCGTAAGCTTGGATGCATTGAAGAATGTTTGGGATGCTGTGAGGCTCTCATTGGGATATGGGGACAAGTTGCCAGATTCGATCGCGCCCCCACCCTCTGATACTGTTGCAGCCCCTTCCCCCGCTGCTTCCCTAGCTTCAACTCCGGCTGCATCGTCACCCCCATCCTCATCCTCAGCTCCACCGCCCTCCAGCTCTGCTTCATCATCTTCTCCCAAATGGTCAGGCATTGGCTCTCCCCGAGAACCTGTCCCATGGATAGATGCTGCGCTTGCTCCCCCGGAAGTCGCGAGCAGTGCGGCTGGGACGACACCTGAGGCTGGCAAGGCAGACGATGTTGTCGAGAAACTCAAGAACGATCCAGAGCTTGATGTGCACGAGGAACGGTTATTAGGATGCATCGTTAACGCTGGTGAGTTTGGGGCGATGACTTGAGCAGCTGTGTTGCTCACTACTCCCTTGGTAGCCGAACTTCAAACAACATTCTCCCAAGTGCATCTGCCTGATTCTACAATCGACAGCGTTCGCACACTAGTATCACTCCCCCTACTTTATCCAGCTGCGTTCCGATCAGGTATACTCGCCCAACATGCGATGACTGGTGCACTCCTGTTTGGCCCACCTGGGACGGGCAAGACCCTGCTTGCGAGGGCGTTGGCAAAAGAGAGTGGAGCGCGAATGATGGTGGTAAAGCCGTCTGATGTGATGGACATGGTAAGCCCGTTTCATAACATATTCAGCTTACGGGCGGCTGATTATTAGACGTTGAATTACATAGTACGTCGGTGAAGGTGAAAAGCTCGTGCGGAGCGTATTCTCGCTCGCAAGGCGTCTCTCTCCTTGTATCGTCTTTCTGGACGAAATTGATGCACTTCTTGGTGCACGCTCGTCGCGCGATACGGGGGGAGCTGCTTCGGCCCATCGGGGCCTTGTTACCGAATTTATGCAGGAGATGGACGGTCTACGGTCTTCGACATCATCGAACATTGTAGTCATTGGAGCAACAAACCGGCCGTTTGATCTGGACGATGCAGTCCTCAGAAGGCTTCCCAGACGGTTACTGATTGACCTACCTGGATCTGCGGAGCGGGAAGAGATTCTGAGAATCATGTTAAAAGGGGAAGACCTGGCAGAAGATGTAGATATCAAGGACCTTGCGAGTAAGACCGATGGATTTAGCGGGAGCGATTTGAAAAGTGCGTATATGCGTATCAATTTACACATGCCCGGGTTGTTAACCTTAGATCTATGGATGCAGATTTAGTCGTTGCTGCTGCATTGGATGCTGTAAAAGAGAAAGTGTTGTTGCCGTGGAGGACCAGAAGCGATGCTGAAAAGGGGAGGGGCGTGGAGAAAACCACCAATGTATCCTCCGCGGTAGCTGCCAAACTTGCGACTAACTCATCAAGTTCGCCTGCCTCTATGGCACTGGAAGCACTGGAAGCCTCAATTCTAGCTACAGCCCAGACACCAGCACCAGCACCCGCGACCGAATCTAACCCAACTGGTCAGCCCACATCTCCCGCCAAATCCGAGCCTTCTCAACTATCCTCGGATCCTGCTTTTACCCCTTCGCGTAAACTTACCAACTACCATTTCGCGCGCGCGCTCAAAGAGATTACGCCTTCTGCGTCCGAGGCACTCGGCACACTCGCGGACCTTCGTAAGTGGAACACTGAGTTTGGAGGTGGCGATAGGAAAAAATCGAACAAGGCGTGGGGTGGGCGGTTCGGATTTGGTGGGAGCGGGAAGAGGCCGGACGGAGAGGGCACCGGGCGGGTTGCAGGTGTTGTTGATGAGAGGTAGAACCACAAGAGAGGTGAGAGCGAATGATGATGTTGAAAAATGTAAGGAGGTTGAACAATGCATCCATGAGCATATGGTTAGAAGGTCGGCTTAGGATCAACCGATTTATGTATCCAGTAATCAAGATTCACATGTATATGCTTGGATTGCGCTTTATTGAATTTGAACTTTGGAGGAAATGTTGTTTGGACTATGCCTGAATACGTTGAGGATGTACTAGGTATACTTTCTGTGAATTATTTCGGGGTGTATTCTGGCGCACGTGATCAATGGCCACTCACGTTTGTCCACCACAGATACCTTCACCAGAGGAGTTAATATCATGTCTCAAACACCTGCTCCGGCAACAAGCCAGGCTCGGCCTGCTACGACTGCAACTCCCCAGCCGAATGCCACTACTCCTTCAGGGCTTCCCACCATGACTGTTCCAATGCCCACTGGTGCATCGGCAGCTGCTCCTCAGTATTATGCTGCCCAACATCCCCCTTTCCGCCCGCCCATCCAATTCACGACGACCCCCGGGCCACCATTGACACCTCGTCCATCTCTTGGCGCTACTAGCACCGCTACTTCAGCCGCACGCCCTGCTACTACCACTACTTCGACATACGCGACCACATCTGTTTCTCGGCCAGCTGCATCTACAACAAGCTTTGTTTCGACCGTACCGGGCGCCAAGCAGGTTAAAAAAGCTCCCGCTTTGAAGGGAACATTTGTCAAAGACCGTAAGTTTGTCAATCGGCCTACAACTCTGTTTTTTTACTCATCTCCCATAGTTCGTCCAATGATGTACGCGTTTGGAGACCATTCAAACCCCGCCCCAGATACTGTGTCCGTAATGGAAGAAATCCTTATGGATTATATGATCGATGTGGTAAGTTGCGGACCTATTGTACATTAACCTCTTGACCTCATGTTTTTGCGCTCAAGTGCACGACAGCAATGAAAAAGACAAAGAAAACTAATATCCAGATAGATGGCTTACGGGAAGCCCTATCACACCCAGCAGATGCAAAAAAACTGGCACGAATGGAGGAGCTATTATTTATGCAGGAGGATATCAAGCGCGCCAGAGCACAATTCAACGAAAAAGACGACCGAGCTGTGCCGTAGTACACTATTCCTCCCTTTTGCGCTCTCCGTGGGGCCTCGGTACGGCAATTATCGATAGGGGGCTAGTCGAACATTTGCTAAGTTTACTCCTCCATTGCGTCATCTCGTGTAGAAGCACGAACGCCTTGCCCTTTGCTGTCTTCCAACGGCTTTGCGTGTTCTTTGAGCCATTCTTCGGATTCCCAAACTAGTATTGTAGATGTAGTTTTAGAACACTTATATATCCTCTAGGTTGCACTAATAACTCACCAGCGCGGTTGGGGTTTGCTTCTACCTTCATGGCCTTGGCGAGATTTACCTTGACTACCTTCTCATGAACCACGCTTTATGTAGTGTGTCAATTGCTGGGTACATTATAAAAAAAGTAGATGTCACTTACTTCAGGTCCATGTTATCTATCGCGTCTTGTGCGTCTGCTGGCGAGGAAAACGTGATGAACGCAAAGCCTCGATGGCCGGTGGCTTTAAGACAAGCAAACCGATGACATTTAGTGACCATGCTCTACGGACATAAGATACACTTACGAGGTTGATCTCTGTGTATAGTCGGCGCAGGCGGAATCTGTATATCAAGTATATCCCCTGACACCGAAAACATTCCATGAGTTCCACAGTGCCATGTTGAAAGTATAAGTACTGACCAAAAGCTGAGAAGACCTCCATTAATTCTGCCTCATTTGAGTCTTCATGCAACCCTCCAACATAAATCGTTTGTTTGCGTTTTGTCCCGTCAAAGTCCATGGTGGTGCCAAAGTTCTAACACCTTAGTCCCCTTTAACTAAATGTGGTGGTCACGTGAGATAGCCAAATAAATCCCGCCCCCGAGTTGATGGAAATCCCATTAGAATTGAAGCGAAAGTCAAGTAGTTACAACCATCTCAGTTAATACGAGTGCAATTCGGGAAAATAATATGTACACCTAAATAATTTATGTCATCATTTCCGACGTGAAGCACGTTTCGTTGATTTCGCTTGGGAAGGGTCTGGTTCGCTTTGTTGTGTAGCCGGAGCCCGCCGGCTGAGAGAATTTTAAGAATTTAGGTCCAGCGCACCACCATATTCTTACCTTTTGGCCTTCTTGCCTTTCCCTTTCCCAGCGTTAACCTCCATTTCCTCTTCACTAGGTTCAGCGCCCCCCTCGACCTCCATCTCGATTTCTTCTTCTTCGGGCTCCTCCTCTGCACCCCTACTTGCTCGTCTGTGCACGTGTTCGCCTCTCACACCATCCTCTCCTATCTTTCGAATGGCGTCCTCCTTCCAGCTACTCCCGCACTGAGGACACAAGAGCGCGCGTTCTCTTTGAGCACGAACCCACGCAGTATAACAATGGAGATGCATTCGAGCAACACAATTATTAGTGCGACATGCAACCCCTTTCGTCATTGGCTCCTGTGGACATTGTTTAGCTTTCGAAAATTGCAGAGCAAATCACCCCCACCAGGCAATTCGTACACTCTTGGTACTCATCTGGGTATGTCTCGCGCAGATATGTCTGCAATTCTAATAGAGAGCGAAGCGCAAGAGAGTACCTGCCACGCCTGAAAATCATAGCTCAAGTCAAGTCAAGAGTTCAAAGGATAAGTACGCACTTGCTTTTCATTAGCCATCCCTTGGCAACTAAACTTGACAAGAGGTGCTCGGCTTCTGCTTTGGTAATGGCTTTCCCTTGAAGCTGGGAGACTTCACGCAATGCAGCAGTTGCCGGGATCGAATACGCCTCGTTATCTGCCAGCATGATTTGCTCCACCTGGAGCAGGTTAATCACCGTATAACCGGAGTCACCGAACTTACAATAAGCTTAAAATACTGTATTTCAGTCGCGTTGTATTCGGTGGCTAGCATCGTTGCAGCGTCTTGCTTTGTGTTAACCTTCGAGAAGAACGTTAACTTTATACCGAGGATACCAGCGGGCGGCCTACTATTGCCCATAGGGTCTCTCCAGTACATTCATCTTTGCTACTGCTTAAACGCAAGTCAAATTTCCCCAGCTGTTGAAATAAGCACGACGTAAATCATTTCTTGGAAAGCTCACATCCTGGTTGATTTCCCCCACAAAGCTCTTTCCATTGTCGACCGCGAACTCACGTTCGGTGTACGGGGCATTCAGAGTCGGGTTGATCTCTGCACTCTTTCAGATAAATGGACGCGGTACCGGGCCAAATACGAACCTTGCATAGCTTCCATGCATTTGAGAAAGAGGAGTTTCACTGTTGCTTCTGATGCCCATCTGCGTTGCATCATTGCTTGCAAGAAAAGACGTTTATAGTCACTCTTGCTGACAGTCATGATGGAGACGCGTAAAGAGTAAACAAGCACGATTAACACAGCCACTAGATTAATAGGGTCACATGATCTGCTGGATGAACGCATCCCCTCCACCAACCAAATATTAATGGCATTCCTAAGAACGATCCATCAGGCTTCCGATCTGGTGAGCACTAACTGCTATATGATCTTCCTTCATCCAACGATTCAGCAGGATACGCTCTTGGCCAACAAAGCATCTGGTCTGGTGGTAATTGACTTCCATGCCACTTGGTGCGCTCCGTGTCATCAGATTGCGCCTTTCTACGACGGGTTGAGCCAGAAAGTAAGAGGAACTTGCTTTCTAGTATAATTCTTAGTAATACTTCTGAAAGTATACCCATGTCGCATTTGCCAAAGTAGATGTCGATGCTTTGCCCGATGTTGTCAAACAGTAAGCCCCGATCCACCTTCCTCTCCCAACTCTTCTAATACACCCTATTATTAAGGGTCTGTTAATACTGGCTGAATGATTCGCATAATTTACTTATAATTTTCCCAGTATGGCGTAACAGCTATGCCAACTTTCGTATTGATCAAGAACAAGGTCGTGGTGCAAACCATCCGCGGAGCCGACAAAGCAACCCTTGAATCTGCGGTGCAAACCCATGCACCACCACCGCCATCGATTTCCGGAGGTGAGGGTTCGTCTAAAGATGAATCTGCTGCCTCCAAAGATGTTTGTGTTTTAGTATATATAGCCAGACATTAACTGATCCTACGAGTTTGTAGGTTTCTCTATTGGAATACCTGGACTCTACACAACTAAATTGCCTCAACGAATCTGACGCTCATAACATCCGGAGTATCCTGGGTAATAAAACATTAAACACTGGGAAATCTTACCTTGAGAGCGACTCAGACGAGCAACTTCTCATAAATATTTATGTACGTTTCACGATCACATCTCACCTACTCGTACTTATATTTGGACTCCAGTTCAACCAAGCCGTCCGCATTAGATCGATTATCATTCACACAGCCGACGCGCCCTACGCTCCCCAAACCATTAAACTCGCTATTAACCGTCCGGCGCTTGGGTTCGAAGATGTCGAATCCGCTGCTGAGCCCGACATGGCTCAAGTAATTGAACTATCCCCAGATGACATTGCAAACTCGCGTCGAATTGCCTTAAAATACGTACGCTTCCAATCTGTTAGAAGCCTCCATGTGAGCCTACCTCAAACCTGAGTAGCACATTAGGACTTACACCAAGGTCAGATTTTCGTGGCATCAAACCAAGGCAGTGAAGACGTGACGCGAATTAACGCCATTGATGTATTTGGTCAACCTGTGGAGACAACCAAGATGTCCGCCTTTCGAGCCTCTCAAGAATAAAACTCCGCGCGTACCAAAGATGGGCTCCGCCATATAGTCCAAGTTGCGTTCGACAGCGAGATACTGTTTGCCTCTACACTCATAAGAGCTAGTGAATTCAATTCAATTACTGTGTATTAATACTTGGAGTGACCGGACCTCATGGGGCTGCCCACTTGACGATTTCATACGACTGGCTTTCACGGTAAAGGTGGGCTATTTTCAGCAAAGTATTCGTAGCTATCGGCATTATTGATTGCCCAACCTGGAGAGGATCTCCCCAACCCTCGAGCAGCATAATGGCCATAGGCGTGGTCACCGGCACCCCCATTAATTAAAAAATGCGACTGTTCATGGACAATCGTTCCAGCGCGTGAATTTTCACCGACACTGGATATAAAAGTGCTCATTAATAGCCACACCCTTAATAATAACTATGTTTTACTTACTTAGGAGCATCCCAGAACGCTCCACACAAATAAATATACCCAGGCCTGTTTTGGTATACATATGCGTAGATATCACGCCGGGTACAAGTGCAATCGTAGGTAGTTGACGAAGCATCGGCCCACATATTTCTAAAGTTTGTCCTAACCGTTTGCCATCGTGCCTGCGTAATTATCCCAAACCATGCCTAACCTGGAGTTGAGCTATGAGAAGTTGAGATATTCGACAAGCATACATACTGTATAACGGGGAGTACCTCTTGTGAGTCTCTCCAGGTATCCAATTGACTCGGCAACATAGGCATTAGCGGACACGACGGCGGCCCTGATTGCCGCCTGACTGGCTTGCGAACAATATGTATAGCCAAACGCTCGACGAGTAATGCCACGAGCGTGATGCTGATCCAAGTGCTTAAACGAAACCAGCGCACCCCCCATCTCGAACTTGCTCGACTGGGTATCGGCAGTCACAACACCCAACTGACCATTAGCGTCCACGTACTGAAATATGTTGTTCGCAGAGAACTTGCAATTGATCAAGTAGGTCTAAGTTTTAGATCCAGGATCGAGTAGATAGGTGAACCTACCTTGTAATCTCCGGTACCAGAGTTGGTGAAGTTATAGACGCCCGCGAGGTCATGGGTCATTTGGAACGATTCTCCCGGAGCGAGGACCGTGAATGTAGACTCGCCGCCCAACTTGAGTGCCAACTCGGGTGAACTATTTGAACCCCTCAAGTCAGCAAACAACGATACAAACCCGACTCCAGCTGCCCACTATTTAACTCTGATTCCAGTGAACGACGGCGTAACGCCATTACCCTTTATACTGAATGAGTTTGTGCGCCAGTCGCTGAGCACAGAGCTTGGGTCATTGAGCAATTTAACAGTCTCAGGGCCAGTATTGGTGACAGTAACCTTGATAAAAAGGTTGTCGGCATTTGTCTTTGCCAGGGGTGTACTGACGGTCAACGATAGAGAAGGGGCTACAGCAACGCAAGTAGTGAAGGTAGCAATTACAAGAAATATAGTTAATAGCATGCGCATTTGGGACCGAGTGCAAAAGATTGTCCCGCTAAAGCTAAGGGCGTGTTGGCTTATATATGCGTGGAAACTATGTCTCTATAGGTGCTTTTAACGCTTTATCCGGAGCAGCGCATGTACATGTGTAACCGAGTGCTGTTATATTTTATCATGGCCGTAGCTTGCGGACAGTAACTATGAAGCTACTTCCGCCACTAAGTGGGCGCCCGTGCTGACGACAAGTCTTGGTTTGTCAAGTCATTATCACTAGGCCCATGCAACAGAAACAGTGTTAGTAGCCATACTAATACTCTGAGCGCATCATATAAATTATAGCAATCGAGGGTAAAGCGTCCAGCGATCTTGGCTTGTATGTGTAAACAGTGCCACCGGATCCCAAAATCCTCGCTTGCAAATTCCAACCAACACCCAACTTTTTCAAGCGACTCGGAGTTTTCAAAAAGTCAAATTGCATAAAAAAAATCCATAGATTTCATCATGTTCATCTAACAAAATGACATGTTTTTCGAATTCAGTCCGCCGTTTTACAGTATACCCCCGAATAAAGTGTGTTTTTCCAATAGGAGTTTAAGAGAGTGCAGGGTTGTTCTCTGCAAAGTACTCGTGGTTGTCGGCATTGTCGATAGCGTTCGTGGGGTTGGAGCTCGCAAGAGCTTTGGCGTTGCTCTGGCCGTAGACGTGGTCGTCGGTGCCACCGTTGACAGTGAAGTGGGATTGTTCGTGAACGATGGTTCCTGCACGGGAGTCGGTGCCGGTGCTGGATGAACGGTTAGTCCTTGTCGGGCGCTAAGATCCGGACAGGGTTTACTCACTTGGGGGCGTTCCAGAATGCACCACAGAGGTAGACGTATCCGGGAGAACCAGGATAGACGTAGGCGTAGGTGCCCGAATCAGTGCAAGTGCAGTCGTAGGTGCTCGAAGTAGCGTCGGTGCCAATATTGCTGAAGTGGGACTTGACGGTAGAGAGGCGTGCAGAGGTGAAAGCACCGAACCAAGTCTAGCAAATATAAAGTTTGATCAACGCTCTGTTCTTTCCGTGCGCCACACGAGTAATTAATATAATTAAATCTTACCGTGTAGCGGGTGGTTCCACTCGAGATTCCAGCGAGGTAGCTGTTTGCGTTGGCGACGTAGGTGTTGGCAGAGTTGGCCGCGGTGGCGATCAAGCTCTGGCGCGCCGAAGTGCAGCTGGTGTAGCCGATTGCACGGCGGGACAGGCCGCGCGTATCGTGGTTGGGCAAGCCCTTGGCAGAGGCGAGCGAGCCCCCGACCTTGAACTTGTGCGATTGGGTTGCGGCCTCAACGGTGGCGAGCTTGCCGTTGGAGTCGACGTATTGGAAAACGTTGCTGGCCGCAAACTGCCACACACATGTACATTAGTTTGGTTTGACAAGAAACTCGGCTATATGCGCGTGAACTTGCCTTGTATTCGCCGGCACCCGTGCGAGTAAAGTTGTAGACACCAGCGAGGTCGTGGGTCAACTCGAAGGATTGGCCGGGAGCGATGACGGCGAACTTGGACTCGTCACCAGATTTGAGCGCGAGCTCGGGCGAGCTGAGTTGGTGTCATGGTGTTAGTATGATTTCATCGTGCCTGGTAATAAGTCGTGTGCACTTACTACTTGACCTTGATACCAGTGAACGCGGGGGAGCCAGCAGCACCCTCGATGGCGAACGAGTTTGTGCGCCACTCGCTGAGCACGGTGCGGGGGTCCTTGAGGAGCTTGACAGACTCGGACCCGGTGTTGGTGAGGGTGGCCTTGACGGTGAGGTTGTCGACTCCGGTCACAGTTGAGGGGCCGGTAACGGTAAGCTTGAGCGAAGGGGCGGCAGCAACGCACGCGGCCAAGGCGGCAACAACAACAGAGGAAGCGGAGCGCATTTTGAGTACTAGTGGAATGAGCCTTGGGCGAGCTGTCCGTAGAACGGATGTTGTTCCGACCACCGGTCATGCGAGTAGTTTATATATGCGCGAAGAGGCGTGAAAAGCGGGCCATGCCGACCGAGGACTGCCCAGTTGGTGAACAAGGAAGACGCTGTGCACCTTGTGTGTATCGAATCAGGCGAGGGTGTGCCATACGCGTCGATGCGGACGTTCTGCCTTCGCTTACTTCGTGCATGGTCAGTGAGTAATTCGATTGGTATTGCCTCAGCACGAACCTAGCTGTCGCATGGTGTGCGCGCCTACTGAGGGACAGCATCGGGGCTTATCGTAACTAGCGCACTCCCACAAACTCGTGCTTGCAGAGCGAGAAGCTAGCCTTTCCCTTATCGGTATTGATTCGTTTCGCTTAGCCACAGTGGGTTGCCATATTGGGAAAGTCGGACAATTCTATATCTCGATATTAGGGGGGATAGGAAGTACCCATCCCCAGCTCGAGGCAGTTCCGCGTGTGGTTCTGCTTACATGGTTGCCTTGATTTCCATACGTACGCATGCCCCGACATGACACCTGGGTTGTAGAGCATATGGGCACTTGTATATTGTGTATTTGAATTTCGTTTCACACAATAATTGCTTGGGAAAACGCCCCGTAAATAGACATGTACTCGCGTCATTACCCGCCCCTAAATGTATACCCAATCCTACTATCCATCGCCACCACCAGGTTTATTGCGTTTCCAAGGCGCCGAGAGGCAGCAAATCTCCGAGTCAGAAGTCTCGCCTATGGCTGGTGCGTGGGAAATCGTCCGGAAAGAGTTGGACCGAGAATTGATCACGAATCCAGTCTTCCGCTGGTTCCGCGTGGGTAAGAAGTGGGCGTATGCGGAAAAGACAAACTCGGAAGGAATGTCAACGAAAGATAGCATTGCTAAGAGCAGTCGTTTGTATCTTAAAATACTCCACAGAGGTAGGCGCGGTGCCGTGGATGTACGTACATGGGTGTAATGTTGCCACGAGTGTTCCTGGCATTCTGTGGCTAATTAAGCAAGGAAAGCGGCTCATGACACTGCATTAGCCTATGCTAAACATAGAAGTCGGAGCAAGGTAAATTTAGGGTGCGCAGCAATGGCTCGCCACCCAGCCAACGAGACACAATTGCAAGCGAGGTGCCTGAGTTGGAGAATATGGTGCAGTGAAGTGTATGCGAGGCCTAGACCGAAAACGTCGGCAGAGTGATTGCGCACGGAAGCGAGAATGCGATGTGCTCGGGCGAGTCAATGATCTTGATTTGGCCGTGCGTTGCCTGCAAGGATGAGTTTGCGTCCAGGCGCAAGGATGAGTTTGAGGATGGTGCAATGGATTCGTGCAAGGATTCGGAGTAACCGCGGGAAAAGTGTCACGTGACTGTGCCGTGTTGCAGTGGCTGTGTCTGGTGATGGGGGTCCGAGTTGTTGCTCGCGTCACAAACAACAAACGGCCCCCTGCCCACCGAACGGCCCCTCCTGAGATCACCGTGCTGGCGACGCTGCTGGCACTTGCGACCACCACTGATGCGGGGCAATGCGACTGGCTACGGCACCAAGTCGCGCTCCAAACCGCGACTCACGAACAAGCTCAAGCTCGTCGTCCACCACGGCGACATCGACGCCGATCAGCACGCCCTCGACGACGACGATGACAAGAACAAGGTCTCGTCGACCGCCGGCGTCGACGCAGAGGACTCCCATGTAAGCCGATGTTGCGCGATGCCCTTTTTTCGCCGCCCCCCGTGGCACGCCCCCATTGGCTGCCGCGGTCCCGGGGGTCTGCTGACTCAGCCCGTGCTGACACACTCTGCAGGAACACCATCTCCAGGCCGTCCTCTCGGCTGCCTCGCTGCGCGCTTCCGGCCAGCCCCGCGCCTCGTCGAGCGCATATATCCCGACCCCCGATGCCGCCGGCCATGCCACCGACTGGGAGCGCATGTACCCCGCCGGCCGCTGGGAAGAACCCGAGGGTTATGTGCGTTTTTCCGACTCGGTCGACGAGACCCAGGTCGGCGCCATTGCCGCTGGCTGCACCTACTATATGGACGAGGCCGACGCCGAGTGGCTCGCAAAGAACAATGCCGAGCTCGCAGACCCCGTTTCCCCCACCCGCGGACCCCCGCGGAGCGCCAAGGCCCGTGGCAAGGAGCCCGAGTCGACTTCAGTGTCCATTTCAGCAGACGAATTCGAGCTGGTTATGGGCATTCTCGAGCGCATTACCGACGAGCGCCATCCCTGTCTCCATGCCGTGAGTCGTTTATTTTCTCTCTGGCCGCGCTGACCCCCGCAGGACGTCTCCAAATTCCCCACTCTGACCGACTTTGAGTCCACTTTTGCCACCCGTCTTCCCATATCCTTTTTCCCAAACTACCGCATCCCAGAATGGGCCCCTCCACCCCCCCAGCTCCTGCGCATGCTCCGCGTCATTTATCCCCACTGGCGCGAGCGTCGTCTTGAGCGCGATGGCCGTCGCATCATTCCCCAGATCAACGTAAGCAGCGGTACCTTGTAATAGTGCGTCTGTTGATCCTGTATCTAGTCGGACGAAACCAATGAGGGCGATCCATACGTCTGCTTCCGTCGTCGTGATGCTAAGCCCGTCCGCAAGACCCGCCGCAGCGACACGGGCAGCATCGACCGCATGCAGAGTCTCCACAATAATATCCGCCAGCTCAACCACATTGCTCAGCTCGTCGTCCGTCGCGAGCAGCTCAAGCATGCCCGTGCCCTCGAGGAGCGCCAAATCATGACTGGCCGTATACAGCTCGCAGAGGTCAAGCGCAAGTTTCCCACCACCCCCTTTGGCGCCCGCGACGACGATGATGTTCTCGTCGACAAGATTGTCAAGCGGCCACGTCCAGAAGGCACCAAGTGAGTCTCGGCCGTTGTGCGGGACGCCGGTACTGACTTGATGCAGCACAATTCTCCGTCTCTCGCGTCGACCCCAGACCCAACCTACCACGGCCACCCAGACCGAGGCTGGCACTCCCTCTGGCCCAACGGAGATGCCCGACCCGCGTGCAGTCGCTATTGTCAATAGGAAAAAAGTCGAAGAGTTTATGCAGCGCAATCCGACACAAGAGCGGTGGTGGGAGGATCTTTCCGACGCTACTTATATGCCTTTACCCCCGCCGGCTCCACCCGAACGGCAGATCAGAGGTGTGCGATTGCGGATCGGTCGAGGCGGCCGGAGGTATTTGGATCGACGACCTGTTGGAGGCGCTGTTGGTGGCTCGAATGGAGGTGTGGGAGGGAGGGAGGGCGCTGGCAGGCTGGAGAGCTTACAGTTTGCGATGCGGTGGCCCAGAGTCGAATCTGCCGCTGGCCCAAGCAACAGTGGGGAGGGTGGCGTACTCAAGCTCAAGAGCGGAGAGGCGGTCACGGAGGAAGAGTTTGAGCGGGCAATTGTGGTTAGCGAGCGCTGGAGGTATGATCGGGACGAGAGGCTGGAAGACACGGTAGATCAGCCGATGATTGTGGATGATTATGCCGACCGGTGAGTTTTGTCACCGCCCCTTTTCATTCTCTCATGTTTGCACAGGTTCATACTTTCACGTCTGGCTCGACATTCGATTGAGGACCATGAACTCCTTTTGAGCGACCAATCTGCCATTCTGCAACATCTCATTCCCTCCCAACATCGCACTTCGGCATCTCTCATAGCCCTTGACATGGCACGCCAACGACAGCTCGAGCTGGAACGAAATCCCCCGCCGAAACCGAGCCCCACGCCTGCCAATGCTACAGCCACTCCGACCGCCACCCCCCCGACTGGTGAACCTGCTGCGACCGCCTCGCCTTCCCCTGCAGTTGGCGCAGTTACCCCTACAACGGCCTCGAGATTACTCCAAGCGCAGGCTCAGGCGGCATTGGCGCTGCAACAAAAGAGCAGGATGCTGGTGCAAAACGGACAGACTGGCCAAGCGGGACAACCAATACAAGGACAGCCGCAACCCAGCCAGCCGGGACTCACGGGACAAGCAGCCCAACCAGGTCAGCCTGTTGGCCAGCCCGTTTCGAGTGTTGCGATTCGCCAGTCCCGACCTTCTGCTCCTAACAGCAAGCCCCTCTCTAATGGCACACCGCCGGCGCAGCAACGGCCTGGATCTGCGCAGGGCGGTGGGCCTGGTTCGGTGCCCACGACCAATGGGATTGCGGTTCCCACGGCCGGTGCGATTACCATTCCTAACCCGGGTGGACTAACGGTCCCCCCTCAACGGCATGGGAGCGGCAGTCCCCACGATAACCGAGGCAGCTCGCCCTTGCGACCTCTATCAGGAATGGCCAATGGTGCGAGTGCCAACCCTACTGCGCCTGGCGCTGGTAATCCCACCAACCCTGCTGCCGCGACGGCTACGACGAATGGGTTTCCTGCGTACCAACAACTGAACCCTCAACAACAGCTCGAGCTCAAGCGGGCGTTTCATTCGCAGGGCGGGATGTACGTGCCCAATGGGATAAATGGGATGATTCCAACGCCGATCCAGTTGACCCTCCCGCAACAGCGACCGCAATGGAACCGGACACAGAATGGGCGACCTGCTGTCGGAGTCGGAGGGAACGGGGGAGGGCAAGGGTCGCCCCAGCCTGGACATGCATCTCCGACTGGACAGCTGTTGAGTGTTCCGCAGGGGTTTTGAGCTCGCTCTTTTTATGATTGACCTGTTCGTATGTGTTACCCCTTTTTGCATGCGGTCCATATTCGTCCTATAAATTGGCCCTTTTTTTTGTTTTGCTTTGATTCCGACGGTGTCTGAAAAACCTTGAAAGCGCTCAAGGATCGGGACGCTCGCTCTGACTAACGATGTACTAGTATACTCTTTCCCCTCGCGCGCCTATTTGTTCTACGAGATGGCCTCATGTGTGTGTGATGATTCGTTGGCCTAGTATATTACATGTTTATCTTTATCTCGTTGAGTTTTTATGTGTTGTGTGTGTGTGTGTTGGAATGCACGAGTGGCAAGGGCTTGGTGCGGGGTCCCAGTGGCACCGCGGTTGGAGGCATTTTCAGACGTGTGAAATTACTAGGCTGTGTTGCCGAGCGCTTGAGTGCGCTCATATGACAGGCGCAAGAGACTCCCAGAACCTAAGCGCCGGACAGCCATGAACAAAAAATTCCGATAACAGACCCCACCCACTTATTCCTAAACGATGCCGATAATCTGGTCTTATCGGTAGATCACAGTGTCATATGATGGTCACTATTATGCCGAACCTGGTGCCGAACCTATTTATCGACCGATGATTGCGCCGTGACACTTACACGATGACGCATGGTGGGCATGTGAATGTACAAATATATATGGGAGCATCACGCTGCTGATGGATACTCCCGGTCCTAATGCATAATGTAGTAGAATAATTCGAACTATATAAGGCAATAGATTGAGTACATGTTCAATCCCAGAGGCGTGTGTATGCTAGTAGTATACTAGTACAACCACAAGTGGAAAGGACACTGGCAAGCATAATGATACATGGTAAAACGAAGCAAATGGTTTGCAGCAGGTCATGGGTTCGATAACAGCAGGTCGTGACTGATGACTATTTCGAATCGAATTTCAAACTTCTCTCGGCGTCAACACTCTGGCGGCGACGGTGAGGCAGCTGGTAATCTAAACTTGCTGGCACTTGTCGGTAAGTGTTATACAGCACTCTGTTCAGAGTTCTACTTGTTCGAATTCAAGTAATTACTCGGATTTAAGGTGGGCATTTTTTTCCATGTGACATAGGAAAAAACCGCGATTTAATCTGACCCACCCACCCACCCACCTTCATGGCTGTCTGGCGCTTAGATTCTGGGAGTCTCCTGGACAGGCGCCACTTGAGAAGCCATATGACGCATTACTGCGCGCAGTGCACCAAGCTCGTCTTGCTGCGCACGTCATAATCTTGGGCATTCATATAAGGCTGGCGCAGGCGAGTATGCTCCTGTCCCACAGTATCTTTTGTCCCGCATTCATGGCCTCACCTGCGCTCCCCGGCTTATTTTTCTGCTTTGCCGCGTGCGTCTTGCTCGTGATTGTCACGGTCTCTGCACCCATCTGGAACGATGTCTCGTTCTTGAATGCTTCGTTTGCTGGCCGCGAAATACATTTTGGTGTGTTTGGGTATACGGGCAGTGCGCACAAGTTGGGATACACGATCGATCCTGCCATCTTGGGCATCAAGTACGCGCCTCTGGAGATTCACACCGCATAAACTGACCTTTCTCCTAAACAGCAACGACAGACTCAATACGGCAGTTATCAAGAACCTTACCTATGTGCTAGTTCTTCACCCCATCGCCGCCGGACTCGCTGGGCTCGCGGTAGTCTTTGGACTCTGCGGTGCTGCCAGTTCGCGTGCTGGGACGATATTCATGTCGCTTGCGGCAGCGATCGCGACTGTATGCACGCTTGTTGTGTTTGTGATTGATATGGTTCTTTGGGGGGTTGCGCGGAATAGGATCAGGAACGAGGGCGCGCAGGCCAATTATGGGTGAGTTCCACAAGAGAGACGATTAAAAGTGGTAAATTTACTCACGTGAGTGTGTAGAAACGCGAATTGGATGGTGGCTGGTGCGCTTGCTGCGCTCTTGCTTGGGTTTTGCGCCTCGGTGATTGGAAGTTGTGGGCGGTATCGTCGTCGGGGGACTGAGAAGGTCTAAGTCGCGTGCTAGCTTGAATGCACGTGGTTTTTTTATACCCATGGACACGAGATTTTTGAGATTTTTTGTAGCCTTAGGTGGATGTGTTTGTTACGAGTTACGGTCGCTACTTTATAATGTGCGAATACGAATGCGAATGTGATTATGATGTTAATGTGATGGTTGGTAGTGTGAATGACGACTCGGCAAGTTCCTACTGGTGTCGGTATCATTTAACTTATCTTGGTTGGCACTTCCATTTGGGTTCAGCCAAGGGACAGTTTCTCACGGGCGCCTGGGAGCCAATAAAGTAGACGACAGCAATCGCCCACCACCAGACTTTAAGGGTTCAGCTTTTGTGGCGCTTCGAGTGCAAATTTGTGGGTAAATGCTCGGTTTTTTCTTAAAGAATCCTAATTTTTCGCAATTTTCTTTAGCCAAGTTGTTTAAATTTTGGTCAAAGATGTATATACAAGTTTATGTGCGAAAATGTATCATGGATGGCTCTACGCACTCAAAATACCCACGGGGGGAGAGGCTCGCACGTGATGGAAAGCAACTGGGATCTTGCAACGGCGGCGCACCTGCTTCGCAACGCGTCCCTTGGCTCATTGACATTGAGTCTGGGGTCCAGATTACTTTGTCCAAGAGTGGAAGTTTCGTGTAGAGGTTAGCTGGACCCCAGACTCCGTGTCAATGAGCCAAGGGACGCGTTGCGAAGCAGGTGCGCCGCCGTTGCAAGGTCCCAGTTGCTTTCCATCACGTGCGAGCCTCTCCCCCCGTGGGTATTTTGAGTGCGTAGAGCCATCCATGATACATTTTCGCACATAAACTTGTATATACATCTTTGACCAAAATTTAAACAACTTGGCTAAAGAAAATTGCGAAAAATTAGGATTCTTTAAGAAAAAACCGAGCATTTACCCACAAATTTGCACTCGAAGCGCCACAAAAGCTGAACCCTTAAAGTCTGGTGGTGGGCGATTGCTGTCGTCTACTTTACCATACTTATCGTTCGTATCGCAGAAGCCGAGACCAAGTACAAGATAAGCACTATTGAATTTCATTCCACGCGCGTTGGGGCGACCCGCGTCATAACATGGACTCGCTCCATGATTGCACCGCTCTGGATAGAACGCAAATGATTTAATTTGTGGATGTTTCGTGATGATGATGAGTCGGTAAGATGCGGTTTTGATATTCGAGCACTGCAAAGAAGGACGACCGCCCATATGGGTGCAATCGGGAAGATCTCTGATCCATATGGGGTCACCTCTGGTCATCGAGTTGCCGTGGGCTCTTTGGACTCTCCATTGAGCGTGACGTGTACGACGCTGGGCGTGGTGCGGAACAGACACTAGTAGTAATACTACTAGTAATGCGGTGATATATCTTGACATTTGTTTCAGTAGAATACGATTAATAAGGAATACGACTGATTCATCACGTGACTTCGAGCTGCTCGGCTCTCTGCAGCAGAGCCTTATCTTCCCCACTCGACCACTCCCGTCCGCATCCGCCTCTTCTCCACCCCAACCGCCTGCTACCCATCCGTCATTTATTGAGCGGAAAAAGACAATAATATTACTCGATAATGTTTCCGCCGACGGAAGTTATAAGCAATTCCCTCGGTTTGGTCTCTTCGGCTGCCTGGCTCGGTGCCCAGTTTCCGTGAGTTGGCGCTCTGGCGTTTCTGCTTATATATATTATATTCCACCATTCTCCTTGGGCTCGCGTTGTGACCTCTGTGGTGTGCATACTGTCGGTCGTGCGACCTCACAGAGTGTCGTTGCCTTGTGAGCCCACCAGCTAATACAGTGCTAATGTTTACAATCTTTTTAGGCAGTTGTGGACAAACTACAAGCTTCAGTCTGCCGAGGGTCTCGCGCTGCCGTTTCTGGCCAACTGGCTAGCCGGTGAGTATTGTGTTGGGTTTGTTGCTCTGACTCGCTAACATAGGTTGTCGTTTAGGTGACTTGACCAACTTGGTTGGATGCATCCTCACCAACCAGCTCCCGTTTCAGGTTTGCCGCTCGATCGCCACTCTATTGTGCCTCAACCTGACTTGCCATATAGACATATCTTGCCGCCTACTTTGTCTGGGTCGATTTTTGCCTCCTTTCGCAATATATTTATTACGAATGGTACCGTTCCCCTCGGGCAAAGCCCAAACTAGAAATTGATACCACTGGAGGAGCGCCTCCACTCACCGCCTCGCCTATCATCTATCCATCTGGCTCAACATGCTCTCTTCCCCCCAACTCGTATAGGCCACGGCTACATACCTACAGCTCCTCTCGACAACCCTTGCCCCTTCCCGATGATATACACGACGAGACAGGGGGAGATGACCATGTGGTGATGACCGAATCTATGTGTTCCGAGCATCGCAGGGGTGCACCCCTTGCGGGCCGCGGCAGAGCTTTTGACCGTCCGAATGCTGATGTGGATCACGATGAGGACCACCGTAGGAGGGTTAGCCAAACGAAAGGACGTGGTGCAAGCTTGGTATTTTTGGCCGTGTTTGGATTGTGGGGTATTGGCATGCGTGGTCGGCAGGGCGGAGTCGCTGAAAGCGGGGTAGAGAGGGTCGGAAGGGTGTTTCCTCGTCAGGCACTAAACACAGTACACCCTTCGATCTATTTCGACCCTTCTTCCAAGGATGTGGTTCAGCTGCAGTACGTCTCCCTTGCATCGACCCAATCTGGCGAGGAGCCAGATCGACTTCCTCCTACAACGCCGCCACCTGCACCACCCCCTTCAGATGATGAACCGGACCGGACCTCCTGGACATGGGTCATCGGACGGATCTCGGCATGGGCATGCACCTCGTTGTATTTGACGAGCCGCATGCCCCAGATTTGGAAGAATGTAAGCTTCTCATTTGTATCTGCGTAGTTGAGTTTAACCTCAGCTCTTTGACCTAAAACTAACTTGTCATGTTGGCAGTATTCGCGCCAGTCGGTCGAAGGATTGTCGATTTCGCTCTTTGTTTTTGCTTTCTTGGGCAACTTTTTCTACGTGTGTTCGGTCTTGACCGTTCCCCAGATGTTTGGCACGCCGGGGCAACGGGCCCAGTATCTCAAGGACTGCTTGCCGTGAGTTGATTTGTTGCATTCAGCATACCAACTTTTGACCAACATGCTCTTAGTTATTTGTTAGGCTCTGGAGGCACCTTTACATTTGACATTGCGATCATTGTTCAATCATTCGTGTATCGCGGCTTGCATCCCACCAAATCCACCGGTGGCAAGCCCCGACGAAGGTACTCGGTTGCGCGGGGAACAGAGCAAGATGCTCTGTTGGGTCATTCTAGGAGGTCGCATTCTATTGATTGGGTTCGTCGATCGCCTTCGATGGCTCGCAGTCGTGCAAGCCTTGATCGATATAATAGGAACAGGGCAAGCCTGGATATACAATCCAAGGCGCAGCCTAATACTGAACGAACAGGGAGATCCGGGTATGGTGCTACTCAGAGCAACATGCACGGACATGTTGGGGTGTAGATGCTAGTTTTCTGGATAAAACGCTTTGGTAATTCGTCCCCTTGAGATATGGGGCGCGGGTGAAGTATATTCAACGTGTATATTAGAATGTTGTCGCAAATGATACGCTACTGGCTTTTTAGTACACTTATATGCGCACTTGGGAATGAGTTTGAAGTCAAGTTCATTTTAAGCCTGGAAAGGAAACTGTCGAGTATTGACATGGCATAGGCGACAAGCACGCATAGAAAGATACATTGTGACCCGGCTGTCATCAGGCCACATGCCTCACATCCCACACTAGTCGCGTGCGACTCTAGTTCATTTGCCTGACGAGCTTGTTGATGTTCTCCTCGCGGTTGCCCTGGTCGCCTCCCTGGACGTAGTGCCTGGAATAATCCAGTCAGTTTCAACCCTGCTATCGCCAATAAGTCTAAAACATACTTGAACTTCCTCATCTTCCAGCCGCCAGTTGGGTTCGACAGCTTGAACGGCCACAAAAAGTTGCTTGCTTGCTTAAAGTTGGGCCCGACAGTGAAGATCTCGTGTACGAGATCCTCAATCGAGAGGATGTCGTACTTGCCCAGCTCACGCTCGATGACAGCATTATCCGAAAGCGGGACGCGTTGTTTGTTAACCTTGGCATAGCCACGCTTATAAATAAGCTCGCGCACGGTCTTGAGATTCGGCTCGCCAAAGGTGATGTAAGGCTCTACGAGACGAAGCATTTGACCTGTTGCTTTGGTCACTTTGACAAAGACACCATTGTTGATCTGGAGCAGGCGCAGGAGTTGTAGGATCTTGCGCGGCTTGGGCGCAATTTTGTTGATACTGTGAATCGTGTGAGTTTTGTGTAGTGTGAATCAAGGTTGTTTTTGGCTTACCCCTTGATGCGGATGACGAAGAGGACCTTGGGTTGGCCGGGGATGAAAAAGTCGCCAGAGGCACGGGCGGCACGTCGTAGTTTGATCTCTTCTTGCTCCTTTGCAAGATACTCCTTCACATAGGTCTCTGCACGCTTGAAGACCACTTGGCGCTTAGCCGCACGAGCCTATGAGGGTTCAAGCAAGGTGTTAGCCTAGAGGATTATATGCAAAGGGCAATGAAGTTGAAGAGGATATGAAGATTCAGTCCCGAAAGATGGTTAATTTGAAGGCAACATGGTTGAAGAAACTAGCCGTTCAAAAGTTTGGTATACATCATAATGTGGGTTCTGTAGCCAAGTAGGGAGGGCAAAGTAAACAATCAAATCGGCGTACCTTGCGCGCCTTGAGAGCAGCCTCAAGTCTCTCCTGTCTCTGCTTGTCAGATTGCTTGCGCTTTTTGAGAAGTGTCTCGGGAACTTCGACCCGCTATATGGCCGGTTTATGAGTATTTTGGCAAATCGGGTTTACCCTTGAAACTCACAGACGCAGTGGGGACGCTGATGAGTATGATCAGCTAATATAGCACTACACATGCATCCGGTACATACGTTGTAGAGGGAGCCATAAGTACGGGTGGGGGTCTTGAGGATGCCGGGGACGTCGAGCAGAGATCGGAGTCGGATGCAAATTTCCCGGGTGGCTGGGGTTGCAGTGGTTCTTTGCAGTACCAGTCCTATCGGCAACAAACTAAATCGGATCGACTAGTACTCTGCTCACACATAAGTTATAATTAATTATAATTATGGGCATGTTTACAATGTGATCAGAATAATTTGTGAAAAAGGGTGTCTCGATGTTTGGTGGGTACAGTCGGGGTTTTACGGGCTCAGACCCGTAGAGAATTGTATGGCATTAGACTCAGAACGAAATGCGTGAACTCGACACATTAACTAAATAACAAACGTCCATAGACGACACAAAGCACTAATGTATAGTCTTGATCGGAGATAAACGGGTGTAATATGGTTCATCGTGTAATTGCCTTCAACGCGGCTCGGAGTATACCCCACCTCCTGGATTTCTTCTTTTCTGGGATCGTGACCTCGGGACTACTCTTCGTTCGCGTCACTGGCTCATGCCTCTTCAAGGCCTCTTTTATTGGGGATGGGATTTCGGCCACTAATGTGCGAGCGCTTTCCGTGCTACTCCAACTAGTGTGAGAATGGTGGATGCGAGTTGGCAAATGGATCGAGGATATTGCTCGTCTTGGCGAAGCGAGTGGCACATATCTGGGCTGGTATCCTTTGAAATCGAGTGGTAAATTGAGGCGTTTGGCGTCAAGCGATCTGCGTATCGTTTCAAACTGTGCGAGTGCTTCGGTTGCTGTAGGTCGAACACGTGGATCATGTTTTGTCATAAAACGTGCCAACGAAATGAATGGTGCAAGCACAAGATGCCGCTATCACCGAATTATTTTTAGAACCACCTGGCTGAATCGAGAATATGAGAACTCACCCTGATCAGGTCATCGATTACATATTTCCCCATGCAGTAAACGTCTGCCTTGAACGGGTCGTGTCCAACCGTTAGCATGGCCTCGGGGAATCGCCCAAGTTGACCTCTGTTGGGCCTCAGAAATCTGGATTTAGTTCGCCCATCTTCCGTAATTGCAGGTGGTAGATGGCTTGCTTGCGAGAAGTTGACAAAGTAATAGCGAACCGCAGGCTCTCCATCTTGGCATCGTTGGGAATCTAGCTCGTGGCGAAGTTGTGGTCGTAAAATAGTTTTTGCATCAAGAGACAAGGATTGCGCGACTGGGTGAAATGGTTCATCATAGAGAGCTTCGCCGGCCATCATAATGTTGGAAGGTTTGATATCTCTGTTTAATTATCTGTCGGTGACATCCACATACGTGTGTTCAACTTACCTGTGGGCTACGTTTTGTTCATGCATAAAGGCTAACCCCTGAGTGGAATCTTACTCACTGTGAACCGAAAATAAACCAATATACCACTTACTCGAAGTACCTGTCCCATGAACTCCACCACCTCTCCTACGTTCGAAAATGGGGGATCATCGTGCATTCTAAGCAAAGGAAATACAGCAAATCTTCCTTCGATTGCGTTGGGCATGGGAATCGAGCCGAGAAGTGGCACTACGTGATTGCAAGCATGACCAGTAGACGATGAGTGAAGGTGTTTCAAAACTACAAGTTCGTTCGGTTGCTCAAATGAAGTCTGAGCGTTGGTGGGCCGATTATATATAGCTTTCAATACTACCTGTACTCCGTCGAAAGCTCGAGTAGCGTCAATAGTTTCTAGTGCCTGCCCTCTAATGAGCCATGCCATGCTTCGCTGGATACCAATATATTTACCGTTATGCGGATCGAGTCTTCGTATTTTGAAGGATCATCATTGGTCCCCAGCCATGAAGGTTTCCAGTCACTTCGAAGCCGAGGCCTCAAAATAAACCCATTACTCTCGAAATAATCTTGATGAGCAGACCACGCTTGTTCAGCGGGGGTTAGTTGGGATCTGTCGTTGCTAACTTCGGGCGGTGTCGTGGATGGTCGTTGGGCTGTCGGAGGAAGTGGCTCATCAAATATTGCGGAGAGGGGCCGGGGAGGCATGTTGAGAAATGGTAGAGTATTCAATGGCGCCTTTGCCTAATGTTGGGTTTTTGCAGTCCCCCGACCCATATTACTGACGCCGCGCCGCCCCAAGGGACCATTCTGAAGCGAGGCGGCCGTAACCGAGATGACCAGGCGGCTACGCCCATGAGCCAAGAGAGTCTCAGTAGGCTAGTGTGACGAAGGGTCATGTAGGCTGTAAGTATCCTAAAGGGATAGTTGTAGGTCGGGTTCCTGGTTCCCGCGGGTTGGGAAATCCAGGCTATGGCTAATAAATCCAAAAAAACCAGCGTTGTTGAACTTGAATGAATGTAATTAGATTTGAACGATTGGTAAGTATGTAGCGCAAGTAGCCGGCACCCGAATCCGCGCTTTACGCACCCACATTGACAAGACACCTGTTGATCCCCACAGCACCCGACCGGCACAGTATGATAATGAGCGCTGGCCGGGTGATGTGGGCATCAACAATGCGCATTGTCCATGGAGAAACGTAGTCGTGGAAGCACGGGACACCAATGATAACTGATGACCAATTGCCGATTACGGCGCCTAACCCCACATCAACTCTTTCCAAACCATCTCAGGCCCACCATGAGCCTCGCACAGTCGGGAGGCGCACTGCAGCTTCCCTCAGACAAGCTACTGGTAAAGTGAATAATAATCAGCCAATCCGAGGCCTGACTCAAGTCACTCAGCGCAGCGTAGTTCTGTCATACCTTCTCTATCATGGCCACAGGGACACCGCGCGGGTATTCGCAAAGGAAATCGCATGTAGAGAAGCTGCGGAGAGCGTTGAGAGATGTCCTTTATGGCAGCCCCGGGACCATACCTCCGATATTGACAAAGTCATGAGAACTCCAGACGAGGCCAATTCCACCCTGGGCCACGGACAAGGCACAAACGACCTCCGGTTGGATGCCACAGCAATTTCCCATCTCAACGAACTCGGTGTAACGCACACGCATAAATCCGTTGTCCCGGAGAGTACTCTAGTTGACGTTGAAGCCAGACGCAGTATGTTTCATCATCCCATCTATTAGTGGTGCACTTAACACATGAATCAAGAAATTAGGCATACGATCTTGTCCGGGAGGATTGACCAAGCCATTGAGCTTATCACTCACCATCTCCCAACATTCCTTCCAATCAATTCGCCACGTAACGGTACACACGGCACAGAATCCGAAACTCAAACTGGCTCTCACGATACATCAGTGTCGAATCAAAGCGCACCGCTCACCTCCCCAGAAACGCCTCCCTCTCGATCTCCCACCCCCGTCTCTGCTCCCTCCAAAACAGTTACCGCATCGGAGAAGGCCTCACAGAAGACCGACATACCTACCTCGTCTACTTCAGAGACTGACTCACCAAAGCTTAGAGACTCTAGCGAGGATACTCCGACCCACACACCTCATAATCCCAATTCTATGAGCCTTGGACGGTCTGTCCAGCCTATTCACATACTTTTCAACCTCCGAGTCCAGCAATTTGTGGAAGCTGTTCGTACTATTCCGCTCCTGCCAAGCGTAGGAGAACAGAGCGAAGCTTCTCCAGCGCGGGGCCCAGGAGCAATCAAGTCCGAAGACTCCAACGCGGACATAGAGATGCATTCACCAAGCTCAGATCAGGCTTCCACCGACCATGAAAATCTGAGCAAGCACCACGTTCGTGTCGTCCCGCGTCTAGCCGCACTCTCCCCAGAAGCCCGGCAGAAACGTCTATTCGAGCTCGCCTCCGGACTATATCGGAACGTAAAAACCTTGGCATGCGCCTCTGACCGTGAGATCTACGCGAAAGAGGTTGAACAGGCAAGTTGTGAGGGTGGTTAGTTCCCGTGAGATGATTGACAGTTTCGAGTTGTGCTCTTAAATAACAGGTTTGCTCCCTCATGTTGGGGCAATCACCAGAGGCATCGCCCGCGGCGCCTTATCTATCCATGACACGGCGTGAAGCTTTGGCAGACCAGGTCAATAGTGCAATGCTATGTGAGTAACACAGCATTCGCCGCCGTCGCTGTCAATCAAATATGCGTTATAGGGCACATCGGAGAGCCCCCAGCTCCTCGTCTACAGATTTGGGCACAGACAACCAAGGTAGTATGGGACCAAGTGGTTGCGATGCGCCCAGCACTACCTCGAGGGAACGAGATACCAGCCGATGTTAGAACATACGCGAAATACGTAGCTCGAAGTAACGATGGTGAAGAGGACCAGGTAAGCCGATAGTGCGTACGTGAAACACAGGTCAATCAATACGTAACATCCAGGTACAAGCACAGACTGCGGTTCCCTTTGATTTTCACGCTTTGGCACAGGCGTGATTCTAAGTCTTGTGATTGATCTTTGCAACAGAAATATGACTACACAAGGTCCGATTATGAATTGTATGCGCTACCCCGCGGAGCTGTATTATTCCACCACCCTATATATTATGTACATTTAACCTAGGCTCATTTGCATTGCGTGTGCAGGCATATAACATGCATTCATATTCAAACCATCACCAAGTGGAGCACAGCAGTGATCGGCAGCTTGGGAGCCAGTTTCAGCCGTTTCAACCCCTTGGGGGTTCCGGGTGCATTGCAACATCGAAATGTCCGGGGCTTCGTTCGAACACATCACATGGTGACCCATTTATCCGTATTCTGCATACATGAACTGTATAGGCGCTAACGCCAGACGGCTGGTTAGGGAGGCTGTGGTAATCCAGGTGCTCAAGCCACTCGGCGCCGACATTACGATAACAGCCATCGTTCCGAGGCAAGAAGATCCAGCCGCGTCCATACTACACGGGCCCCCCCAAACCAAGCATCCAAAACCACCTAAGTTCACAAGCTCAATTGATTGCACCTCTTGAATCATGAGATTCAAACTTGGAAGTACGCACAATAGCTTGGTTATAAACTTCGTTCTTTTGGATCTATTAGCCCTTTGCTATTGTGACCGATTTCCCGACAAAAATATCGAATTAGTTGAATTAGCTTCCAGCCGGCACGCGCACCGCGCAAATACGTCCGCGCATCTCATTTTTAACACCGTTTCTGGTCTACTTCAGCATTGGCCGAACACTATTTATCGTAATGGTCTGTGGTTTTTCGGTATTTGGATGATAAATTGTCTGATTGCTCACCAACTCACTAATAGGCCATACATTTGTTCCAGCTTCAATCCTTTCAGGAACTATTCTTTACCATGGCCGTACCGACTATCAGCTACCCTCATCGCCAGAATTCTTTGCATTCGACGTCGACCATTCTTATCTATTTAGCATTGGATACCCTTGCTTAATGCTTACTTTTTCAGCAAAACGGGATTTGCGTATTGGGTATTTTGATGGTACCAGTGCTGCAGACTTAAGGGGTCCACGGGACTTCCAAGATATCCTCACCAATGAGAAGTTTGCCCCACCAGAAGAGTATAATCCTTGGGTCCACGCGAAATTATTATGTGAATGGGGAGGGGAACTGGGACTTGATGGCATTGCCAGGTAGGTTTTGCAGTAAGACTAAAGCAGCCTTGTTGCTAAATACCAATCCCATTATTATCCTATAACCCAGAATGGAACAAACCTTGTAAGGGTTGGCTTTTCTTTGCCCACTTGATATTACTTAGCTCGGTTTTACTTGATAGCGAAGTCATCTTATGCAACACACGTTCTGCCTTGGAGCTCATCGAGCAAGTCGAGCTAGCCCACCCGGAATTCCCGATTACAGATCTAATTCCAACACTTTTGGGATCTAATGATTCTCAAGCACCAAATGAAGGGAGCACACCGAAGGCAACATACCCCCGCTTTAAATACGATTTCCCTATACTTCAGTGGCCTACCATCCCGTTCTTTCCCCCACCGATTGGATGGGTGGGCAGACACCGCGATCCTCCTAGTACGATGTTTGAGGCCATGCGCGCTGGCAGGTGGCACAATCACTGGCCAGGAGAAGCTCGAATTCAACTCGACTACTCTGGCGTTGTCTCCGCGTATGACGAAGTATACACAAGCCTCGTCGAAAGTCAGCGGGGGGTTCCACGATCCCGGCACCGCCTACGCGAAATGTCCACCCGAGATAAGGAGCACTTGAAGTCTGAAGTACGAAGCGTGCTATTAAGGAAGCAATCACGAGCCACTGTTAACTGGTCGGCGCTGTTTCAAGGTTTCATAAACCGTTATGGTGATCGTCTTGAAGACCTTCGTCGTATCCTTCGTCACTCGGGGCGAAGTCCTCCAGAGACCGCAGCTCTCGCAAGGGAGAAGGTGCTAATCATGTTAACACCACATATGGTGCTCCCCCGAGCTCAACCCCACTCGTCTCCGGGTTCATCTGTTCCACCCAGCCAAGCTCCCAGTAATCAAGCCCATCTTACACAATCCAGGCCAGATGACGACTGGATCAAGCGCATATATAGATCATGCTCCGGCTCTCCTGTAGTCGCCGTGTTGCGCAGTGACAAGTTAACCAAGCAAGAGAGGGTTCTTGCCAAAAGTATAGATACCATCCAGAACGAGATTTGCTATACCCTGACAAATATATGGTCAACAGCATTTGACTTTCCAGATAGTCCATTCCTCCCTCAGGTTCTTATTACTAATTGGAAAGTCCAAGTTGAAGAGCTAATGGCATGGCTAGATTGGTCTGTATGGGTGAAGTGTGATCCACCATGCGACCCAGGCGTACGTATCTTATCAAGTTTCGTCCCCGCAAAACTAAACATAACTCTCATTATAGCTATCTTGTATTCTCTCGACCTGGCCCTGGGAGGTTCTAAACGACGACCAACTTGCCGTCCCAACTTGCCGCGATCGCGTAATTAATGTATAAACTGCACACCCGGGGACCTTCTAATATGTGCTAGGCCATAATTTATCCGCAATATTGCATTCATATCAAAGACTTGGACATGTAAGGGCCATCGAGCTCGTACCCAAGCCTTCTATAATAGTCCCGAGTGCCCACACCTGTCAAACTGTTTAAGCATGAACCACCTGACCAAGACACGCTCGCGTACCTGATATAACAGCAAGCTTAACGCTCCCATGCTCCTCTCGGGCAATGCGCTCCGCCTCCTCCATCAAAAGCGTGCCAAAGCCCTACGCCAAGCAATCAGCGCCCGCCATCAAACCCAGTCATAAACCACTCACCTGGTGCTGGAATTTGGTAGGATCTCTGCCGTGGACAGGGACAGCCGTGCCGTACACGTGAAGTTCTCGAACGATGCTGGCGCCACCATCACCCTTGTCCACGAGCTCGGGCCGGAAAGTCCCTTCCTCGGAGCATTTACGAAGCCGTAATAGTCCAACCAATATATCACGTTGAGGGTCTTCGTATGACAAGAAAGTCTCCCAGCCTCCGTTGGCGGCATAGTCTCGGCGAAGGAGTTCAACAGACTCGGGTCGCACCTTGTGGTGAATCTCGTGGATCTAAGGTACGGCCCGATAGGGTGTCAGATCCCAGATCGCGTCATTAAAGGAGAGATGGTGCGCACACCGACTTCACGGAATCGAACGTCCCGGCATTCCGCCCCGAAATCTTTCATACGTTGCAGCGCCAGCTCCCGCAAGTTTCCGGAGTTTTCGCATCCGCTGCTAACCAGTGGGAGCGGGATATCTCTGGAGCAATTCATGAGCTAAAGATTCGAGATCATGACTCATTTCACCTTTGAACGCGATAAACACGGGTCCACGGAGGAACTAGAGCAAGAATGCGAGCCACAACGTCCACCAGTACGTTAGGGGTGTAATTCTTGTATCGCCCGGTCCGCCAGAGCTCGTACAGCCCAGTGCCTCTGATGACAAGTGTAGGATATATCTTCAACCCATCAGACCTGAAAGCAGGGTTCTCGAAATACTCCTATCAGTTGATGTGAACATCAGCCGCAAATCTCAAACTCGGTAAACATGCCTTGAATTGTTCCATGTCCCGCTCCACCCCGACATTTGGCAGATCGGGCATCATATGCGCAACGACTTTGAATCCTGCATCCTTTGCAAGATGAAATGACTCGGAGACAGCTCGGACAGTGTGGCCACGATTCGTATCTCTCGCGACATCCTCATAGACAGACTGTACCCCAATTTCAAGTCGCGTACAGCCATACCTCAGCATTTGACTGCCAAGACTATTCTTAGTCTCATAGCTAAATGCGTTGTGACTAAGCGTACCTCAAGTGTGGACGCAGGCAGTAATCCGGCCGTGTCTCGATTGTAATGCCGATCGCCTTGGATTTACTCCTCTCAGAGTAACGTACAGCTTCGTCGACATCAGTTCCTGTGAATCCCGACAATGCGTTATGCAACTGCGCAATGAACGTGTTACGATAATCCTCCGGCATCGACATAAATGTTCCACCCATAATAATAAATTCGACCTATACAGACGTCAAAGCTGAGAAAAGACATCCAGGCTACGTGCACACCTTATCGACACTGTGGCCTAAACTCCGTAGTTGTTCCACACGCCCTTTTGTTTGTTCATACGGATCGTATCGCGCTCGGATAGCACGCATACTAGTCGGCTCGTAACCAGTGTAGCTTTGCGTGCTGTAGTCGAAATCCGAGTCTGGGCCCCCGGGACAGTAACTTTATCTAAATTAGAATCACCGAATTAAATATAGACACCAGCTACCTACACGCAAATATTTCCTGTCATCGCAATATGGGGGCACCTGTGTGGCTTGCACATTACTGCTACGACTGCAATCTAACCGAATTCCGCATTAGTAGGAGTTCAAAACATACTACGTGCTCACCCACCCCACTGGCAGTTCGGATCGGCCGGGCCTTGAGCTTTGGCAACAGCGCCTTCTTGTGTTCCTCTGGGACCGCGCTGATAATATCTACCAGCCTGGGGACGCCCCCATACCCCATTTTTTTACAAACTCTGGACTTGATTTCGTTCAATGAAACTGTCTTTTTGGCGTTGTTGGCATCGATGAGCTCCTTAGCGATCGCTGAGCAACATCGGATGAGCAACTCTGCTTGAGAAGGACCTAGAATGTGGGATTTAGTGCACATAATTTACTGAAAGTATAGTTCTTACTGACCTTTTTCTGTGGCCACTGGCATTGCGACCGAATCACTATTCAATTGGATCCTGGGGTCCGAAAGTCAAAAGTTGTATCGGTAGAATCGAGCGCGTAAGAAGGATATAGGTGATCTAGAACAGCCCGAAATAACGTAGAAATACAACTCAGTGGACAAATGAGTATAATACAAAATGTGGCGATCTAGAGATTCCACAACGAGGCGCCAAACAATTTACCATCCTACAAGCCTGCCCTGAACATCATCCTATAAATGATCGAAAATACTTGTCGGAAAACTTCAACAGATGAACTGTCTCCGTTCATACTTCAACCCACCTCCGTACGACAGATCTTGTTGTTTGGAACTATGCGGAGACCTAAGAACGGACAAGAGTACTTCTTTGGCTGGCGCTTTAGATTTCGGAATGAAGTATGTCGGTCACCTGGTACTCTGACATCCATGAAATGTGCATCTTGATTTCTTATTACCCGAAAATATGTAGTCATTGGGCTCAATCTAAACAATCCATTAGCATGGACATTATCTCCCTAAATGTTTCTCTGTCTTCGTCCGTGACCTGAATATCGTCCTCCAACCCAGGAGTGGATGCATACGGTTTTGCCCTCTTGAGAGCTAATCCCACGATGACGGGTCGCCGATGGAGTTGCCCGGCTTTTGCCCACGCGATTGCGGCGACCTGTGAGAAGTAGGGTCAGCATATGTACCAAATAGCGCAACGAAGCGGGATTGCCTGGGCCGCATAGAGGTTAAAGAGTGTTTGACTGCGTGTGTCAGGCGGCTGGCCCATCAGGGGTACCAGGGTGGTGGCCGTAGGAGGCGGCGGTAGCGCAGGCGGAGGCGGTGGTGGAATCAAGGGTACCGACGAAGGGATTGATGCTTGGATCTACGACATTGTATTCAGTTCCACGCACATTTCAGACATGAAATGAGGATAACCAACCAAACAGCCAACTTTACCAAGTTGTGTAATGAGGATGACAATTCGGTCTGCAAATGAGTGCACAACAAGATTTGTTGCAATACCATTAATCTCGTGTGTACGATGTATGCTGGCCATTTGGTGGGGTGAATGTGACGCGCATCAACTGATCTCGGAAACAAACGGCCCGTAATCAAATATAGAATAGATTAAAATACATTATATACAGAAATAGCTACTAGGGTTAGGCCTAGTTGACTCCCAAAAAAAAACACATAAAAAGTCTCAACAAATGCTGAAACTTTGCCAAAAATTGCTCAACCTCTTACGAGGAGGAGACGGGTTTGGTAGTTAATTTGCAACCAGCAAATAGCTGAACCTCGGTAAAGACCTCACTGGTATCAGCGCGTGCCCGAGCACAAGAGATAAAGATCAGGTAACGCTGCGGCGGCTATTATATATCCGGCCGGGTGCACGGGCCTCCAACCCCTTTTCTCGGCTTAGTCAGCGCCAAATGGGTGCTGATTGGCTCCGAAAGCCGCTCTGCTGTCTGCCGCGACAATTGGCGGTCCGCTTCATCCCGCATTCACCCACCTTGGCGCATGAAGCCTTGGCTCTTGCCTCGATAATGTTTCTCCGCATCCCTCCGCTCTTGATCGACTCGAAGACTTGACTTTTCCATTGTACCCAGGGCCGTTGTGGCACGCCTCAGAAGTTGATCCCATGGCTAAGCGGGCCTGAACACCTCTAGTTCGCGCATACCCTGGTTCATCTAAGCCTCGGTTGATGCGGGAACATAATACATTCCACCCATAGAGGATATACATCAACACGTTCTGTTGCCGGTCATGGATCACACCGGCTCAGGATTACCTGAAACGTGGGCTCCCTGTATCCAATTATTTTGTCAGTAAATATACATTATGCCCGAGAAACTCCATTTACTGAATCCCAGCATTATACACAGATCACGCGCATCTGTATCTAATTTCGTTCAGTCTTCGCAGGCGGTGCTAACGCTGTCCCGTGACTTGTCTATATGCGACCAGTAATTGCACCCACCTTCGACAAGTGAGCACGTACTGTATACGTCAGAAGGGCCGGCCTTCGCTGTGAAATACCAGGGCCGGCGGGACGTTGGCTTGCCAGCAAGCGGAGCAGGGGCTGGAGTGGCGAGTGTGGTTGTGTTTGTTTTTCAAACTCGTCCAGGGCGGCCCGCCCCCGCCGGCATTCGGACCGGGCCGCGAGGGCCGAAGAACGCATAAGAGAGCTGGATCGACTTAGCCTTGGACACAACTCCCTCCTCCACCACCATAGGCATTCTCTGCTCTGCTCCTCGAAAATCCAAGATGGTCACCGCAAACGGAACTACCAACGGCATCAACGGACATGCTAAGATCAGGTATGTTCTCACTTTACACATAACGTCCCTTTTACTGACACCATCTCTACAGCCGGTAAGCTCATTGACTTCTGAAAAAATATAGATATTGACGTGCCGCGGAAAAGTCCACTCACTCCTGGTGTATATGCGTAAGTCCTCGACATCCTCGCACCAATCATGTCGACTTACAAGCGTTGAAGGCCTATCCCCACATTCTTTTTGGAGGGTTCCGAAGAGCTTGATGTCCCCACTTTCAAGAAGCATATCATCTACCTAGCGCGTGCTGGGATGGGAATTCTAGTCTCTGGGTCTATGGGCGAGGCGCATCACCTCACCCCTGAAGAGCGCGTCATCCTCATTCACGCTGCGCGCGAAGCTCTCGACAGCGTTGGTCTTACCACCGTCCCAGTCATTGCTGGCACCGGTATTGGTAGCACTAAGGGCACGATTGAGCTCACTCGCCAAGCAGCTGAGGCCGGCGCCGACTACTCCATCGTCATTGCCAGCGGATACTACGCCGGCGGGCTGAACAACGAATCTCTTACTCGCTTCTTCCTCGACGTGGCGGCTGCCAGCCCCATCCCCGTCATTGTGTACAATTGTGCGTGTTTTCTCCCGAATAACGCCAAATTTCGTCTAATGCAGTGGTTTAGACCCGGGTGCAGCCGGAGGCATCGACCTGGACTCGGACACTATTGAAAAGATTGCGATCGAAGGCCCCAACATTTGCGGTGTCAAACTAACGTATGTAGAATCTTGGATAACGCGTTTGTACTGGTCTCTTACCTTGAACGAACAGTTGCGGCAACGTCGGCAAGCTCACCCGCATTGCTGCTACTACCTCTGTCCCATCCTTCGACAAGGCCCACCCCCGGAAAAACAAGGATGCCCCGTAAGTTCTTTGCTTCTACTCAGCCGCAGTGGGTTCTTCAGTTCTAACCATCACTCGTGTATCTATTTTAGATACCTTGTCCTTGGTGGGTTCGCCGACTTTATCTTGCCTTCGGCCTTTGCTCGGGCTCACGGGGCAATCTCCGGATTGGGTAACTTTGCTCCGGTACGTAATGTCCCATCTCGTAAGACTGCCGACTGACTAACCCCGTCATCACCGCCTCCCCAACTCATCACGTTTCAATAACACTCTATGATGTGATGCCTTTCGTGCACCCTGTTCCCTCAACCGGCAAACTCACAGTACACCCTCGTCCGCCTGACTCGTCTCTCCTTTGAGGCGCTCACCAACCCTTCGGTCATCCCCGAGGCTCAACACCTCCAGGACATCGTCGCTCGCGCGGACCGCACGATCGCAGTCACTGGTATTCCTGGAACCAAGGACCTCCTCGAGCGCAGCTTTGGGTACGGCGGCGCTCCTCGCTTGCCTCTGCCCCGTGCGAGCAAGGAAGCTGGTGCTAAGCTCTGGGATCACCCTCACGTTGTTGCACTCCGGGAAAAGGAGGCAGAGTTGGCGGGTGCTGCTGCCAAGGGTGTATCCAAATCTTCTGTCTCGCAGGAGGTCCCTCACACACAACCTGTGACCGTCTCGGCATAGGTTATTGGTGCGATAGGTCGAGGGGTTTCACAGGAAATATGGGAAATTTGAGTAAATTGGCTTCGCACTTTTTGTATTTGTTGGATATGAGGGGTATGTCGATGGCTTTTTCCTGTTCTGCAATGGGACCCGTCTAGACATGTCGCCTGCTAAAGTTTTGTCCATGCTGTAACGATTTACTTTAACTCAATGTCATGCCATTTCGTTTTTCGTTCTCAATGTATCTCGATTCGGGAGCAACGTACACTACCTCGGCTGCCGCACTACGACTCGGAGACTTCGAACGATCCCGGGACTTTTCGTAATAGGTACAATTACAACGTTTTTATCAACACTATTTTACACAGTATTTTACACAGGTTCTACATGGCGCCTCCAATCTCTGGTTCATGTTCGCCATGGATCATACTTGGCATTCGGCTAGTTCGATCGGGGCCATAATAATTATAAATCGAGTAGGTTGGCGACCTGTAATCCGGATTATCGCGCATATGTGCTTGTTGCGACGGGGGCATGAAATCTTGTGAATAAGCAGACATGATTGTCCTACGGTCGGAATCGTCCGCCATGCTCACGGCCAGAGTGGAAACGTCCGTCTCGCTCGTGGGTGCCTTGGCAATGATATGTTGCGGGCCGGTCTCCGTGGCCATACTTGAAATAACGCGATTATGAATGGGCGCTTCGGAGCCCAAATTCGTCGAAAGATAGCTGGAGCGACCATCCAGGCCAATGGCAGGTGTTTCCAAATATGCTGGAACCATAGAACCCGATTGGCCAAAAGAACGTAACATCACATTTCCGACCTCACCCAATCCTGGAGTCCCTGGCGCGTTCGGTAGTGGGCTCCCACCCACTTGTTTCCTGTCGGCCTCGGACGATGCATGCTCCTCGCTTGGGGTGGGGCTTACGACACCAGCTGCCGCAGCTAACGCGCGTGTATCACGATTGGACAGGGACACTTGGGATATAGTGGATGAGATCGTGAGCTTAGTATTGCTGCTGGTAATTTGAGCGATTCTATGTACAAATATGTTAGTTCATCCACCGGGAAATAAGTAATACACCTACTTTTTAGCCATTGATGTTTCACGGCGAATCGGCTCGGGGGAACCATTGCGAACTCCCAGGCCAGCAGAATACTTGGTATACATCGCCATCGGGTCAGTTTCTCCCACAGTCCTATTAGTTTCGCTGCTCGGCAGTTCAGGATTGGCGGATGCCACGGGGCGTGGTTTTGAAATATCTGCCACGGCAATTTTACCGCGACTATTTATGTCCGTATGCTTTTTCTGTCCAGGTAAATGAGAGGCGAGGATGGGGATATCCGGAATCTTGGGGACCGGTGGAATTTGGTCTGGCACATTGATTTTGGATGGGGCTTTAAGTACCGCCTTCGGAGGGACCTTGGGTGCGGGACGTGGGTGCTCCAAGATGGTTATCGGTCGAGGTAACGGAGAACCACGATAGCTAGCCGTTGCACTCAATGTGCGAGTAACAGAGGCCACCTGAATAGAGGCCAAGTTCGGGTCGGGGGAGCCTGAGAAGGAGCTTCCAGAACCACCACGGTGATGATTTGTATCCATATCTGTGATCTTAACGGTAGGGACGGATGGGACCTCAGGAATAGCGTTCCAGCCAGAGCCATTCTTAGACAAGCGACCTGGAGCAGTACGACGAAGCGTACCCATCAAGGATCGCCGCCGGTGAATAGGTATGCGCTCACTCAGGTGGGCAGCCGAGGGGGAACCTACGGTACTGTAGTTAATCTGAGGGCTAAATTTCTCGCGCCCGCCCCAGAGAGGGCTATCGTCGCCCCCCGAACGTCCACGCTTTTGCTTGTTAAGCCCGAGTCGACCCAAACCCCCGCTCACGAATGACTTGTTAGATTCGCTTCCTGAGACACCCGTGGATCCACCGCGCCCACCAGAAGCGAGTTGGAATTGACTCCTAGATACGTGAAGGGCCTTATATCGCACGCGTCGGAAAGCATAAAACGACAGTCCCAAAGCGGCGAGACCACCAATAGCCATAAATGCGATTAAAGCTGGGGATATATGCGAGTGTGATATCGGAGGCCGAACGATGGGATTCGAGGGACTGGCTGATGGGCCGTGGGTGATGCTGGAGGTCGGTCGTGTCCAGGTGGTGGGGCGTGTCACAATAGTAGATCCAGATGCTTTGAGAATTCCGGGAGGTCCGCTTGAAGTTGAACCAGAAGTGCTCGGGGGAATAGCCGCCAATGAGAACGTTGCGGGTACGACCAAGGTTGTTCGCTCAATCGAGGACGTCGGTTCGACTTGAAGTTGTTGAGCCTCGTTCCGCGCGGTTGATGTTTCGACTTCCTTCCTCGACGTTTGCATAGAATCTACATAGACGGAGGCGACAGGCGGGGAAGTTTCTGAACTGCTCGAAGTTTTGGTGCGTGTAGTCGATTTAGATTCGTATGACTGGGAGCTCGGAGGTACGGTACTTGTCGGCTCTAAACTCGGCTGAGACCTTGTGGGGGAGGGTTCCACACTTAGCATATCAAATGAGGTAGTATCAGGACTCTCGACGGCAGCTAGTTTCGCGTGTTGGTTAACCGAGGATCTGGTATTGTTCGTGCTTCCCGACGAATGCCCGCTGGCGAGTGTTGTGCTAGACTGTGTCATGGGGCGCCTATGCCCGGCATGTGTATGTTCGTATCGTCGGATACGTTTACCTTTGGAAGGTTTGTGGGGCATTTCGATATGTCGTAGCTGGATAGGAGTGATGAGAACAAGAAATGAGCGTGCGGTTTCGATTTAGTCGGGTTTAAAGTCAGGTCTGGATAGCGGGTATGTTAGGGAACTGCAAGGGGGAGAGCTTATCTGTGCCGGAGCGCATACATGGCCACTAAAACTTACAATTATGCTACTGGTACAATAGTTACGCAAACTGCAACAGAGCTACAAACGAGTCAGCGTGGCACAGACGGTGAAGGGGAAACTGACAAGAGGAACAGCAAACGAAGGTGGTGGGAAGAAACCAACCGCCCCTTTCAAGACACCCCTGTTTAATCCTTTGGCGACAAACAAGTTCCACCCAAACCACGCCACACATTACGAGAACAGTCACAAACCGAGGGCATTCACGCTGTAAATGCAGACCTTGACAGTCGAAGAGGTGCCATTCGTACCAAGATATATAGTGTGCACAGAGTATAGAAACAGATTACATTAGACATTAATGCTCTGCGGAGCCCGCCGTCGACAGTACATACATCCCAGCTGCCTGCAACAATGCTCCTTAACACAAAGTTCTGAAAGTTCAAGAAATCCCATCTAACACTACGTATTAACGACCAGAACCACTATCCGGTGTTAGCGCACCAGAGCCCGGAACAGAGAGATTATGAGGGGGGCGAATAGACGATGCTCGAGAAGGGGGTCTAGACCAATTTGCTGGGGTTGCGACACCCGAACGGCTGCTAGCGTTTAGCGGGGTATGCGATCCACTGATGGACCCTGCTCGCAAGCTGGGGGAATAAGAGTAGGGATTGGCGCCCAATGAATCATCGGGAGTCATAATCGCCGAGTGATTTCCATTTGCATGCGCTCCAAGAGGGCTAGGAGCGTGAAGGTTATCTGTACTCGTGAAGCCGAGGACGGCGGCAATGTTACGGGGGCTCGGGAATGAAGCAGACGATTTCTTCTTGATTGTCTCGCCTAGGATTGGAGCATCGTCACCAATGGGGCTACCAGGGAAAGTAGAAGAGGTGCCACTATGGCTCCCAACATCCCGAGTACCGCTTGCAACTGCAACTTTGGCCGGGTTGGGTGTCTTCATGTCAGCCTGGTTGTACATCCATGTCGCAGCGAGCACAGTTGAGCTTCCGACGAGGAATGCAAGGGTGATTCTGAAGTCGAAAAGAGCCACGCTCGCAAGGAAACTAAGTACGATGGATAGGCTTGTCGCGAAACCCTTCATGATGTTGTCGGAATACTTGATGACTATAGCCGTGATTAAGCCTCCAAACACCTGAGTCAAAACAGTTGCCCAGGCCCAACCAGAAAAATTGGCGAAGAGGGAAAAGGGGAACGACCGCCCGTCACTCGCAGCACCAGCATTATTGAAAACGATCGGAACCAATGCTGGGAGGAGCGAGAACAAGGACAGCTGAACGTTGCGAACCCAGAGGTCAGCCTGGCTACCCTTCAATACCATCTCGAAGTAAACTCCAGCGAGGCCAGATGTAACACAGGCTGCAGATACGGCCGCGAACCCTTTCAGCGGATTCATGACATGTTTGACTTGACCAACGGTCGCGGCGGCCGCTTTAGCGACGGCATCAACGTTATCCACTGATGGAGCAGGAACAACTTCCTTCGGGGGAGACGTCGTTTGGATTTGGACAATACCAACTCCAACTGCGAGGAAGAATAACGCTGCCCATTTTGCCCTCGATAACCTCTTCCGCAAGAGCATGACGGAAAATGCTGCTGTCGTTAATATCTTCATTTGATAGGTGACCTGATGGTGTGTTAGATTGGTGGCGTCCAGCGATCCAAATTTGCCCTCACCTGGAACGTTGCCACATCAAGATTGCTTGCAGCAACAAACTGGAGGTTGTTTTGAATCACATAGAGAATGGCCGGAATCGAAAGCTTCCAACAATCGGGGCTGAAAACCTCGCGGCCAAGTCGCCTAAATTTACCCAAAAGCCTAGTGAAAAGTGAAGTTGACCTGCGCAACTGGGAGCTAAGAACACTTCGGATGCTCCCGGATCCCATGCTGCGATGCCCGAGAACGCCTCGACCCTGAGCCTTGGATTTGATCATGGGAGTTGTTGGCGAATCGTCGTCCAGGTCTCCGAAACCAGGCATAAGTGGAATGGCCTCCGAGCGAGATGTTTTGGCTGGTTGATCATCAAGACGAAAGAGAGCAATCAAAAGGGAAATTGACCCTTTCAGAAGCTCATTGAGCAAGACCGCAGACGCAGCAGAATAGGTCCGGTCTGCTGGCGTCGAGACACGCGAGTAATGCATGATGATGGTAAGGGACGCATTCTGAACAGCCAACGTGACAAGCCTAACGGATAAATAGGTTAACACTGGGGCTTCCATACAATGGGTAAAACTCACGAGACATATTTCAGAGGCATTCCAAGGAAACGAGGCGTAGTGTCCACATCTTTTGGCGAAGTTATCGGGGCTGGAGGTAAGAGGCCATTCGTGACGTGTGGCTTCGAATGGTTCATATGTGATAGGGATTTTTCTGAGGGATAAGGTGCAAGGAGGGCGCTCGAGTCGGGAGTGGCCCGTTGGTAGAGTGCGTGCAGCGAGGCACTTGAAGAATTATGTGAAAGGGTATTTGGCTGGCGCCGGTGTAGATCGGTGTCCGGCGAGGCTGGGGAGCCGCAGAAGTTTACGGATGACACCCTATATAGCCGAAGGCAATGATCGAAGATACGCCATTTGGCCCCGCAGAGGCAATGCGGTTACGGGACGCCATTGGAGGAACCCGACATTCGACAGATTGCGAAAACGTGGAAACATAGTAGGGCAGTGTTCCATGAGAAATTGGGCAAAAGAAAATGCGAAAAAAAATGTTTTAGTGGTCAGCATTAGTCGAATAAATGTCAGGCTGTGACGGCAGTGAAATAAGGGTGCTGCGGTGAAGAAACAAGTATTGACACACCAAAATGTGTCAAAAGGCGACACCAAATGGGCACGAAGCAAGGATAAAAATATACGAACATTGGGATACTTGGCTGATTTGCTCACCTGGACAGCCTGCGCTTCGGCTTGGACGCTTCTTGGATGCTAGTTGAAGCCACGTTGAGAGTAAAAGAGACTTGATTCTCTTGCAGTCGGTTAGAGTTGGAAGGAGTGGGCGTTCTGAGGCTTGTCTAGGCGAAAAGGCCAGTTAAGAAGGATGCAAAACTCCCCGACGCGGTGGGCTTGTCGGTTTAAGCGCTGGTTCCATGGTTCCACGCGACGACATTTCCAATCAATCACAATCACAAACACTCGACTCGCATGGGTTCAAATATCACAAGACGACCGCATATGAGTACATTGATCGAAGATCCTTAAAGTCTGATGCAGCTCGAGCCGGCAATATGTCGCTAAGCAGGCTAGTATACACCAAAAGCATCTGGCTCGTTGCTATTAACAAGGCACTTAAGACTGGTCGTGGTACTCACGAAAGATTCAGGCTGTAAATATGGAGCGCCAGTCACTCCAATCATCGTCCCCCACACGTCTGACCAATACACGTTCCGCATCATCCCCAAAGTACGAAGCTGCTTTCCAAGCCGCCATATCAGTTGCGTTATATGGCCCATGCACAGCGTCGGCTGAAGCCTGTCCTCCGCTGGCCGCGACATAATCGGGAGCCCATTTATACTCATACTTGGTGTCGAGCGTTTGTGGGGGAGGCGGATGAGGATCCCAGTCGGAAGGAACGATGCCAGACCTTCTGACTAGTCGGAGCATCATTTCGTAGGTCTCCTCGTATATATCGGTGTCTCCGAGGGACATGAGAGTCGAAGCAATCGACGTAACGCGGTTTATTGGGTTCTCCTGCTCACCCCCATCCACCGACTGAGACGATACTTCAGTAGCGGCTTTTTTCTTTTGGGAGCGGCGAGTGTTCTTGGAGGACGCACCCAATCGTTGGAGGGTTTCGAGCACGGTCTCTCCTTTTTCCATGAACCCAAGGAGCTCCTTCATGAGGTCTTCCTTTCCCCTTTCGGCCTCTGCCGCCTCTCGTTCTTCGCGCTCTCGTTCGCGAGACTCCATGAGCTTTTTGCTTTTTCGAGCTTTCTTGATTTCGCGCTCGTCTACGCCCTCCATCCACTTGTCATGCATGGCATGGGGGTCAAATGATCGCACAAATGTCCCATCCTCCGCAAACTTTCCTTCCTCCATCTCGGCCTTCATATTGAACGAGGACATTTCATAACCCATTCCTTGTTTTTTCCTCTGCTCTGCATCGTCTTCATCCTCTGGTTCATCGGAGTCGTCCGATTCGGCCGTGGCAGTTCGTCCGAATTCCTGTCCTTCAATATCGCCTAACGCGAGGTATTTTTCTTGTTTCTTTCCTGCGCCCTCGTTCTTTGCATTAGACTTATCAGGATCCGTCGCCGCAAACATGTCGTCGTCGTCGTCGTCGTCTTCGGCCGCCTTCTTTTTCCTACTTTCTACAACACCCTCCCCATCATCTGACGAATCACTTTCATACCCCTCATTTTTGACACCTTTCCTCGAGGGGGCAGTTTCAAGATTGTCATCGACTTGTTCAGCAAAGGATTGGTCATCTCCATTCGTGGCAGGATCATTAGGATCCGTAAAGCGGGTCCGTTTGGTAGAGGGCCCAGCGCTGGTGGATGTAGCTCGTTTTACAGGACGAGGGGACATCTACCATAGAAACGTTAGAACTGAACAACGCGTTCAATCCTCTTCAGTCACCAATTTGAGCAAATAATTTTATTCCGGGAGAGGTGGTGGTCAATCGCGGCTGCTCACGAAGCGTGATATGTCATCGCATACTACTAAGCGCCCGCATATAATTAAGGGAATGCATCTACCCACACCCAGCACAAAACGGCACAAATATCATCAATTTAATTTCTGAATACGCCAAATTCAAACGAAGAGGTTACAAAAACGACAAAACATCAACTTTCAGCCTGAGTTGGGTTAATCACCCACACAAACGATCTCCCGCGTTGCAAGGTCTTAACGCGACGGGTTGTATCCCCGAATGAACCTGCTCCAGCAACGACCCGCGTTCCTGTAAGTCTGGTAGAACCATTACTGATATTCTTGGATGCTGGCAGCTTGATCCGAATCCTTTCACTCCGTCGTGCGGCTTGTTCTGTATGCTCTGAATCAGGCGGCGGGTTGAGTGAACTAGATGCTCGTTGAGTGGAGGGACCGGCCTCTTGAGGACCATGGCCTATACTCTCATGCTTGATCATAGTTGTAGCGTCATTTTCCTCAAGTTTGGGCTTCTTGGATGGAGGGCAGGTGGACTCAGGAGGGGGGGAATTGGCTCTACGCCGACGCCGAACTTGAACCTGGGCTTGGTCTTGGTCTTGGGTTTGGGTTTGGGCGTGGGCTCGTGCTTGGGCTCGTGCTGCTCGAGCTTGGGCCTGTGCTTGGGTTCGTGCTGCTCGAGCTTGGACTTGTGCTTGGGTTCGAGCCTGAGCCTGAGCCTGAGCCTGAGCCTTTGCTTGAGCTTGAGCTCGAGCTCGGGCTTTGGCTCGGGCTTGATCCTTAAATCGACGCACCGCCTCTACGTATCTCTGACACAGTACAAACGGGCTAATAACAACCATCAGTCGAGCAAGGGATTCCCAATAACAAGTACTTACGTCCTCCTCCCGCTATAGGCCTCTTCAAGAGTTCGCGCTGATACTTCAGTTAGCACATCGTTCGGGGCAAGTGATCGATGCATGCATACCTTGGTATTCGCAAGGAAGCCTTTCGTACCACCCATCAACCTTTGTCAACGGGCTCAATAATTTGGGTCGCGTGATGAATAGGGGGTTTTGAAGACCAGGGAATCCCAATCTACGACCACGCTGCTCTCGTAGCGTGAGCTTGGGTGGGTTACTAGTACTTCCAGATGCCATGAAGGATAGAAATAGATGACAAGGGTATACAAAAAACTAAGAGGGGGGGGGATTTTACTAACACGAGGAATCAGCAAGGACGTGGTAGCAATCAGCGTTCAAGAACCCGCAGCGCGGCTGATATATGCGGATCGCTGTATCTTGGGCCCAAGCGAGAGATCGACTTGTAATTATTACATGGGCCGGGCCTTTGTATACATTGCGTCAGTAATGTTGAAACGCGATTTCGGTTTAAGACAATAATAATGGATAAAACTTCATTCTTAGAGGCCCAAGACAGTTGCATATATATGGTTGGTAGCAAGTAGAGATACTCGAATAGCCATTCTAATCTTCTGATCCCCCGGTTACCCTTCAACTGGACGCGTGCGGAACCTAACGAGCAACTACATGTTTATTCGAGTAACTTACAGTAATTCGTGAGTGTCACGTGATGTCGGTCCAAACCAGGGAGTAAAACGGGTGAATCAAATTCATCCACGGGTAAGATTTTTCTTGTCATCCTGCTGGTAGATCTCGTGTAATTATTTCTGTGGCGATACTACACCCACTCCTTGCTCTGAATACGGAGTCTCAGCTCACGAGCCTTATAACTGGGGGAGATACAAGGCAAACAAAACTTACCGCGGATGAATTTGATTCATCCGTTTTACTCCCTGGTCCAAACGCGATTTGCGGATTTATTTTGAAGAAAACCACCTAGGGTGCTGCGAAGGGGTAATGGTGGTCATTTTTCTCGGCGACCTGTGATTATATTATTTCAAACTATCGCCTAACTTCCATTTCTCCATGATTTCCCATTTCTCTACTGGCCCCTCAGTTCGAACAAGCCAAACATCCCCCACCTGAACCTTCGAGAGACTGGCAACTTCAACTCCACCCGCAGCTTCGTGAGAAACTCTGACCGCTGAACCTTGCTCGTACAACCTCCGGACCAACGATTCCTTTCTATCTTGATCACCCCCATAAAAGAGGGATAAATGCGGGAAATAAGAGCCACCTGGAGGTAGCGGCACTCTGAGGGATTTACGCATAGAGTCGTGGAGATTTTGGAGCTCGGGATTAGGTTTGACGGCGATTAGAACGGATTGTGTGAAGGTTGGACCGGTTCGCACATCGAGAAACTCCAAAGTCATGGGAGGAAAGTGGTCAAAGTGCAAAGGAGGAAACGGCAAGGGTGTTGAAATGGGAACCGAAACTAGCGTAACGTGAGGCTGGAAGGCGGGTCCATTGCCGTGTTTTGCTAGGTCGTCAAGAACCTGTTGCAAGACATCGAATTCGTTTGGAGGTGGAACAAGCCATAGCGAGAGACCTGTAGACTTTACGTATCAATAGGGTGTATTTATTGAAACTGAAGAATAATGTACTGTACCCATTGCTGGCGTGCACATGATCAGACGATGACGAAAGATCTCAATGACCCAATGACCCAATGGATTAGCTAAGCTTTGGTCACCAGAACACGCTGGAGAATTGCCCCGCAGACGGACCTCTCATTCTTATCTTCTCTATCGTACAAATCTCTCTAACAAGCCCTCTAACAACGCTCAATAGCTAGTAGTACACATTGACTACAAAAATTTCGCCATGCCGTTGCTCCCGACACTCGAAGATATGAATGCTCAAATAGAGGCAATGGAGGAGTTTGTTGCGAGCCACATGCCCAACGCTCCAGGGATACCTCCAGTGCTCTCTCAGGTGTGGGGGCGCATGCGCGATGACCTAATGAGATTTGGTCCCCCAAGCATACCGGCTCTCCCCGCATCGATTACGGGTATTCGGGAGGTGTTCGTCGAGGTCCCTCCTCCTCGACCTCCTGTGGTAACCAAGCTCCCTGTGAGCCAACAGGCTTCTTCCTGGTTAGCCAATAACAAGTGAGTCCTGTCAATCGGGTTATATCCACAGCATATTCTCACGTCTTGTCAAGGTGGTCGGTCATTGGCGTTGCTGTGGGCGGTAGTCTGTTGGCTGGTTACTTTATATCTAGTACCATCGGGCCAGCCAGAAGCAGGCCTAGATTCCGCGTCCTTGCACGAAAGAAGCGGAGAACGAACGATTTGGTCAGCGAGAGGCGCGAAATTATACGTAAGACATTTGTCGTGTGATACCTGGCTCTTCCTAAATTAACTGAATTATATGCTATAGTCCTTCTAGGCGCAGATCACCCCTTCGGCCTTGCTTTGGCACGCGACCTAGTTTCAAGGGGTTATGTAGTGATTGCTTCAGTACCTCGGGCCGAGCTAGCAGATGAACTAGAATCACATGGAGCAGGTTTCATCCGCGCATTGGTTCTTAACCCAAGCGATCCAACGACATTGAATCCGTTTCTTAGGGATATGCGGACGACCCTTGGGCTACGTTTCCCCTTGGGCACTGCTGGAGATCCATATGCATCACCAGCAACGCATGCTCACATAGTATCTCTTGTGTCTCTTTTGTCGTTAAGTGCGACTGACCCCCAAACCATGACCAATGGAGACGGGACCTCGTTTATGCCCCTTTCCAGCATGTCGCTCACGAAGGAATATCTCCCTCTTTTGATATCGTCCCATGTCACGCCTTTTGGGATAATTCAAGGCGTCCTTCCTCACCTTCGAAACACAAACAAATATCTCCCCAAGTCGAATCCCAGCGTGGTTGTACTTCAATCTGTATACAATCTTGGTCCTGGGCGCAGTGGCGCGGATGCGATAGTCACTACTGCCAATACTGCCGCGCTCGATGTGTTTCGACGCGAGTTGCGTGAGCAAGGGGTGGATGTATTCGAACTCGATGTAGGCAAGGTTGATACGGCAGGGGTCGTTACTCTAGGAATGAAGAAACGAGAGGCAGCGCGTAGAGAGAAATGGGCTGGTCAAGTTGGCCGTACTCCGAGCAGTTTTGAAGTTCTAGCAGATGCGGTTGCCGACGTAGTAGGAGAACGAAACATCCTTCAGTGGTGGCGGGGATCTAAGAGACCTGTGGGAGCAGGTGGTGGGTTTATCCAAGTATATTGTCTAATTTCTCACCAATATTTTTTTTTATCTGGGTCCAGCGCGCACATATACGCTTGCTTCTCGTCTCCCCACGCGTGTTTTAGACATTTTACTTTCACTTCCTCGCACGTTGCTCGCTCTGCGCAACCCCGGTGTCCAAATCCATAGACCATCTGCTTCCAGCCAGCCTCCGCGCATTCAAACGTCGCTGCTTCCTGGACCTGGCCCCCAGTCAGCGCAGCCGAGCGCTGTCACGCCGAATTCAAGCGTAGCTTCCCAGTCTGTAGAGCCCTCACCTGCGGAGGAGATGCATCATTCTCATCACTCCTACGATGTACCAGCTGGGGAAGTCTGGGGTGGCGCAACTAACGAAGGGCAAGATAGTTGGATCAGCTTGTCTGGACGGGAGACTCCTGCTCAAGCGTGATTGGTTTGCACTACCCATCTGAAATGTTTCAACATGGGTCTTGCATACCCAACTTCCTTGCTTGATCCACTTATCACACGAGGTTGTGAAAGATTATGGTGTAATTGATAAAGGAATAGTAAAATAGTTGATGTACTCTAACACACCCAACCCGATGATATTATGCTTTCGGCATGATTTATGCGTAAGGAATCCCTGGAATGACGAGGTAAGGGCGATATTGCGAACAATAATATGGGGAGGAAATATACCATTTTGGAGCTGGCAAATGAGGGTTTGAGAAATAAATTCTGATTTAGGGGGGCGGGATAACTTACCCGCTGGAATTCGTCGTAGACTGTGCTCCGTACATTCTCATGGGCGTTCTTGATTACCCCCATCATCCATTCTGCGGCTTGCCGCTCAGTCATATGTGGAACAAACCTATCTTGAAGCCGTTTGATCGTGGGTTCGCCTTTGAAGCTGGGGAAGTCGGCACCAAGCATCAATGAAACTGCATTCACGAGTTGTGTAACGTGAGGCCGGATTGCGAGGAAGGCTTTGACGGTCAGTTGGATAAAAAGATTGAATCCTTGTGAGTTTTTGCCCCCCATAAGTACGACCATTTCGTGGTTCAGCTTGAAGGAATTTGGCTCAAATTTGACACCCTAATAATATTATGGAACTACTCAGTGGATATCACCAAGTCAACATGAAATAACTCACTCCAGGACGTATATACCCAAAGCATTATCATCGTCAGCATTTGATCTGTACACGCCCAAAGAATAACTTATCTATGTCGAACAAAAATCCAAAGTCTGCTGCTGAGTTAGTACGAGTTGTTCGGCTCAGTATGAATGGACTCGCCAATATGTACGATATGGCCTTCACCGTCAATCATGATATTTCCGTTGTGACGATCTTTGATTTGGAGGATATAGCAAGCGACCGAGTATGCAGCCATGGACTGAATGAAATTCAACCTTGCTTTCTGGAAGGCAACTGTGTCGGGAGTTCCATACTTCGAGATGAAGAAGGCCAATAAATCGTTGATTTTTGCGCGGCCCATCTCATCACGAGACGTGGAATTAGGGACGACGTCTATCACACCACACTAGTCTGGGTTAGCGCAATGCTCTTTACAACTGAGAGCATACAATCTTACCCCAGGGGCTGTGGCCGTAACGCGGTAAGGATACAAATATAACATCAGGCCAATGCTTGTGAAGATATTCTTGAACATGGCAATGACTTGCAATGCCAGCACGTCTTGTCGGCAATCATCTCCGACCTTGAAAATGGCTTGCTGCCACACATCGAACGTTCTCTTAACCTCTACAGCCACATCGGCACCCTCGAGGACCGAGTTGGGGTTGGTTTCTCTTTCAGTGCGCACTTTTCGTACTTTAAATGTGGCCATAAATGGGGCCTGTCAAAAGTATTATATAGCAAATCAAATCTAGTGGATAGAACTAACTTTTGCATGGCTTTGAAGTGGTCGTCCGGACCTCTTGTCGATATCAACGACCTCACCATCGGGATTGCTAGGGAGGTAACATCCTTCTATCACCTTGATCTTAGCCATTTCTTCGTCGATCTTGGCCTAGTATAGATAATCAGTATCCCGTCACTGGCGAGAGCTTGGACGCCTCACTTTCTTCTCCGGCTTTGATTTCTTGATGAAGGGTTTTAACTTCCCTGAGATCGAAGTAACCTCGTGGAAGAAACTGAACTCCCTGTCATAGAAATCACGCGCGTTCCCTGACAGGGAGGCAATCACCATGTCCGTCATACGGTCCAACATTGGTTTCATGGGGTCTTCCTATAAATGAACAATTTCAACGACCGTAAAGTTAGTTATTACCTTGGAGTAAATACATACCACCTCGGCTGCGTCATCCTTGTAACAGTTCGCCTTCATATTCCAGATAATCTGGTGGCAAAATTGCTGTGAAACCTTGGCAGTTTCGAAGATAAACCTTTCCACGTAGCCTTTAAATATTGGATTAGTATCTTCCTTCCTCAGAGCTGCGTAGATGTACCAAATGCGTCGTTCCGAAGTGCCTGCACAATTTGAGGGACGTAGAAAAATGTTACTTTCACATCATGTTGGGCGAGTGCTCGATGTGCGTATTGCAAGATAATAGGATCGTTGTCAAACTGAGGCTCAAATAATTTTATGGCGATGACGGGGGGCACAGCGTCCCATGCCAAAAGTAGCTGCAAATGGGGGTGAGCGTTCAGAAGGAAACCGATAAGTGGTTATACGTGTACCTTGTGATCGCGTTTCTGGCTTCGAGAGAAACGGTCCCCAATGAAGAACCTAACTGCCTCGGGGACATGTAGGGCCGAACCAGAATCAGTCCTTACTAGCCTGGTTAATTCATTTTCTACCGCTACTTTCTTGAACCGCTCGGCCATATGTATAGCAATAGCCGCGTCAACACTCCAGGCAGTTCGAACCATTTGACGCCAGCCATCCTACAAATCATATAAGTACGACTCATGTATGTACCTTGGCAGAACGCACATCTGTCAAGCTACGTTCACTATTGCTAAGGTAGTCCGCCCCTCTCTTCAGATCGTTGGTTGGATTAGCCCAAACGCGCAACCGGCTGATTTCATTCTCAACAAGCAGTTTCAACAAGCTATTCTGAGCGCGATGTTTCGATAAATATTCTACAACGCAATCTAAGTGCTTCTAAATATGGTATTCAATACGGAAACTCACCAGGATGACGAGATACGCTCTTTTCCGGTTGGAGGCTCGAGGTAACGTGGTCCGCTCGTATATTGTCATGTTGAATTACCTCCAAAAACTCGTTTAGCAACTTGATATCAGCGTTGACTTGAATCAAGTTTGCACCAAATGACCACCTAATAGGTGGATGTTAAATATGTCGAAATATAACAAAATATCACGCACTGTGGCCGTACCGCGAACCACGAGAGCGCAGCGCGGTACAAGGATTCTCGGAGTCGAACTTCGGGGTAAGTATCCATCACGCTACTTCGCAGGACTTCAAACCCGAATACTAGCAAATTGAGGCGAGGCTCGCGGGCTAGCGAGTGTGTACTATGAACGAACTAGTAAGCATAGAGAGGATGGATCACAGCTGAACAAACCTGAGCGAGACCCCTTTCCGCGTCGATCTTAAGATAAGCCTTAGCAAGAGCTGCATCAATCCTGGGCTTTTGTATCGAACTGCCTGGAATCTGCTTCTCAGCATCTGGATCAAGATTGTGTGCGGAACGAGCAGCCGGCGAGCATCCCCAAGAGCCTTGTCCATATCAGACTTGCCAGTAGGGTTGTACTCCACGGGATGTTCGAAAGGATCAATGAAGCTTGAAACATAATTAATTCAAACCATTAAGCTAAACAAGGCGGTTAAACTCACTCCATCTGGTTAGAAAATATGCCTCTTTTCATCTTGATCGTACTGGCCCACGCTGTATTAAACTCTAGCATGAGTGAGATTTCTAAATCCTTCCTTTCGCCAATCAACCACGTCCAAGCATCGATCCCCGTGGAAATGGTAACTGGAGTGAAAACAGCAAACGGTACTGCAACCAAGTAGTGAAGCAAATCATAGTCCGGCTATGACCATGTCAGCAAACCACGAGACACGCAAGCAAGCCGTGTGACGCACCTCTGGAAGGGCCATCAGAACGGCAGCACAACGAAACAATAAGCGCCGTAGGTCCTGAACTGTTAGCTTGCTCGTGCGTGCACGAATTTCAGCAACCGAAACGGCAAGCTTGGCCTTTAGCGCTTTAATTTCAACGAATGGCGCTTTCGTGGGTGGAGGAAGCTCGATTTCCTCAATGCCTATCAACCCCGACATGACTCGGGATATATACTGGGTTTTGCATATGCACTTACCTCCACGATTTGCCAACCTTACTCCCCCAGCTTCTCCACCAAAGTACGATTTAGAAATCATCTGACTTGACATTGCTCTTGCTCTGTCTAATACGTATGGTTGGGAATCCAATCCTGAAGCAAATCGGTTACTCTAGTGCTAAAAACTTGATGGGGTGACAAGGATTTACCTGGCTTTTTGTCCGATAGAGGCATTATTTTCGCAAATTGCAAGGCCATGGAGGCACCCAGCTCGGCTGAATCGTTGGATAATACGACTTTGGTGTCCGCGAGGTACGCCTTTCAAGGAGCCACGTTAGTTTAACGTACGAATCAGAAATTTAATTCCAACCTGAAGAGTGGCCTGTATCTCAATTGGTGCTCGGGCTGTAGCAGCTTCCAGCCATTTGTTTGTGTACCTGTACAACTGCGACAATATTTCATTTCGCGATGCATATGAATCCGAAAGCTCGAGCTTGATATCTGTTCTTGAGGAAGAGTATTCGTGTTGGGGCGTAAACTTGAAATGACAGAAATCAACTTGTGTAGTGCGTCTGAAATCAAAACCCACCTCGTCAGTGAACTCGCCCTCACACGCCTTGTGCATCAATGTCAAGACTTCAAGCAAAGCAACCACAAAAGGCGGATCACAGAGAAGAGAAGGGAAAGCAGTAACGAGACGTTGCAAATATTTCATGGCCAACTCCCGGACTTTTACAATCCTGTGAGTGCTGGCAACAAGAAGTTTCCGCAGCTCTTGAGACAACGATGGACTAATGGAATGCTGAACAATCTTCCTGCTAATGGTGTCGTTGACAAAGTCGCGAATGACCTGGAAAAAGTTATGAGCGCATATACCCGACTCTAGACACGAGTCACAGACCTTTTCGGAAATGGAATCCATGCATGCAGTGAGGGACAAATTCTTGTTTATGGCTTCGTTTGAAAAATACGAGATCAAAGATGAAGGGAGGAATCCCCTAGAACGCATCGATTCCAAGTCATGCATGGTTAGCAAGAAGATTACTTGTGTTGGCGTCAGAGCACGAATCTCGGCACCACGCATCGGAATAAACCTAGTCAACGTCGCGCGGTGACGAGCAATAACCTATCCAACGATCAAATAACGACCATTCAATAATACAACTAGACTCACACTTTGCAAAAAGTCGTTCCGGAACACTGGATTATATTCGATTGCATTTGTGAGGTAGTCCTGGGCTTCTTCGAGAACAATCGGGGGCGTTTTCGCAGCGATCCTAGTCATAGCAGCATACTGCCACTCGCTAATCACATCTGCCTTGTCATCAGAACTCAAACGGAAAAGCCCGCATATGAACCACATGTTGCGGAATAGGGCCGTAAGTTCGCTACCAGCCTTGTGGTGAGGGTGGAAATCAGGATGCGAAACAAGTGCGTCGATGGGCAAAGTCAATGCAACCAGCTCGGTCAAGGTTTCAAAGGGCTAGCAAAATCAATGAGTCCCTACACACACACAAGTCCACCAGGTACCAATCCACTCACAACTATTCCGTTTTTATTCTTACCGGCCTGAGTTTGAATCGCGGTACCCTTGTCCACAAACATGGAGAGCAATTCGACAAGGTACGTCTCATACAACTCGGGTCGGATTTTCAGTTCACGCGCAAGTTGCGTCTGAGCTGCCAGGACCTGTACGTGACATCAACACATGAGACCTCGATGAGTCTTGAGAAGCCTACCTGATTGCTGGAAGACCGAGCTTCAAAAGTGCTCTCCGCACCTTCCACGATCCTATTAATCTGAGAAAACACGCGTATAATATCTGAAAACACATTCTTGGGCGCGGCAAGTGCCAAATCAACGAGATTATACGCAATGGCGCCTTGTACGGCCGGATGCGCGGTGGGTAATCGTTGGAGTAGGAGCGAGATACAAAGCTTGGTGACCTGCCAACCAAGATCAGCCACCGAGTTCTTCTTGATAATATGCAACGCACATCCTCTCTCTTGAACGCCAATGCCAACCGTGTAACAACTGAGATCGTGCTTATGCCAATGAACTGCTTTTCGCTTTCGGTCTTGTTTCGTAACCCAGACTCCATTGACACGGCAGCAGATGAATCGGTGTTGTGAAGGTAAGGGAATGACCCGATGTCTGTGTCTTGGTTCGTCGCGGTGATATAATTTAGGAGTGAGTAGATAAACGACAAGACAAAATCATCGCCGGGAGCCAGCTAAGATAAACATCATCAATATATGCTTCTAACCTGAACCCATGAACCCACCTCTATACAAACGGCCAAGCAATTGGCAGCCGCGGCCAGAACAGTAGGAGCCGTGGGATCGCTCGCAAAGCGGAACTCGAACAGTGGCAAAGGAGCCGTGATAAACTTTCGCAAGTGATGGGCGTTGGAACCAGCGAGCTCAGGAAAGCTACAAGGCGTCAAGCACACCCAATCTCACAACCCACACCAAAACTCACTTGTGAACAAGAACAGTCACCGACGTCAACGCCGCCTCTTGCAAAAGATTATCATACGCCGGAGACACATCGCTCAACACGAGCTTAAGTTGAGTAAGCAACCCGCTATCCATGTCTCCAAGCGCAACACAGCAGAGGGTAGCCAGTTTCTGCCAAACCAAAATGAACAATGTAAACACAAAACCAAGCCAAACTCACCAAACTCTCCGCCATCGTTTCCCAAGTATACGTATCATTATCAGGATCGTCCTCCATATCCTCAACCTGAACCAACAAATCGTTGAAATACTTCATCGTCCGAACCACAGTCTGCTCCAAATGCTCCTTGGCCCCATCTTGCATAATATCCGCATCATTCCCCTTCTGGCGCATCAACGTCGCCCAAGCCATATTCGAAGCCTCTGCATCATCAGTCAAAGCAACCGAGGATCCCTTTTTCCGAGTCTGAGAATCGCCATTGGACATGTGGTGTGGAGGTGCTAGGGCTTGGGCAAGGGCAGTCCACTGAATCTCGACAATACTGCAAACAGCAAAGTACCCCGACAACGGCCGCTCGTTAGCCTTGTACCGCGCCAGAAAAGTCTGAACGTAGAGCGACAAGGCCGGATCTTCTTCAGCGCGTTGGAGAAATTCTTCCACGATGCCATTCAATCGTTCGACGAGCTTGAGCGAGAATAGGCTGGCTAGCGCTTTTGAACACGCGAGCCATTCTGAGAGTTGCCACGGAAAGGGCGTCGCGGTGACTGCGCGGTAAAATCCATGGAATGCGGGCGAAACGTGTATAATGACTTCGGCCGCTGTAAATTCGCCAGTCAAACCTATACACCAACACAACACGTAAAAAGTCAACATACCAGGCTCCTCGCCCAACATCTTGACAGACTCCATGGCAAAAGTGACAATGGCTGCTACCACGCGTTCACGATAATCTGGATGCCGGGACGCCAACCTGAGCAACGCGCAGACGGTAACAAACACCAACTCATCAGGCAAAGACCAGTCTAAACACAAACGATCAGTCAACAGCGAACCTATACTTGATCAACTTACCAGACCAGGCCAAACTCTGCTCATAATCAATATGCGGAACGTCGCGCAATATCCCGATCAAAACAGTGACGGTACTCTCCACATGCGACTCCAACGCACTCAACGCAAACTGTCCAAAGGCAATGTTGCAGTTGATCCTTGAAGCGGGCTGTAGAGCAAAAGTACCAATTAGCACATGTGCGCCACGCAATTAATGGCGCGCACCATAAAGACTTTGGGCATTCGTTCGGACTCATTGCTTTCCACCTCTGAAACGTCGCGCGTTACTACCTTGGACGTGATAATCTCAATGGCCTCGTTGATCTCTTCTGCAGGATCTCCAGCCTCGATGCTGTCGCTGATGTTTTGCGCAAGCTCAGTCAATATTAACTGATGGAGATTAAAATCGAGGCTGAAGCAACATTAATAAGTAGCTCGCGCATAGTCTCTATGACACTCACGTATCCATGTCTGAATACTCCAAACTCGATCGTCCTGTTCGTGGTGAACTCGACCCAGCAAGATTTGGCGCTTATCCTAAATTTCATATTCATATCGGGATTTATTTGGACCCAATTACGCAACGGTTGTTGCCACCCCGCGTAATAATTGGCCCCGCAAGCTCATTTTCACACGAATCGAATAATTCCAACAGCTCATGTAAGCGTCAGATTGGGGGCAAGGTTTACTATAGTACACAATATATACTAGGAGAGCGTTCGAGGCGGGAATAAGGGGTGCAGGGTAGAGTGCGTGCGAGATGAGAAAGGGGTTGCAGGGGAACTATATGATACGAAGGGGAGTGAAACGCGGTATTCAAATACAGGGAAATTCAGATGGGACCAAAAATCGAACAAAAAGTAAGCAAAGAAATGAGGAGCATATGCAAGAGCATCAGCAGCGCCCAAGGAGACCGGAGCATACGAGGTTTTGAGGGATCCAAGAGTTTCATCACGACTGGCGGAACAGAACATAACGGGGCATGAAACAAGCAGCAAAAACACCGGAGCCGAGCAAGGCTACGCGGAGGAAGCGATTGGGCAACCAGTCATCATCGAAGCAGGAAACTCGACAACTTGATCCGCTTGTTCGCAGTACATGGGCAGCCAGCCGGTCGAAGGATCCTCTCGGCGCTCTCCGTTGTCATAGAACAGCTGAGAATATGCAGGAAGATATGGGATGGATGAAACAGCTGATTGGGAGGCTGTGGGAGATGTGGAGCCTGAACCCACACCAACAGGGGGCCAGATGGAGGTAACGGTAAATGAAACGGGGACGACCGCGTGGGCAACCTGTTTGATGGGATCTCTATTTGGGGCGTCCTCTGGTGGAATGAAGGTGAGGTTGAGACCGACGCGAAGCTCGTGCTTGACGCGCATGTAAGGGGTGAAGACCGAGGGATGAAGCTGACGATCACCCTTGCGGGCGGGATGGGACTTGCGGGTGGTGGGATCGACCGAGACCGAGGCATCCATTTTTGCCCAGTCATCGTTGAGATCGAGGCCACCGAGGGCAGGTTTGAATCGTGCTCGGTTGCCAGCTACGAGATGAGTGCGCTTGCACCAGGTGATCCCATGCTCGTGGGGAACGACAAGGCCAAGGGCGTAGAGGGACTGCCAAGGATGCGGGGTAAGAAGGGGGACGCAAGGGGGCTGCTCTAGCGGGGGTGGTACGGGGAACGAGTTGACGTAATGGTGCATGGGCCTCGAGCTGGAAACACGTCAATGATTGGCAGGAATAAATGACGTGAAACCGACCTGAACTTTTCAACCTGGTTGAGCTCAATCTCAAAGTCGTCGAGACGCAGGGACCCGAAACAAGAAGCGCCGAGGGCGTTGGAGCGGACGCGCAGCGAGACAGGAACATGGTTTTCCTCGCAACCGACATGTTCGGGAACGGTGACCACGACGTCCAGACTGCGGAGAATATCGACGGGAATGAGCGGATCGTGCTCCTCGAAAACGGTGGTTGCCGGGTGACCAATGTGCGGAAAAAGCGAATCGCGTTCAGATGAAGGATCGAGACGAACTGGGGCAGATCGATGACGCGCGAGCTGTATGGAAACGGGATCTGCCTCGATAGGAGGGGGCCGTGTGCGCACCAGACTATAGAGCGACGAGAGCGTCCAGGTCGATGCCGGCCTCTCGCTATCGGCAAAGGCGGCCGTTGCATAGAGCGAATAGCTGATTCCACCGCCCTCGACACCACACTCGGTCGTCGGGGGGAGCCATCCGGGCAGCTGGAGATCGAATAAAACCTGCCATTGGTGCAATGAAGGACCCGTGCCATGGAGGTCGTGGGGATCGGCCTCGGTGGTGAGGACGATCCTCCTGCCATCGGGAACGAGCTGTTTGGCAATGTGGCAGATGCGGAATCCGTCGTATCCAGCCTGGGATGAAACTGGGCCGTGTCAGCTGCCAGTGGCATAGGACATTGTACGCACCCATCTCGGCCTTGCCCTCAAAGACCAGCTCGAGCGACGAGAGATGGACCGTTTCTGGCTTGACATCGGGGGGAGTTTCGAGCGTCAGAGTCAAGTGGCCCGAGAGTGAGTAGTTTGCTCTGGTGGTTGTTAGGAGCATTCATATGCCATTGGGCCACTCACGACGCATCTGGTCCCCCATACATATTGACCCATGGGGCAGTGGGAACAATCTCGAGCACAAGGGCCATTGGATTCTCTCGACAAGGGAGCGCGCTTATAAGGCGGCGGTCGCAACAGCGCCGTTGAGCGCCTCGCGTGCCCATACACGCCCCAACACCGATCCCGGCGCTTAGCACACATTGCAAATACGCGGGACAATGGGATCCTACAATAGGTTTGATGCACCGTAAACCCATGTACAGCTGCCCAAGCAAACACTCTGAAATTCACTAGCCCACCTCGGTGCAGGGAGCGGCGACTCTTAATTACCACCTGAATATGTTATCTACGGCGAAAACTAATCCCTGCCAATACAAATGTTCTATGCAAATGACACCCGGTCTCATGTTTTGGCGTTCTCAAGGCTCTGCAGCCTTATCTGTGGTGTGACACCCCACTTCACGTTGCCCGTCTCCCAGCGGACTGCGCACTCTGCTCCTCAGTCGACCCTGCTGTTAAACCCGACTCAAGGCCATATCAATCCAATAACCATCAATATCAGCCTGCCATCCTTGGCTACTTTTTCACGCATTTGTGCGGCAATCTTGATGTCACGTGATGTGCATAGCCGGCGGGCAGATCAGGAACGTTCTCGGCCCGATTGCATAATCAACTTGCATAAACATAGAAAAACCGAACTGGGCTGGTCTTGGGCGTATTTCTTGGTGTTCTCAAGCTCCGCCCCCGCACTCTCCAAAGTACATAAAATCGTTCGCCAGCTATGGCTTCACAACGCCCCAAATCCGACTACGACTCTCACGTTCATCCCTCTATGCGTCCGGCACTCAAGGCCTACATGAACTCGGCTCGTTCTCACCATGTCCCGCCGCCCCACCCGCCCCAGCCCCCGCCTGCTGCCTCCAACCCTCCCGCCGACATGCTATCAGGTCTCTTGCTCGAGGATGCCGTCCTACATAATGCCACGAAAAAAATACACAACCCCTACGACAAGATGTTCTTCCTGGGCCTGCTAGCTGGCATCTGGGTCGGCTTCGGCGGTCTTGCGGCCGTCAGTGCTGCCGGGGGTGTTCCAGAGGACGTTCGTGCCCGCTGGGTCATGCTTCCCAAGCTGCTGATGGGTTCATTTTTCGCCTTTGGTTCGTCATTTGATCTTATCACCCCGCACCTCACACTCATAACGTACTTGGTCTTTACTCAGCTCTCCACCTGATTATTATGTTTGGTGGCGAACTTTTTACCGGAAATACCATGATTCTATCCATTGGTAAGGGTCCTTTGGCGCGCCTCAAACATGCATTTACTCATCCTTCTTAGGTGTCTACAACAGGGTTGTCCCCCTCAAACTTCTCGCAATCAACTGGGTGCTAGTCTACCTCGGAAACTGGTGTGGATGCCTCATCACCAGTTACTTCTTTGGATACTTGACCGACCTATTTGCGTCCGAGTCCTATCGTAGCTATTTGGCCTCGGTCACGTTGAGTAAACTCGAAGACCACGGTACGCAACTTCCCCAATAACCAAACCCCAACTAACACACAACCAGGCTGGGGAGTTTTGTTTCTCAAGGCCATTCCGGCCAACGCCATGGTCTGCATGGCCGTCATGCTAGGCCTAGCATCTCGCGACTCGGCCGGCAAAATCATGGCGCTCTGGTTCCCAGTCGTCATGTTCGTCCTCTGCGGATTCGAACACTGCGTCGCAAATAGTGCGTACTCCACTTTACCTCCACCTCACTCCACGCCAAGCTAACAACCCCACTCCCAAAGTGTTTTTCACATCTCTCGGCCTGATGTACGGAGCCCCATCCACGATTCGTCGCCAGTGGTTCAACCAATCTGCGGCCATCCCAGGAAACCTCATCGGCGGCGCAATCGTCATTGGACTTGCCGAACATCTCATGAACCACTGGCGTTCGCCGATTTTCCATACTAAAGAGGGCGCAGGTACGCTTGCTGCGCATGATGTGGAGAGTACCCGCCGCGCGCGCGACGTGCGCGAGGTTCATCCTGCGGATCTTGTTGCCCGTGTACGCGCCATTCTACACGCTGAGCATCATAATCGGCATGCTGCGGGTGCGGGATCTCAAGAAATCAAGACCCGAGACGGCGCGAGCGATGATTGCGCAACAGACACTCCTACTCCCCAGAGCGGTTACCACGGGGGTGCCCATCTGAGTCTGGTAGAGGGCCACGAGGAAGCTCTGGAACGCAGGAAAGCGATGCGCGCGCAACTTGGAATGGATGGGTTTGCCGCGTGGTTTGGACGTGGTTCCAAGTCTGAAAAGAAACAGGACGCTTCTGCTAACGTTTAACCGAGATTTTTACGAACTGGGGACATGGTTTTGAGTTTGTGATGTTCGCTTTTGCTTTGATAGACCCGCTCAGTGTTTCCCGTTGCAAGGGTTGTATTTAATTTGGTTCAGTCACGATATATACAAGATTACGAGTTGACATATGCGCATACAAGTCAAGTTATAGTCGGGAGCATAGGGTAGGGTGTTGTGAAAATTGGTGTGGTCCAAACAAAAAGCATAGTACAAAGCAAAACGAACGGCAGTTGATCAATTACCTCTTCTTGGGGGGACGGAACCCTATCGTATATAATTTAATGACGTAGTCCATGACTTGTGTGCGAACATACCTGCATCCTCCATTCCCAAGCGTCTATTATTAAAGTCCCGCTTCTCTTTGCGTCGCAGCTCCTCACTGCGGGCCTTGAGCTGTTCCTGTAAGTCGGTGTTGGCGTCGAGCTGGGCAAAAGCGTGCTCCAGATACATCGCCGTTACTGGATCACGTGTAATAATGGGCTTGGGCGTCTGATACTTGGTGAACCCCTTGATACTCTTCCAAACCTATATCAAGAAGTCAAGGTTTATAAGGATCCTAGACACCTACGGGAAAAAACAGCGCCGTACCTCGGTAAACTTCTGGAAGTTGACGAAATCTTCACCCTCGTACTGGACCTGAGTCTGCATCTCCCTGTAGCTGCGCGAAAGATCTCGGAGATGTATTCTTAGAATCGGCACGCAGGGTAATTGAGGTTCCGAGTCGACTTTGGCCTTGTACTTGTCTTCGTCGGACAAAAGCAAGCTCATCTGCTTGAGGCCATCCTTGACCCGCTTCTCAACAAGTCTCCAAGTATATTCCAACCCATTGACGTAATCATGGGTGAGTGCTGACATGATGGCGTGTGCGCAGGAGAACGCACGGATTTGCAGGCATTCCTATGTCGCTCAGTTAGATAACCACAAATTCGGGTAACATTCCTTCGTACCTCTGCTATCCGTTTTAAAAAAGTAATAATTTGAGCCCGCTTCTCAATTTCGCTCGGATCGACGGACAGAATGAGTGAGAGACACCAATCTTCGATCTAGGTGTTGGTGATTAGTTACCGCCCAGCGCATCCACCACCCGGCTTACTCGATAATTGCTCTGGGAGAACTTGCGAATGTTGACTAAATCTTCGTCAACTATGTTCTTCAACCACGTTGCGATATCGGAAGCGAGTATCTTCTGGAAAAGGTCGCTCTCCATTTTCATCAGCTGCTTTGCAACGACTAGTGGATCCAACTCTGATAGCTTGACGCGCGCACTTCCGACAGGTTGACGAGGGACTTGGTCAAGAGCGTCCATCTTACAAGATATAAGTAGGCGGCCACGGAGACTACTGAGCGTACTCACGTGTTCCTTTACCTTCTTTTCAAGCTTCGCCTGCTCGGGATCCAAAGGTTCGTCGGACCAATTCATTTGCATAAACGTTTGTATACTTGAAAGGAAAACTCTATCCTTGGGCTCAATAGCTTGCATATTTAGCCAATCGATCAAAATAATTGTCATCCTATATGGCTGTCAATAGTGTACCTGAATGAGTTGAATGTTGCCTCACCTCGTTTTCAGCTCTTTTCTCTCTGTCTCCGGCCTGACGTACTGGCGTCTATATTGATCAACGAGTATGCGCCAAAGATCATCCACCTTGGCAAACCCGCGGTAGACGGTGAGGAAACATTCGCGATAGTCCTTGTCCATTCGGACCGCTAACACCCATCCAATTGAGCGACCCAACCCTGAGCATCCAGCCAAGTACCCACCATGAGTAATGCAAAGCAACCGCCCGACTAGCCCTTCCAGATTGCCCATGAGTACATTCCCCTCGTCGTCGTACTTGATAACAGAGTGCCCATGGGGATTGGGCTCGGCGATATCGGATGCGCTGATCATTGACATTGGCCGGTTACGAGAATTAGATACCCTCCGAATAGTTGGGGATCTATCTACGCCTCTTGTCTGCCAGCTGTCCCCTGATACGCCCGACTCCAGAGATGTGGATATACCTAGCGAGCTAAATTGATGGGCTGGGTTAACATCTGGGCGCTGCCTGGGTGTAGGCATCGCCCCCGGGACCGGGGTACGAGAAGCCGTTGGGCTAGTAGGGGTCTGTGGCAGGTCAAGATTCATCGTGCGAGGGGAGTCGTTGAGAGGCGTTGGTCGCATGCTTCCCGGGGACGAACCCATAAAAGACGATGAGGGAGGGGTCAGCATCGGATTCGTTGGCGCCAGGTTCGCTACCGAACCCCAAACCTGAAAAGGTTGTCAATATTATGACATTTTAATATCGAGCCACACCTACCGATCCGTCAAAATACATCGATGGGTGATAGCCCGAATTATTACCTGCTGTAAACCAATCAGTACAAGGTAAAAGCGATTCACGTACCAACTTACACATGCTCGTAACCCCATATTGTCTCAAGTATCCCACATGAAGCGCCCGGACCTCCGATGCCAAATCACGCATTTCTGGCCGTTCGCTCGGCCTCCAGGACCAGCATCGATTCATGACTTCCCACATCTCATTCGAAAGGCCACGCCCGTGCATCTGCTCCAAGGGCTCTGGGCGTTCGGGCAGGTATCCTTGAATAAGCGCTGCAATGACTTGCGCATCGATGCGAAGTTTTGGGAAAAATGGGGAGCACCCCGTGAGTACCTCTGAAGTGTATAAGGTTGTGAGCATGTTTAAACATAAAAGAATATAACATACCAAGACAAAGCATTCCGAACGACCAGACGTCTGCATGACAGGTCAGTGTCAGCAACAAACCGAAATGCAGACATACCGCTCTGGGGCGTAACAGAAGAAGACGAGGTGCTGGCATCGACTTGGAACAGCTCCGCTGTGAAAAAGTAAGAAATAGAACAGTCATGCTAGTGCATATACTCACGTGCCATCCACCGGGACGAGCCAGCATTTTCCAAGCTAGTGGAGGCCACCGCGGCGCCTTCTTCCTCTGCGACGATCTTACTCAACCCAAAGTCGGCCAACAAAGCTTCCCCTGTCGCGGAGACGAGCACATTTGCCTGGTCCCTTGGCGTCAATAGTGCATCGCTATGGCGGTGCGTGGAAACCCACCGCTCGCAGATCCCCATGAACAATTGTTGGCTTGAAGCTGTGTAGATACTTCAGTCCCAGGGCGACCTCGCTCAGCAACCTGGAACAGGAATCAGCCGACATCGTAGACAAGTTGGAAAGATTTCTACTTCATCCGGTCGCAGTCCGAGTGGCTGCGAATGTACATGAACAAGTTCCCCCCATCTGCCCAGGGAGCGACTGCATATAACCGGGGGCCTATATAACATACCCCGTAAAAACGGAGTATGTTGATATGCTCGAGTCTACGCCAGATGTCCACCTCGTGGCGGAATCGCTGTCCCAGCAAGTTAGATGAAGATGAGCGTTACAGAATGATGAGCACACACCTTGATGGCAGACTCGCTTTCCACATGTCGAATAGCCTTGAGCATCACTTTTTCATCGCCTACCCACCGACCCTCGTAGATATCGGCCATTCCGCCCTCAGCGACAGGGTGCTCGCTGAGTTTGGTAACCTGGCCAGATACTTCACGACAACGTCAGTACAAGCGCCCACTCACAACGCCACATAAACCCACAATTCGTGAGTGGAGGAAGGATTCCGGTTTTGGTGTGGAGCGTGTCGAGCCCGCCCCGCAGCGCGATGTAGGTATCCGTATCGGGCTGCTCGTCTTTGAGTTCCTGTTTTTCTGGTGAGCACTATGTCCGGGTTTGGGAAGACCATAAACGGGCTTACCTCTTGAATTGTTTGCATGAGCGCCGGTACGTCGTCCCTCATCCCCACTGCTGCGGAGAGATCTTCCACGTTGCGTATGATTTTGTGAAGCCTGTGCATGGGTCGGTTCAAGGAGCTGGATGGCCAATATCTCACATGCACGCACATCTCCTTGACTTCTTCATGGTCGTTTTGTCGGTATAGATCCATCTTTCGCTGCTGCCTATGCAACTCCGTGGCGCTAACAATCTGACACGACATCAGTGGTCTTATCTATAACGTAGTTAGCACACACCCCACCTGGAATTTGAGCACATGAGTGTCGAGTAGCTTGTTGAATGCATCGATGTCGCTGGATATCCGATCCTGTCGCATAAACGACTTTACACGGCTAGCGCAAAGGTTATCAATTAAACCAGGTACTCTACCAGCCACATGTGTCAAGCAAGATACTCACTTGAGATTTGCCCACTCGATGACTCTCTTCCGGATCTTGAGCAAAACCCTACTCGAATCGGTCAACACCGGCGTCAAATTCGACAATTCCTCGGGCCACGCACTCTTCTAGCTCGTCGACCGCTTCGCGCAAATTGGTATCATCCAGAGAGCGTTCTTCGTCTGCTTGCAATGTGTTCACGAGTTCGCTGCACCGCTGAGAAAGCTGTAAACATTGTCGCTGGGGAATAGGCGGGGAATGAGTTACGAGAAATTGCCACGGTGGGGTTGACGTACGCGATGAATGTTAACATCCTGGGATCGCCTATTGATGTCGTGCACTGTAAATGTGTTGGCAAACCCTAGTCAATGTTAATGTGCGCGCCACTTACCTGCCGTAAAGGCGAGTTCCAGCAGTGCAGTAGGACCGCCAAATTGGTCCATGATGAACTATGAAATTAGTGACGAAATTGCTATGAAATTAGAGATATATCGCAGGTACAAAGAACCGTTGGGTGTGGGAGTTTTAGAAGTCGAACCAGTTGACGCCGGTCCCACTATTTATGATTGATCAAGGCGCTCAACGACTCGGCCGAGGGAAGCTTCCTTTCGCGCGCCGAAGTATTGATAGGAGGACAAGGGTACTGGCCCAGTAGATCCAGCTCAAAAAAGAATATCGATCTGTAGTGAAAAGCGCAATGCGATGATAACCTCTTGCATTGCCTCCAGTTTCAGAAATGCTCGTCCCGCCGGAACTCGCCACCGATCACGTGATTTTGGTCACTAATCACCCCTCGCATGATCGGCAGGAACAATGACCCTCTCTGCCCTTTGCTTTACACATAACAATGGCGCTTGTGTTGGCGTCCGCAGCACTAGTGCAGTGACCTGTCGCTGCGCAAACAGCGTGGATCAAGTTGTTTACTGCCGTGCTGCTGATCTCAAGGGTATCACGGCCGATTTGCGGTTCACGGAGTGACACCGGGCTCTGGAGTCGCCCTAAACCGATATGTTCTCCTCTGAGCACCCACGGTGCCTACGTGGCGGCGGGGTAGCTTGGCATTGGCGTCGGTCGCAATGAATTGATTCCAATGAGTCGGCGGACCAAATTATCGGGTCGAGGTCGAGGCTTGTTAGGAAGTGACCGAGATTGACTTGAGATCTGGCTGCAGAACCAGGCCCCTGTCAAGGTTCGGACATATTTGCGCAAATATTTCTGAAAGTTCTGCTGTCGTGCGTGGCACCTTGAACCTGAAAGATCTTTACTTTGTGATAAACTTGGATGAAGCAACCCTGATCAAAGCACGAGTTGATGGGTTCGGTGCGCTATCCTGGCCGGGGACAGCCGCAGAGAATGAAATTCGGGCCTCTGCGTCTGCGCGCGTTTTCAGGTTGAAAAACACTCAATTGACGATAGTGACCCTACGGATGCATTTTGTGGGCAGGATCAGCAGGATCACCCCGCATTCTGAACACGGTAGGCGGTTGACATTGATATGTAGCGAAAGTAGCGCACTGGTGGGCTGACGTGATGGATGCAGCTAACCCGGACTGGCAAGGCAGGAAAATGACAAAGGTGCGCAGCAAATAAGCCGGGTGGATGACAGGCTGGACAATTATAAGCCATAATGAGACGAAATGAATGTAATGGCGAGGTGTATGCGTGGTGGAGTAGATGCGGTGGGCTGGTGGTTGAAAGCGCGGGAATGGCATGGCAAGCTTCTGGTGGGAAGATTGGCTGGGTTCAGCGTCTGACGTCAGCCGGAGGGGGAAGGTGTATGCGTTACACGGGTGCGCCAGGGTCCAGGGGGTGTCTGGGGTCCGCCCTGGCTCGTGACCACCCCCGGGTAAGACCCCGCGCAGCCACTCCAAGTCGTTCACGACGCCCACCACGCTCCCACCGCTCCCACCGCCTCTGCCGCTACGACCCATAACCGACCCCCCTTTTCTCTATAATGGCCCAGCACGGTCCTATCAATAACGGTGTACGACTCTCATGTAAGTAGCCAGATTCATAGGAAGAAAGGCTCATTAGTCTCCTTACTTGTCACACCTGTCTGACTTGCGGCCTCAGCATTCGACAATGACCCCCAGCGCGTTGTAGCTGTAAAGGCATCGGATGGCGCTACTGGCGAAGAGGTCGAGATTAAGTACACCAACTGCAAAGTCATTGGGAATGGCTCGTTTGGTGTCGTATTTCAAGCACGCCAGCTTGGTGTTCCTAAGCATCTGGAAGACATTGCCATCAAGAAGGTTCTGCAAGACAAGCGTTTCAAGGTCCGTCGCGCTTCCGTCGCGTTTGCACTCTCTAATTCCCGGCCGTTTTCAGAACCGCGAACTGCAAATCATGAGGCTCGTCAAGCACCCAAATGTAGTCGATCTACGCGCATTTTTCTATTCTAGCGGTGAAAAGGTTGGTCTAGGTCGCGTCCGGTCGTCTTGTATTAACCCTTGTCTGCAGAAAGACGAGGTCTATCTCAATCTCGTCCTCGAGTTCGTTCCCGAGACCGTTTACCGCACTTCTCGGCACTATGTCAAGCTCAAGCAACCCATTCCCAATCTCCAAATCAAGCTTTACATGTACCAACTCCTCCGCTCCCTCGCCTATATTCACAGCGTTGGCATCTGCCATCGTGATATCAAGCCCCAGAACCTGCTCTTGAACCCTTCTACCGGCGTGCTCAAACTGTGCGATTTCGGCTCGGCGAAGATTCTGGTTCCAGGGGAACCCAATGTCAGCTACATCTGTTCACGCTACTACCGCGCTCCGGAACTTATTTTCGGTGCTACAAACTATTCTACTAATATCGGTAAGATTATAATCCTGGCCACCAGCCTTGAAACTAACTTTTGCATAGATATCTGGTCGACAGGTTGCGTAATGGCTGAGCTTATGCTTGGTCAACCCTTGTTCCCGGGAGAGAGCGGCATCGACCAACTGGTTGAGATCATCAAAGTGCTGGGCACCCCGACTAGGGAACAGATCAAGACTATGAATCCCAACTATATGGAGCATAAATTCCCACAAATCAAACCCCATCCATTTTCCAAGGCGAGTGTGGGGAATCAACCCTTGTGCGCGTTTTTACTAATCGGGCTATAGGTGTTCCGCCCTCGGACATCACAAGATATGCTCGATCTCGTTGCTCGCTTGCTCGAATATACGCCGACCGCTCGTCTGAGCGCCATTGAGGCCATGTGTCACCCGTTATTCCACGAATTGCGCCTGGAGGGGACCAGTATGCCAAGTGGCAGGGAAATGCCCCCGCTCTTTAACTTTACTCGGGAAGGTAAGTGGGGGTTATTTCACAATTGTCCCTGAGACGGTGCGTTGGGGGATGGGTTGAGGTCCTCCCCACGGGGGTCAAGGCCGAGGTTGCGGGCGAGCGGGGCGCTGCAAAGGACAATGACTGGGCAGACTGCTACCTGACGATCCGTTCCCACGCCGATCCACTCCGACTGGTCTCGTGACAAGTTGCCCTTGCCGGTTTTATGAGTGCTGACATGTCAATTTGATTTGTAGAATTGTCTATTCGCCCCGACTTGAACTCGACGCTCGTACCGACATGGCGTGAGGAGGAGCTAAGGTCGCGAAACATCGATATCCACAACTTTACGCCCATACCACTCGAGCAATTGCGAATCTCTCTAGATTGAGCGCCGCGAGTTCGGCTGCTCGATCTCGAGATGTGGGTTCGGTTTGGGAAGGTTGGGGGAAGGGGGGGATGGACAGTTCGAACGTTTATTGAGGGAGGTTAAGTGAAGTCATGGCGACTGTGGATGCGGTCACCAGATTGTCTAGTGATGCTCTGTTGAAAGTTTATTCATCTCTGATTTACCACTCGTGAATTGGGTTTGGGCTCCATTAATTGTCGTCTGTCTGATGAAATCTTTTAAGTTATCTATTGCGTTGCTGCGACAAATGTAGTAGTGTCCAACCACATTTGCCTTTTTTTTGAGTGAAATAGCCTCGTAGCTCGCCATTATGAGATGATTGCTGGTCATTCGGCGTTCGGCGGTTAGAAGTTGACGAGCTCGACTGTTGTCTAGCTCGAAATATTATGATCAGCAAGCTTATTGGCTGGAGATTCAATGACTTGAGGTTGGAGCCGAAAAGTGCGAACATTGGGTGAGAATCACGACATGGAGACGATGTGAAATAGAGTTGGCTGGCAAAAGCCGACAAATGCCCCGCGCAATTGGCCACAACAATCACCTCATCCGTGCGTCTTATTGCTCTGGCCATGCGCCCGCCAAGCCCTTTATATTCTAGGATAACCGACTTTGACGACGGTTCGATTACCAACAGCGGCCCGCCGTCTCCCCCAACAACGACTGTGCTCGGACTTGCCGATATGCATATACACTCTGGCTTGCATTCGGCTTCGTCTGTTTCTTTGGCCTCCGGTTATGCCGGCTCGGTGCTGGACTCTGCCTCGATTGCATCCAATTCTGCGTCAGTTGCGTGTGATACGGTCCCTCCACCTCAACGTCTGGCAGTGCGAAGTACAGCCCCGTCTTCACCACGCCCCCCATCACCACCGGCACCTGTAGAAAGCTCGCTCTTTCAAGTCCCGGTCCTCGAGCATGTAGAGGATGTCGCGGGGTCTAGTTCTCAGCTGGAAGACGACACCAAACCCGTCGAGAGTAAAGGCATTGTTGAGCTGGCTCCACCCGGAAGAAAGCTCTGTGTACGGCACCAACGGATGGCAGATGAAGGAATGAGCTCCAAGTTGCAAAGGGTGAATTGAGTCTTGTTTCATTGCATCTGTCGTTGGCTCACTGCCAATAATTTTGCTAGTCGCTCGATGCTCTTCCTATAGCCGAGCGCGAGGCCGTGAGCTCGATGTGGTCTGCGTTTTCCTCGTCCTCCCATCCCCGGCGAGCCCTTATACTGCAGGGCCTCCTCACTATGTGCTGCTTTAGCCAGCTATCAATGCTATCAGAGCAGCTATCGACCCTTATTCGCATCGATCCATTTCTACTCCTCCCACGCGAAGTCGCGCTCAAGATTCTCGGTCACCTCGACGCCATTTCGCTCATGAATGCCGCTCAAGTCAGCCGCTCGTGGCGCGCGCTTGCAGACGATGATGTGCTCTGGCGGATGATGTGCGAACAACATATCGAGAAACGGTGTTTAAAGTGTGGGTGGGGTCTACCATTGCTCGAGCGAAGGCGATCTGCGCGGCCCCAGCTGCAGCAGTCTTCAGACTTGACGGTAAAGCTCAAGCTCAAGCGCGCAGCAATCGAAGAGCAGGTCCCGCCGTTAAAACGGGTCAGGTCTGAACCCGGTGGGACCGATGTCGACATGACTCCCCCTTCCTCAGCGCCCTTATCCACCCCAGCGCCTTCACTCAATGTCCCTTCCCCCAAATCTCAAAAGCGACCCGAATCGGGTGGTTCGTCTTTGGCGGGGTTTCCTTTAACTCTCGCACCTGGGTCACCTGGCCAGGCCACGCGACCGTGGAAGCAAGTCTACTGCGAGCGGTTATCGATTGAGCGCAACTGGAGACGGGGGCGCTATACTCAACGCATTCTCAAGGGTCATACTGATGGCGTGATGTGTCTCCAGTATAATGACCGGCTTTCGCACCCGTCGTTTCCCGTTCTTATCACCGGCTCATACGACCGTACTGCCCGGGTCTGGAATATGGAAACGGGGCTTGAGATGCAGTGTCTCAAAGGGCACACTCGTGCTATTCGTGCGTTGCAGTTTGATGCTGCCAAGCTCATCACTGCGAGCATGGACCATACGCTCAAAGTCTGGAATTGGCGGAACGGAACGTGCGTACGGACGCTCGAGGGGCATACCGAAGGTGTCGTTTGCCTGAATTACGATTCGAACGTACTTGCGAGTGGGAGTGTCGACTCGACCGTCAAAGTCTGGAATTTTCGAACCGGCGAGTGCTTTACGCTCCGGGGACACCGCGACTGGGTTAATGCCGTTCACCTGTGGGATGGGCCTGGGAGCGTTCCCAAGTCTTGTTCGGGGGAGCAACAGGAACTCGACTTGGATCCCGGCAAAATGTTGTTTAGCGCTTCGGACGACGGGTCGATTCGGCTATGGAATCTCAATTCGCGGACGTGCGTGCGACAGTTTACCGGTCATGTTGGGCAGGTGCAGAGTATCCGGCTGGTGATGCTGGATGGAGGATGCGGGGATGATGATAAGCAAGCGGGACAGGGTGAGGCCGGCGATAACAAGGCGAGGGAAGAGGTCAGCGGGCCGGTACCGGTGCTCATTTCCGGGAGCCTCGATAACACGATCAGGATGTGGGATGTAGAGAGTGGGAGAGCGCGCAAGACTCTCTTTGGCCATATTGAAGGGGTGTGGTCGGTGCAGAGTGATAAGTTGCGCGTCGTGTCAGCGAGTCATGACCGAACTATCAAGGTAAATCGTCGTGGCGTGCTCTCAGGGGATAAAATTAAATGTGTGTGACTTGTAGGTCTGGAATCACGGTGATGGGAACTGTATTGCCACCCTGGTCGGACACCGAGGCGCGGTAACTTGCCTTGCGCTCGGGGACGACAAGATTGTGTCTGGGAGTGATGATGGGGATGTCAGAATTTGGAGCTTTTCGCCTGCAGATGCGCCTCGATGTTGATTTCGGTGTCTTTCACATTTCATGTTTATGCGCTTTCACATTTGTACTATACTGTATGAGTAAATTCGTCATTGTGTTTGCATTTGATGCAGGGTCTTGGCCCTTAAGAGCCCGACGCAAATATTGCCATCCGAGTCTGTCAGCACGCAACCACCGTGTTGATTGTCTCTCTGCTTTGTCTGGCTTCATTTGAAGCACACCACGCTCCTTACTCTTCCACTCTTTTTGTTATGGCCGCTGGCATTCTCCACAAATTTCGCCGTCGCCGGTCCATTTCCCCCTTTCGCAATCAGCCCCAGTCGTATGTTCACCACTCGTCAACTCCCCCAGAGTGGCCCACTTCGCCCGCTCAGGTAACCCCAGACGTTTATATTACATATCCCCCCGAGGAAGACGGCCTTCTCACTTCGGTCTGTGTCCATCGCGCTGTTGAACACGAGCCCAAGCGGTTGCGCAAACTCGAAGGGAAACACGAAGTTCCTGCCTTGCCTCCCGCGTCGGCTGCACCACTCTACGCCGACTTGTACGAACCCAGCCCGGGGAGCCCTCCTGCATTTCGCAGGTCTTCGCTTCAAGCCCCTGAGGTCATTCTTCCAAAGAAACCGTCTGAAATTCTTCGCGAGAGCGCGGCCAAGTGGAGGTCCATAAACAGACAGTCGGCACACAAGGACGGTTAGTAGTCCTTTATCTGACTGGTTGAGAGGCGATTTTTGCTCATTTTTGAACGTTGTACCTGAAGTTGCCAACCAGGACGACGCTTTGATGGGCGCTGATGCCCCAACGGCAGCTCGGGCGCAAAGGGACGGGCTTCAGCTATTGACCCATGCCTCTAGCGGTCGCGAGGGTTCGGATGGGCAAGCATTGAAATCAAAAACCACACTTCGCTATCGGGCGTCCAAGGTGTTCAAGAGTTTTACCAATCGCGAGGGTTCCCACTTTGGGTCGGGCAATGCAGAGAAGCGAATTAGTCTGTCTGAAGGTCGGACGAATGGTGAGTGGCTATTCATTTATTCGATCGGGTTGTCCCTGTTTGATGGCAAGTTCTAAACGCTATTATAACAGCACGCTCTCTTCACAAGCGTCGAAATACTCTGTCCGATAGCCCTACTGCGTTCAACATGTTGGCGCAGACCGCGACCGCTCATGCTCTGCCGAGAGAACCCGCAACTAGTGCCGAGACGTCTCCGCCACCTGCCGCCAGAAGCAGTATTGAGGGCCGCCGTAGAAGCTCCACCCTTGGTCATGTCGACTTTACGCCGCGGCCAATGTCACCCCCATTGCCTCCGTTGCCTGTCTCACAGGATGGCGAGGTCGGGGCTGTTCCTTCTGCCAACGATCGGGTCGTAGCACTTGAGCCGCCCGTGGAGATAGTTGGGACTGGCGTCGAGCAGATCTCTGATTCATCCAAGGGTGACACTCTCCAGCGCAAACGTGGCAAGAATGCGTTTTCGAACCTCTTCAACATCAAAGGCGACAAATTGTTCCGTTCTCCGCCTGCAAGGCCTACTGAAGAGCCCACCCCTCCTGTCCCTGCTATCCCCGGGGATCTTGCCCAGGCAGTAGCTGATCCTGGCACTCCATCTTCGCAGAAGTCGGCATTTGCCTCTCCAGTTTCAATTACCACCCCCAAGAACAGGAAGGGCAATCGATTTGGACGTCATCGACGTCGCGGGACCGTGGGGTCGATATCCCGAGTGTCTGCCGAAATTACCGGCTCGCCTTCACCGAAGTCTGCCACTCTCCGGCCAGACACTCCTAAGACGCCTACTTCACCCCGGTCTGGTCCCTTTTCGATTGTCGATCTACGTAAAGGTTTCAGCGTGCGTGGGCTTGGCAAAAACAAGGGCAAGCTTTTCTCGGCCAAGTCTAGTCCGAGGATCGGGTCTCCGCCACCAATGAGATCCTTCGCGTCTGAAGACCATGCGGAGACAATGCCACGGCGATCCAAAGCTTCCCGACCCCCGCCGTTGCAGTCTGTGGAATTGCCGCGGCTGAGCCAAGATCCCGCTGCGCCTGTTCACCAGGTTGCTAATGCTAGCCCCGTCACAATCGAGTTTGTCGAGCCTTTGGACACCACAGGGGCCGCTCTGCCTTCCCCCACCGATAGTGATGGCCCAGCTACTCCCATGGTTGACGCACAGGAGGAGACGGCACCCGCTGCGGTTATTGAACTTGACGAGACCAAGGTACCCGAGGTTCCAGGGCTCACCCATACCCCGCCCACATCTGACGAGAACGACCAAGCTCCTGAGCGGACTTCTTCTGCATCCGAGGTAACCTTACTTGCGGAGGATCCTCTGTTTAGCAGTCTTAGCTCACCGAGTACGATCCCTGATCTGCAACTGCAGTTGCGCGAGCCATCGACCAAGACTACCAACCTGGATGCACATCTTCGTCTTGACTCTCTGCGCTTTGACGACTTTTCGTTTGACACCAATGTCTTTTAGTGTGCTGATTTCTACTTGTCCTACTTTCGTTCTCGCCCACTTTCCTTTCAGTCCGTTTGTCCGCGCCTGATTGTCGTTCATCCCCCTCCTATTTTATTCTTGGCGGGGAGATTGTATCTATACCTTTACCTTTACCTTCGAACCGCCCTTTTGCAGTCGCTATCGTGCATGCTGTCATGTCGAGTCGCCTATTACTTATTGCTCGTGTATAATACTGCTCTCCCTAACCGGTATTTAATGAGCAAACGGACTATCATCTTGATTCTATTGTACATCGGTTGAGGGATATTATGTGAGAAGGTGTCCATAGTTTGGACTTTTGTTGTTGCTCATCTAATATCTTTCAGCAAGAACTAGAGAGTATTCATTAGTATCGGAAAGGACCCGATAGTGGGCAAACCTACTAAGTGCCACAAGTGAAGTCCAACCAGTGAACGGGTGACTAGAAATAGCATGATTTGAGAATTTGTTTCTGCACAACCCCTGCCACACTTACCTTCTTTTTCCTTGCCCAGTAAGCGGGTCGTATTGCTCCCAAACATACCCCGTTCGCTGGTACTCCTATTTTGAATATTAGTCGTGCCGACATAGTCAGGCGTATGAACTGCTCATACCTGAAAGACATTCTCTACTACATTGTGCCTTAATTCGTCGTAAATCTGTTTCGCTTTGGTTTGGAATGGACCAGGTTCTTTTGCGTATTTCTAGAGTAGCACGGTGAGCACGCTACTTTGGTCAGCGACAGACTTGACACACCTGATAAAGTGAACTCAGAGCTAGGTAGTTCATCTGAATCCAGATCGGCCCACGCCAGTAATTCTCTCCTTGGCCAAAAAGCGGATGATCGGCTGACAAACTGCGGATTCCATACGGTGACCAAAGGCGCTTAGGGTCGTGGATAAGGTCGAGGATAGAGCCAAGCCGGGGAGATGATGGTTCGAGTAGTCCGAGAAGGAGTGGGAAGAGGGAGACATAGCCAGCATGGCAAACATGCTCAGAATCATCTAAACTGGTGGTGAGCGACGAACCAACTCAGCAGTAAGTTAACCCACCCTCCTCATTGACCGTCACATCACAATACATTTGTTGTTCTTCGTTCCAGTGCAAGTCTAGAAGGCTAAGTTAGACATCCGAACTATGTCACGTTGCGCCAATACTTACCGTCCAAGTTTGCCTTGATACCCTTTTCATTCACTTCATACTCGGCGGCGTCCTCAGCTTCACCAATGAAATCGGCAATTCTCCTCATCATATTCGAGAAATAACCCATCCAACCCATCAAATCAACGTGTAGCTCTCCTACGTGCGGAGGCACTGGCCTTGGGTAGTCATCCAAGCCGCTCGTAAGTACATGCTCAGCGCTGCGTCCACGCCAGCGATAGGCTTCTCCACGAGCGGTAGCTTTGCGACCCCACTGCCGAATTTGACCACGCTGGGTGCGCCGGAACCAATGGTAGTGGCGACGCAACGAAGGATAGATCTCATTGAGGTATGCGCGAGCGGCATGAGGTGACAACAACCTTGAGGATAAGTCGGGCGCAGCTGAGGTAGAATCGACGGGCAGTTGATCCATGCCAAGGTCCGCAAGCGACGGTTCAGCAGCTTCTTCAAGACGGGAAATGAACGCGGTCAACGCCATGGTAAGTGTGGGGGGATTTGCATAGTTAGGGTATTGTGTTTGGAACTCCACGGGAACCTAGAGTAGGATAAGTTGCTTAAATCACCACTTTCAACAAGAGATTCGCCTACTTTGCTCCGCGCCTCTTCACCTAAAATCTGTTCACGGCCAACCCAGCCATCAGCATCAATAAGCTCAATCCAGCTCCTGAGGATTTCGAGGCTGCACAAAATTGGTCAGCTAATAGCGGGCGATATGTAAGAACAGTATACCTCAAGTCGTTATCCCAGGTCCCGATATGCTGCAAGTGGAACCCTTCATCCCTGAAATCCAAGTATAAGTAAAAATGTTGACGGTGCAGCAGGATTCCATATAGCACACCAGTAGAATCCTCTTGGGAAAAAGCTACGGCTAGGGGTCGCAGTTAGCAGTTGCGCTGGCGGCGCCATTTCGGGCTTTCCGCGCTCTCTCCGCTCTGCCTCACTCATGAAGGTTTCGTCTTCGTCGTCTTCGTCGAGGTTGCCGCTTCGGTCCACAATAGATGTTCCATAAAAGTAGCCGATACCACCCATAAGATTTGAGGTAATGTCTTTCGCAAACGCTTGATACTTGGCGGGAATGGGGAAAATCAAGTCAAAGCGCTCGGTGAATTTCTTCCTAAAGGCCTCAATTCCAGCAGAAAGGGCAGTAGCTAGGGTTGTTAACCATTGACATATAAACACTAAAATAAATGTGAAGTGCGGCCTACCATCAAGCTTAGTGTTCGCGCTAGCCGACTGATAATATACGTCAAACGAAAATGCTCCATCGAAGGTTTTTTGTACCGCATATAAGTTGGCTCCTGACAAGACTTCATCCGCTAGTGTTAAAACAAACGATGGGTCGGGCGGAGTTGCCTTCTCATCATTAAATGGTTTTACCGCTGCTTGTGCATGATCAATTATTTTCTTGACGAGGATATCTATTGTAGTGGTTAATAACAGAACAATATGCTAAGAGTGGAGCTAACCTTTTGCTTGCCAAATATTTCCAGGTTGCACGGGCAGAGCGGTGATATGGGTTTTACCTGCAGTGCGAGCAAAGACTTCCGAGTGCATTCCTTGCGTCACATAAGCATTGCTAGGTCCTAAACCCACGCCCTATATGCTTAATACTTCCCCTTTTGATTAAAGTATTACCCACCGTCAATTATCTTCATGGAAAAATCGCCGAGCTCTGGAGTTACACCACTCAGCTCAATAGCGGTCTCGTATCCCTATTTAATATTTGAGTGCCGTTCGAGCTGCATAGTTGCACCAACGTACATCTTCTCGCTCTTCAGTTTCAAGGTTTACACCACCCAATCCCTCTAAGCCGACATAAAATATGAGAGAGTTCCTAGAGACTTGGTCTAGATACCGAGATATTATTAACTAGCGGATATTGGACATATTGCAACACTCACTTGGATCTAACGGCTTGCCCTTAATTCGGGCGGCCCAGCTTCCGCCGTGCTTTCCCCCAGGGAATTTCAACCATTCAGTGGTAAGCTCTAGATTATTGGGGAGATCTTTCAGGACTTGTACCCCGCCTTCGCGTAAATCATGTTCGGTCCATGTGTATCCTGTCAAGCCATCACCTTGGTCACAGGCATGCCTCGTTTCTGGCACGAAAACGTCACTAATGGCCTCCCAGAGTTACAATCGAGCCGCTTACTTATCAAAGATTGGAAGTTCTGTGTTCCAAACCATATAAGACCCGTCATGAGAGATTGTGGTAGCCTAGGCTTTAAACCAAAATACAGGTTTGGCCTATATGTGCCCCATAACAGGGAACCATCAGAAGTATCATTCACTCCTTGTCCAAGTGTATGAGAGAGACCTCCTAATAACGCGACGCAAAACGCTGCTTTCCGCATAACGGTCGCGGTTAGGGACAGTTGTAAGCGCAGCTGGATTGACGTGTCTCTACCCTAAGCGCTCGGCGCTCTGGCGGAAATGATCTGGAAACAAGAAGACCCCAGAAGACGTAATTTGCCTTGCTCGAAGCAGCTTCGTTGTGAATAGGGGACAACCAACTGAGCTCAAACATCAGTTGAGTCCATCTATTATAACGTCTACTGATAGCATACAAACGTTCTGCGGGGTCGCCCTTATACACATAACCCACGAATAGTCAATTTGTGTACCTGATCACCGGGTGTATGCGCATCGCCATAGTTCGTTCCTTACACCATACCTTATCCCGCAGGCTCCAATGTCGTGTTTTTAACTATCACGTGCTCTCCCCACTTGTGCCACTTACCACAATCACCATGGAACCTCCTCACCCAACTTTCTCGTCGCCAACATACAAAGTGTATACCAAACCTTCGCTGGATTCACCTATCCCTCGCCCTGGAAAAGGCTGGACACGATTTTTGTGTGTCTCGGATACGCACAGAAAGCCCATTCCGATGGTCGACGGGGACATATTAATACATGCAGGCGACTTCACGACCTTCACGCACGGATTTACGGGTGCGTTGAACTGGATTAAAGAACTCAGAATCCCTCAAAAAGTGTAAGGTTCGAGTCTAGAGTTTTTAATTGCGCAAACTGAACTTTAATTTAGGCTCATTGCTGGAAACCACGAGGTGCGATATATAAATTGTGATCGAACAACCTAACTATAATGCTTTGGCGATAGTTCAATTTGGATGTAAAGTGTAGGAACAAGCTGTATGACAAGGTTCCCGAAATCTTGGCGGTGGGTACTCCTAAAGTGGTTACTTGTGCCACCAAACGAGCGCTTACTCATTTCAGAGGCATAGGAGTTAGACGAGGATCGCGCGATGCTCACAGATTCATCTGCCATCGAAGCGGGGTTAACTTATCTCGAGGCCGGGTCAGCTAGGATACCCGGTGGGGCCCACTCTGACAAGGAATGGAGCACATACGGGAGCCCTGTACGTTGCTCAACCGCAGTAACCGAGTATAATCGAGACTAAAATAGTGGTAGTACACGCCTGAATATGGTACTATGGGTTTTTCTTATTCAAGAGACCAGGAAAATTGTGAGTTGCTAGGTTCCTTTGCACGCCAGAAACTTAGGCAGTCTCAAGCAATCTGGGCTTCGATACCCCGAGATACAGAAATCCTGTAAGAACGCTCTCCTAACTGATGAGTGGACTTGATTGATTTTTAGCAGAGTAACACATGGTCCTCCACTTGGAATTTTGGACATTTCTCGGCATGGTCGGAACCACGTTGGATGTCCTGGGCTGGCCCACACAGTTCAACACCGCCTCCCGCATGTTCGCTTACATGTCTTTGGCCATATCCATGAAGGACGGTGAGTTTAATATCATACCACCCAATTCCGTACGCTTTCTAAATGTCTATTAGTGGTGTCGAAATTCATCAAGGTGCCATGGGCCAAGATATCGTGTTTGTCAATGCCGCATGTCAACATCACAAAAATCCTCTACCCATTGTCGTTGATCTGAGAAACTGATGTGGAACATGTAGGCCAATGAATGTACCCCATCTTTGCCCAGTGGACTAACTCCTAGGCAGACCCCATTCGATAGAAACCCGTGGCCAAGGAAACTCTGGCTACTTGTCCGCAACAACCCCGCTCAGCATATTTCAATATCTTTGGGGAAGGCCACTTGAACACGTAAAATAGAGAGGATGGGCAGAGCAAGGATGTACTTGGACTCTTATCTATGCATGCAATCCATTATTATTCATGTTTTATGTACTTAATAGAGGTTGTGCACCAAATGCAAATATATGCGTTCTTCCCAAGGGCAGATGCGTGCCGCGATGCCATCTTATGAAAAATCTTGCCGGCGGCTGCATTGAACGTGATTTCGCTGTTCAATTGCCATGTTATTGCCAAGAAGGGCTGGATCGTTGATAAGGCTGCCATCGATGGTGCTTCTGGGACCTGGATATAATTGGCTTTTTTTATGCCACAGGAACGACCACACACAGTGCTCCCCTCAACTTAAGAGTTTACTGTATATCACAGTCGTAGATACCGCATATGGGGCGATCTATCGCGATCATAGGAGGAGGAATTATTGGGGCTTCAGTTGCGTGAGTGCCAATACCGCGTCATCACGGTTCCACACTGAACTACTAGGGTCTACAAACAGCTATTATCTCTCCGCGCTTGCTAAGGTAAGTTCGGAGAACCATTTAAGTTGGGCAAGATTTTGAGCCATCTATTTAAAGCAGGATATAGATATTCATCTTGTAGAGAGTGTGTCCATCGCGGCGGCGTTCGTACGACAGACACCGTCCTGCGATCCCCACCGATTGACGCTTTGATTTTTAGGGCAAGCGGCAAGGCGGGAGGATTCCTGGCACATGGTCGGCCGTGGCATAGCAAGAATACAGAATCACTCGCTGCCCTGTCCTTCCAGCTTCACCAAGAACTCGCAGATGTGGGATAACAGAATACTATTAAATGACCTTGAATCTGGTACTCATATACTCATATTTAGGCTCACGACGGCGTCAAACGATGGGGCTATCGACGAGTTAGTACACTCCAAATAGATATCGACGAGGATAGAAGGACCAAAGTTGTACCAGACGCCGGATGGGTAGGCGCCGTTAGTGCCTTTAGGTCAGTGCTCCCACTCTGTTCAGTTTTCCCCCCGCATTAGAATTGAATTCTGGTTTTACATCCCAGCAAACTCGGTAGCGAGGCGACAACCGGACAAGTCCACCCTTTTTTCCTCTCCGAAGCGCTTGTCGAAATCGCGCAATCGCGAGGAGTTAAGATCCATATTGCCACTGCTGCTGGCATTGAGTTTTCCCCCGACTCGAAGCAACCCGTTGCTCTTGTTGCGAAGAAGGGCGACGGCTCGGAAGTATCGATATCAGCCACAGACATTGTATTCGGCGCGGGACCATGGACTGGTACCTTGGCACAAAAGCTTTTGGGTAAAGAAGCAGGAGCAGCTGGTGCCATTGTGCCTAGGTGAGTTATTCAGACATACTACATGCGAAACGATTAATTCCAAGTTACTACACCTTTCCAGCGACACGTCATCTTCAATCGTACTTCGCCCAGATCCGTCTCATACAATCACTAACCATATGCTCTTTACGGACCTTTCTTTCGGTGACCGCAATTGCGAACCTGAGGTTTACCCCCGCGCTGATGGGACAGTGTACTTGTGTGGGGCTGGCGGAGATGACAAACTCGCCACGCTTCCTGAGCGAGCGGACCAGGTCAAGCCCCCTGCAGAGGCCATCCAGCGATTAAAGGAAGCAGCTGAATTCGTCTCCCCGGGAACATTGGCGAACGCGGAAGTCGTTGCAGAGCAGTGCTGTTTCAGGCCTGACTCTCAAACTGGCTTGCCTGTAATTGGAAAAGTCCGAGAAGGGCGAGTACAAGGGTTCATTACTTGTCGTGGGGCTGCTATTGACATTGGACAAAGTATATGGATGGCGTCCGGACATGGTTTCTGGGGTATCCAGAATGGACCGGGGACTGGGAAGTGTTTGGTGAGTTGCACCCACGCGCTACAAACAAGGGATTCTTACATGTTTGTCACTAAATTACCAAGGCCGAGCTGATCCTTGGTCTCCCCACTTCTGCCGACATCTCAAAGCTCACCCCGTGAGTTATTGTAGCATCCGTGTTGGGGCAACGCTAAGCTCACACGCTCAGTAAACCAATCGATGATTGCGCATAATTAAGTTTTTACGCTTCACATCTAATCTAATATTGTACCCTCATGCTTTGTACACAAGACGTCAACCCCTAATGTGTGCGGGTCCAAGTCATTTTACAGTGTGCCCCGCACTACCTTATCCATAGACTCGGCAAAGTACCGAATATTATGCGAGTTCAAACCGGCCATCGAAATACGACCATTGGCGGTAAGATAAATATGCGCCTTGTCGATAAGTTGTTGGGACTGGTCTGGTGTGAGACCGGTAAAACTAAACATCCCAATCTACCAAAAATAGGTGGTTAAATGCCACGAGTCATCGGTATTCGGCGAGTCACACTGACCTGGGCGACAATGTGGCCCCAATCCCCGGGCGTCTTGAGCTCGTTCGTCAGAATCGAGTAGAGCTGTTTGCGCATGTCGATGATTCGGTGTGCCATGGTCTTGATATCACGCTTCCATTCCTCAAATAGAGTGGAGTCGTTTAATATCAACGCCATCTACGTTCCCAGAATGAGTTTTCTTGGAAAGCTTCTGGAATGAATCATGAGGCTCTTACCAATCGGGCACCGTGAGCGGGCGGGTTGCTAATCTCACTGCGCTGCAACACCGAAAGCTGGCTCTTGACGCGATTCGCTTCCTCCTGGGTCGGAGAAACGATGTGCAGAGCCCCTATACGTTCACCATACAAGCCAGCATTTTTGGCAAAGCTCTAAAAGGAAATAAACCAATAAGAACGTGTATTTCACACGCCAATGAAATAGACTTGCCTGGCAAATCAGCAATGGCACGCCTCGTGAAACAAAGTACCGGACCTAAGAAATCTGAGACGTGCGAGAAACGCGAAGCGTGCAAAACTCACCGCTTCGGCATCTTTATCCAAGTCGCCGCTGGCAAAGCCCTGGTAGGCGGAGTCGAAGAACGCATAGTGTCCTTTTTCAATAACGACATCTGCAATCTCCTTCCATTGTTCGGAGGTGGGGTCAACGCCGGTGGGGTTATGGGCGCATGCGTGGAGCAAAAAGACGGACCGCGCCGGTGCGGCCTTGAGCGAGTTTATCAATCCAGTGAAATCGAGCCCAATGGTTTTGGGATCGTAATAAGGATAGGTCACCGGTTCAATCTGGACGTTTCGCATAATGGCAAAGTGATTGATCCATGTCGGATCGGAGAGGTACACCTGCCGCTTGTTGTCCGTCCACTCGTAGAAACGTGACAAGAAAAGAGCTCCAAGGTGATTAGCACCAGTGCCGGAGATGGTTTGCACACTGAAATTGTAATTGGCGTTTACAAGTCAGATGCGCCCAAGAAAATGTGGCGTGGGGACGCGTACCTTGCGACACGATTCTCCTTAATCGCGGGTGAGTCGGAGCCAAGAATGAGTTTTGCAGCCGCGCCAGTGTACTCGGGCAACCCGGTGATGGGCAGATACTCGTGATCGAGCGCTGGGTCGTTCAAAAGGATTTCGGTTGCCTGTGCAAGTATGAGCAAGAGCAAGATAACTTTGCTATAAGAGTGCATGCCTTTTTGACCACTGGGAGCACCCAAGGCTTGTTATTGTCATCACGGTATGCACCGACACCCAAGTTGACTTTTTGCGGGTAAGTGTCAGCCTTGTAAGCCGCAGTGAGCTTGAAAATGCTGGGCAAAATTTAGTCTCAGACCGGGTCAAATAGTGAAGACGAGGACAAACCTGTCAGGAGGGGCCAATGGGACCTTGGCAAACGTCGATACGGACATGGTAGATTCAGATGGTGCCTGGGAAGGAGAAATGTGAGAGACCAGTTGCTTGATACGTGTGGCCATAGCACAGGTTTAAATACGGGTGAAAAGTGGGAACGAGGCAGGGGGTGGTGAAAGCCAGACTCACTCGAGTTTTAGACAGAAATGCTGTTGCAGCCAGTGGACATGTGAATTGCACGGGGTGGTCCGGGAGAAGAGCGCCCTTTATAAGCGCAGTTCAGTGGGAGCCAAGTTTGGATCCCACGGTCAAGAGACCCAAGAATCCCTCGGGCTGTCTCTGAATGGCATAAATCACGATATATAAATCTACCAAGATCGGACCTCATTTCCTTCTGGGGCAAAAGACCTTCCCGGTCTTCAGCGGGGGAACATCACGTGCCGAGTTCGCAGGGGGGAATAACAGGTGACTCGGCGCACAAGTGGGCGTCTTGCTGGCGCGGGTGATGTAGAAAGCGATAGATATCATGAATGCAGAAAGTAATTACAGTGGTGTGTAAGGCCGATCCAATAAAACACATGCGTGAGGTTGTCCAATACAAAGGTAAGACGGTGGACGGAGAGGGTACATAATATTAGCGGAGGGGGGAGCGAGGGCGCATAGTCAAACAAATGTCAGACCTATGCCGTAGCCATCTTGTTCGCCACGGTGCGCTCCTGTTCGAGCCTGGCCTTGTTCTTCTCAAACGCCTGTTGTCGACACTCATTGAGGTTGGTGCACTTGTGGTGTTCGGGATGTCGGTGCTGGCCAAAGGTAAGCAACTGTATATGTGTACAAAGTGGCTACTTACTGCTCCACAAAACTGCGAAGAGCAGTGGGGACATTGTCCGACAAGGCGAAGAGCCGCACTACGGCAGCCGTCTCCGTGTTGGCAGCGTTGTTTAGCGGGCATTGTAAGTGAGCTAATGCATTAGTAAACGATTAGTAAAAGTATTAAGGGATTGCAAGTCACACTAACCAGTGGGTGACGAGGGTCGTGGTCAGAGAGACAACAAGTCGTGTCCGGTGTGGTTAAGTACTCGAGGGAGCGGCGTGGCGCAGACAAGCGAGGGGAGCTGGCTGTGGGGAGCTTAAGAGCACGAGCCCAGAGCTGACGCGGCCCACTGGCCCTGGCCTAAGCGCCGACACTCAGGGTCCAATAACATGCTGACTATGCTATTGGTATATCAAACTGCCAAATGTGGCGGTAATTACAAACCCACACGGTCCGGCATTGTGCTATGCGACCGGCGTGCCACCCCAATTTTGCAACGTTCCATCGCTTCCACGAGCATCCGGGACTTGAGACGTGTTTAGCCGGTTGGCATTCACTCAGAAGCTTATAAGCGCCAGAGGCGCCGATTTCGAGGCACAACTAAGTTCTTTCTAGGCTACGTAACAAGTGGTAACCTCAAGTCCGTAACAGTCAGGAAAACCACACCGTCAAGAGAGAATCCGAGACAGAAAGAAATGGAACAGACAAAGATCGTGTATGGAAAAGACACCGAAATGACCGCTAAAAACGACCGACGCACCCCGAGAATATCCTACTATACAAGGAGACAGCTTGGGCAACACCTAGGGAGTAGTGCTGTTGTTGTTACTCTTGTTCCCATTGATCTGAACATCTTGTCAGCAAAGCCCAAGGATGATAGGTTATACTTACCCTGACCACCTGGACGGCCACCACAATGGCAACAATAATGAGGATGATAAGGATGATAAAGAAGCAAATCCAACGCTTTTTCCGAGCGCCCCGAGCAGACTCTACGGCAGCTTCCGTGTGCTTCAAACTAAGTGCCAATCAGCAACTATTTATTGTCGCGAACAAATGAGAGGCTCACCCAGCCTCCATATCCTTGTGAGTCTCCATGGCCGCATGTTCAATGGTATCGATAGTTTCGTCTTGCTGGGCCACGAGTACGCTCATCTGATATCCAAGATTAACATTCGTATGTGGAAGGATTGGTGATTACATACGTCATTGAAAAGCTGGGCGAGCTCAGTTAGCGTCTTCTCAATCTTCTTCAAATCCTCGTGACGGCTCTGAACCTCTCGGTATGCAGCGCGAGATTCTCCAAACCGGTTCGAGTTCATCAGCTATACCAAAACTCGTTCAATCATTCATTTTCGCAAGCGAACGTAATAACTCACCGCCTGGGAAAAGATCTGGTTATTACCCGAATCGTCATTCACAGCCGCCCTAATTTCTTCGGGGGTTGCATCGGGCTTGACAATCTTGAACTGGCGCTCGACACGTTGCTTAGATTTGGCTCGATAGTCCCTCTCTACAACCTGATAGTTTTGAATCGCCTCGACGAATTTGGCGTTGACAAGGTTTGTTTGCTGGGCCCGAATTTGACCGTCTCTCCCAGGCAACGACTTGCTCATTAAATCCTTGATACGTCTCTGCAGTTGACTACTCAGACCGCTGACTTCGTCCAGGAGTTGTTCAAGTTGGGCCACGTTGCGTTGGGCGGTAGCCTCGTCAGTCTGGTTCAGAGAGCGGTTGTGCAGATCGGCGATGCGTTGTACAGTATCATTGTACGAACGAATCTGATCTTGAATCGAAGAAATCTATGGCCGAGTTGGTGAGCGGTGGGCTTAAAGAACATGCGATCGAGGACTTACCTCGGTGTAGAACGAAGACATATCGCCAGCATCCCCTACGGTCAGCTGGGTCGTGCTGTTGTGCACATTGGACATTTCATAGCGCCCATTGTCTTGCTGGGCATAAGGGTTGCTGGGTCGGCTCGAATAGGGTTGCGATGGGTACGAGTTATCATCGCTCCTAAAACGATAAGTCAACTCGAGCTACGCCGAGGATGGTATCTTACATATTGGTGTATCCATCATTTCCATTTTGTGCCTTTAGAAAGGATGATATGAGCTTATTGCGCGCGATCCATTAGGCAAAACTTACGCGGAGAGCGGCAAGTCTGTCGCGAGCCATGGCTTCTAGATTCCGATAAGAGCGGGAAAATGAGATTTGAAGGTGGTGGGACTATTAGGGTGAGATCAAGTGGCGAACTACCAGAGGCGCTACTTGAGGAGAGTCGATTCCCGACTGGGTATTGCTGTGCGGGCAGTGCGGAAAAGGAGTGGTGATGGTAGACAAAATGGGAAGTCCTGTCCGTTACAAACGGCTTAGCTGACTAAGCATGCTGTGGGTTGCCTCATATGATTTGCCTAGACGACGCTACCAGTGCTGAGCTCTATAATTACTTTGCCGAATATATTCACAAATCCGGGCCCATTCTTTACAATCATTACCTGGCATATCAACACGGGAATTCCCTTCCACATCTGATCCTTAACTCACGGAATTAGCTGTAAATGGCAGAACTCGGCGACATGGCCCAGTGGCCGTGATTGATCGATGGCCCATGGACTACTTGGGAAGTTACTACTTGCAAAAATGACGAACCCAACAAAGCCCAGGTCATTACCGGCGCATACGGAACTGCGAGCCCTTCTTTCTCCGCCTTCTGGCCGCAACCATCTAGCTTTCCCAGCCAAGGCGGAGGTGTCCACATCTTATTTCACACGCCTGCCCATAATGCAACGCCGCATAATGGCTCGAACAAACCTTCGGGGATTTCCCTCAGGGCACTCATGGAGTGCCACTCCACCAACCAATTACTGCTTGGCCGTTTTGACCGCTCACATGACGAAACTTCAACTTGGCCGTCCATCAGCGTAGCTCGTGATTGAGTAGAATCCATCTTCCCGCTTAGATCGATATATCACTTAGGAAGTCAGCGAAGCCCTGGAATCTGACCTACTCTCTTTCAGAGCTCCAGAAGCCTGGATGCTTCAACGTGGTCCCCGATGTCGAATCTTTATAAAGAACAGATGCCGCGAAAATTAGCAAAATGTTACCCCAGCTACCCACCCTCAACCTTCATCTCTTCATCAGCAACCGTGGAGCCTCAGGCCCTGCCAGTGGTTCTGGCAATGAATGAAGATATAAAAACAATTGTGCCGTTTCTGGTCAGTAGCCAGCTAACACGTTATGCAGCTCGTGAGTGATGGCTCTGGTATATTTATGTGAATTTGATCCTCACGCAACGGCGCCCAGTTGCTTCTATGGTACTCTTGGTCTACGACTATGGTATGTGCTGTTAGTCTTTCGGTTGGTTATCAACTAATGCTTGAACGGGGCCATAGTAATAACATTCTGGGCCGAGGTGGACCTTGTTTGGGTATATGCACCAAAAAAAACGCCTTGCCGCTGGAAATACTAAATCAAAAACACTTAGTTCAAGCCGTGGACATGGTCTAAGGTGTTATTTCTTTGGAACCGCTACGGAACTTTTATAGTCCTTTTGTTTGATACAATCGGTGAGCTCCTTCATGACACAAGCGAACAATGAGCCGACATTTCATCGGATAGTCGGACTGGGTGGTGGACCAAGCGATGAAGTACGTTCTTTGAGCCGCGACATCGTTTCGGTACTGACCTGTTTTGCTAGTTGTGAGCGAATGCCAAGCGATTTACACCCGAAGTTTCCGCTCACCTCTTGGACAGCTGTTTACGTTGGCAAAAGTTCCAGGGCTGGACAGGTGAGAACCAACCAATAACGCGCGCAGTGACGTCCCTTGACGTATTCCATGTTAAGGATGGCTTACCAACATGACCGTTGAGAGTGCGTGTCCAACAATATTTCTTGAAATGCGCAGATACTGAAATTCTGGACAGTCATCATACAAGTTCGAATTGCCGCAATGTTCGTGAGCGATTTCCAGCGCGCATGCATATTTAGCTGATATGGTCTCAGGTTTGCACAAGACAAACGCGTGGTCGTCCCTATGGTCATTCTCTTCCTCACCCAAGCCATTGGTATGGCCACCATCATTGGGAAGAGTTTCATAAAGATGGAAGGTGTGCAAATTCTGTTGCCGCGCAGCCGATTTGTTCACCCAAACGTCATGCTAGCTATGCATGAGCCCGTGCCTGGATTCCGGATATGCGCTCTCAAGAAGGGGATCCCTTCTGGGATGTTGTAAGTCTTCGTCTTGTTCCTTGATGCCATACTTCTGATTTGCCAGCTCATGTTCTTAGCATATACTGGGCAACAAACCTGGCGTTTGAAACCGTCCTATTTGGGTTGGCCGTATTTAAAGCGTCTCAGCATTTGGCAAGGAGAAAAGGCCTTAAGGCTAACTGGTCTGGGCCACGCATCTTGAATATCCTTGTGCGGGACAGTATTCTTTATTTTTTGGTGTAAGTTCATACTAGATCTTGTTCACATTGTTCGTGGGCTTACTGTGACACTTCCGACAGAATCTTCGTAACTTATGTGATGAACCTCGTTACTTGGTCCTTAGGTGGTGGTGGGCTGTATCAGCTAGCGATCGCGCTCGCAATCTCTTTGTAAGTTTGTTGTGCGTGTTCGGACGTGGTTGCTGAAACAGATGATAGGCGAGCTTCAATGGGAAACCGCTTGCTATTGAATATTCGCGAGGCATATTATGGGTGTCATGTTACAGTCGCAGAAAACGCCCTTTCGACCATTCAATGGGAACAGCGAAATATAGATGGTATTATGATGGATTCATTTCCCAATAGCAACCACCGGCAATCAACGGCTCTTACAACTTTTCCAGAATTTGATAGGGAAGAGCGGGCTGAGGGTTTACAGCCCAGCCCTTCGAGCTCGACGGGAATGAAATCCCGGCCCAAAGTTACTTTTGATAATCCTTATACCCCGTAGAACACACTGATCCTACTCGCTTTTCATGCGCTTTCGAGTTTGGTTGATTAGGACAAGTTCACAGTTTTAACATACTATTCGCACAAGTTTTTTATGTTCAATACATTGTAATTTTTCCATGACAGCTTCATGCTAGTATTTTCCTCAAAACTTCAATCTGCCGATCCACAGTTTGCCGGCTTGTGCCCCCAATAGCATTTCGGCACTCGACGCTCTTCTCGAAATCAAAGACGGCTACGACGTCCTCTTCGAACAAGGGACTTAACTTCTTGTATTGCTCGAGTGTGAGGTCGGATAGTTGAACCCCCAACGATTCAGCTAAGGCGACCGCCCGTCCGGATATATGATGGGTCTCTCGGAAGGGCATCTGATACAAGTTGTGCGAGCTTAGACCTATATGCCTTTCAAACATGATTCACGTACTCCTTTGCGGACAAGATAGTCCGCTAAATCCGTGGCCAGCATGTCCATCGTCAGAGCAGCTTTCATCTTGTCCCCATTCACTTTCAGGGTGGCTATCACACCATTTGCAATGCTCAATGAAGCCTCAACGGTATCGGCGACATCGAATAATGGCTCCTTATCTTCTTGCATATCCTTGTTGTATCCTGAAGGGAGGCCTTTCAGACTCATCAAGAGCCCAGCCATCTATGATTGGGATTTCACCCTAGGGCTCAATTTAAGCCAATCCCCAAGAAATAATAACGTACGTTCCCGAAAATGCGGCCTGATTTTCCGCGTAGAAGCTCCAAGGAATCGGCATTCTTCTTCTGTGGCATCATGCTTGACCCAGTACTAGCAATCGCGGCGCGTGTAAAGGGTATTATTCTACGGAAGTGGTCGAGCTACTCACCTGTATGCGTCGCTAAGTTCAATAAATCCGAATTCGGCCGTTGAATATATGATGAGATCTTCGGCCAGACGAGAAGCATGAGACATAGTCAAGCTAGCCCACATTAAAAACTCGATAATGTAGTCGCGGTCAGTGACACCCCACAAACTATTTTCCGCGATCGACTGGAAGCCAAGCTCCTTGGCCAAAAATTCCCGGTCAACACCAAAAGGATTTCCAGCGAGCGCACCAGAGCCAAGTGGTAGCACTGACACCCGGGGAACGAGCTCACGGAGGCGCTGCAAGTCATTATTGAACGAAAAAGCGTGAGACAGCAGGAAGTGAGCCCATCGAATTGGCTGCGCTCTCTATAAATATGGGTAAATAAAAATAGCCAATCTGGATAATGTGTGGTGACCTACCTGGAGATGAGTATAACCAGGCATAAGTATGTCCTTCTCTTTATCGACCCTCTCTACCATGACGCGAATCAATTCCTTGAGAATGGATTCAACTTTTTTGATTTCCTCTAATACCCAAAGCCGTAAATCCGTCGTACATTGATCGTTGCGGGATCTTCCAGTGTGCAGCTTTCCACCCACTGCCCCAACGATTTCGATGAGCCGGCGCTCATTGGCAGTATGAATGTCTTCGTCTGTTGGTTTGATTTCAAACTTTCGAACAGACAGGTTGAGTCGGGCCAATGGTCAAGTGTGAATCGGACAAACCTTTCCCGACTCCCATTCTTGATCCACCGCTTTCAGCCCTTTGATCATGATGGCCTCTTCTTCCTCGGTGTAAACTCCTTGTAAACGCAAAGCTTTTGTATATGCAATGGAGCCTTGGATATCTGCCGCTCGCATTCGCGTGTCATACTTCAAGGATTGATTGAACTCGAACATGAAGGGGTCAGTCCCTCCTAAAACATAATTTCCGCTCAGTTACAAGAACTAATGTACTCATTTTGGTGACTTTGCCTGTAAATCGCCCTCCCCATAATTGTTTACTCTCAACTTCGGGCATGGTCTATGCGTTGTGAATCACCCGTCAAGTAAGTCCTCACATAAATAGAGTTGGTCGTGAAGCACACTAACTAATACTTTGCTGTGTATATGGAATCGAGACTTGAGTGATGGTACAGAATAAGAAATCGGGGTTCGCAATTTTCATTTGAATTAGCTTCAGTAAGCTACGCAGATCTCGGCCGAATCGTTGTCGGGCTCGATCTTGTGCTCGCTGTATGCTGAAAGACGCACAGCAATCTTCCAGCTATAACAACCCAGCGACGGAGTATATATCCACTCTATTGATACAACTTGAACAAGCCAGTTTATATTCTTTCACCCCAGATGAGAAACGTAGAAACTGGAAGGAACATAAGTGCAAAATACACCAATGTGTCAATTTTGAGGTAGAGGCACAACAGTAGTTTCGCTACGGTTGAAGGTTCGTTGCCCAGTTCGTGTGATCCGAAGTCTTGAAGGACAATTAGGATCTGGGCAAGCTACCTCTGCATCAGTTGACATCCAGTCGAACTGGGAAGTTGACCGTTGTTTCGCAGCCAACAGAGGCAACACGGCGCCTGTAAATTTAGAGCTAGCACAGAGCGTATCATTAATTGAACGAAATCTATTTACCAAGAGAGTATATAGAAATTCCCTGGCCTTCTGGAAGATAAAGCATTTCCCCTTGCAAAGTGAAATAGTCTCCTTCTTTCGCACCACACATGATACGGACACCTGGCGGACAAACCACTTCAACTTTCAGATCAAATAGAACAAAGGTTTCAGTTGGGGAAGACATCGACTTATAGTATGACGGTAAGGAGCAGGCATGTGGTGATTGGGACTAAACCTGTACAGGCCAACCGTGCACGTGGGAACGAACTATCTTTGGTTGGGCAACATTAACAGCAGTATATTTTATATTCCAAATACTACATGTTCTAGATATAGTATACTATATAGTTGCTTTCCTTTGAGAGGCAACCGAATTCTCTCCTGACCTTTCGTTCGTTAACCAACGCGAAGACCAAGGACCAATCCGGATAGGAAGGAGGCTCGAGGTGGGAAGTCAGCCGTTAGAAAATTAATAAGAGAATTCCACAACGTGGCAATGGTAGGGGGATGGTGTGGTTCTCCGGCTTTTTCAGGAGAGTAAAACAGCCGCTCAAATCGAGTCGATGCAACACTCCAGTTGGTTTTGGTGAGATCGGTAGAGTTGAAATACTTTGTAAGTAACATCAGTGCATTTCGCATCAATGAAATAAATGGGCGCAGTTACCTGCAATAGCACAAATATACCACCCAGGGAGAAAGCCACAGTCTTTGCACCTTTTTTGATGAAAATACCCGCGCAGATCCCGGTCAATGAACCAAATGTGAGCTCGTATTTATTCAAGCTCGACTGGAATTGATGCGTGAATTATGGCGTACCAGATCCCAGCATTTGACTACTCACTTTAGGAGGAGGAAGAGGATCGGAATTCGGATTCGCTTGGCTAGATCCCTCTGTAAACGAGCTGCGTGCCTGAGACGGGACTACGGATATCAATGGACCCTCTGTAGCCTGCGATCTACCGCCGAGTTCGCAGTAAGACTCCTTCCCGGCAAACGCAGCCAGACCCGAACTAACGATGGCTAGAGCTACGACTCCAAGCTCGCGATACTTGGTTAGGTTGGTAGTATTCGTCCATCGTGTATGTGTCGCATGACTCCCCCCGATCTTGAAAGCAAATAACCTGGTATGAAGACAGGGCCGCCTACTGAGGTGATGTGCTGAGGTCAAAACACGATTCGATTTTCTCAAGTATTGCAAGTTCATTTTCGAAGCTTGGCAGCGTGTGGAACGGTCAACTTTGAATAGCGATCGCGAAAATGGGCGCAAAACTAATTTAGCCTCAATCTTTGTTTACTGTATGTATATATTGTATTGATATCATATAGCCCCGAGAGGTGAAATTCCCCTGAACGTAGAATAAGCATTATTTTGTCATTTTTCTCTAACCCTTCGGATCCTAAATTAATTGATATGTACAAGATGCTATATTGCCTATGGGTGCCCTTAGAATGATCATGATTTGGAAGGAATTGAAGTTCAACGTGAACTTCTTGCTTGGGCAAAATATCTGATATCCAATCATTGGGGACAGTTGTATTCACTACAATCAACTGTTAGAATCACTGGATATATGCTCCTGGTAGTTATCAACATATCCATTTTTGCATACATTTGCTGCTTGACTTTGCCATTTCTGGCAGTGATTTCAATCCGCAACCCCTGTACATGGACAACTACTTAACCGCTTTGCCGAGCAATGAGTTTTTTTATGGCATTGAGCCTCACAGCACACCTTCAGGACATTAACGACGCATATAGTCACGGCATTGGAAGCACTTGATTTGAGCTCTTTATCTACGCATACGAAATTCACGGCAGCCCAACCAACAAGCTATTTAAAAAACTGAAAATGCCAATGAACCTATTATACGCAATATTAAATGAGTTGAAGACACCCGGATACATAAGGAAAACTACCAGCAAAAGTGTGCAAAAGGTATCATCTTGTGTTCACCTGACAAGTCAGCTACAGACAAGTGTCTCCACGCAGCAAGTGCTGTATATATTTATCGGTAGTTGACTGGGAATACGCTTAATGTATTAGTGAAGCGAGGTCCACAGTCGCCGATAATAAGCTTAGTTGGTTCGTGTTGTGTGTGGGTTTATACGAACCGACCTCTTTCCCCCCATTTGTTGATAGAAATTCCCCAGCCTGGACACTCTGGGAGATATGAAATATCCCCTTGCTAAGTGAAGTATTCTCCCTCCGTGCTGCGCATGATACGGGCACCTGGTGGACAAGCCGCTTCAACTTTTAGATCACATAGAACATTTCACTCCGCGGCCGGAGAGGCGTCAATTTAGCGTATAACAGTGAAGAGAAAGGGCATGTGGTCACTGGGACTTAAAACTGTACAGGAGCTGAATTACGTTTCAATGGGTTGTGTAACAGCGGTGTCTTTTATATTCCAAAAACCACATGTTGACGTGCTTTAGTTAGATTTAAGAAGCGAGCGAATCCCCTTCCAAACTTTCGTTCGCTAACCAATGCGAAGCCCAAGGACCAAGCCAGCAAGGAAGGAGGCTCGAGGTGGGAAGTCAGCCGTTAGAAAATCAACAAGAAATTTCCACAAAATAGCAATAGTGGGAGGACGACGTGGTTCTCCGGCTTTTGTGGGAGGTGAGTAAAACAGCCGTTCAAATCGAGCTGACGCAACACTCCAGTCGGTTTTAGTGAGGTTAATAGCGTTGAGATACTTTGCAAGTGACATTAATGCATTTTAAACTAATTGGACGAGTGTGGTTCACTTACTTGCAATAGCACAAATATACCACCTAGGAAAAAAGCTACGGCTCTTGCACCTTTTTTGATGAAAACACCGGCACAGATGCCAGCCAATGAGCCAAAAGTAAGCTCATATGTATTCAAGCTAGACTGTAATTGGCGCATGAGCTGTGGGACACCGAATCCCAGCTTTGGTTGCTCACTTTAGGAGGGGGAGGGGGATCGGAACTCGGATTTACTCCCCTGGATCCTGCTGTGAACGACTGAGATGGAACTACGGATATCGTTGGACCCTAGGCCTCTGCAACTTGTAGTCAAGCAAGTTACTTACCGCTAGGTTCACAGTAGGCCTTCTTCCCGGCAAATGCAGCTAGACCCAGACCAACAGTGGCTGCGGCTGCAGTTCCAAGTCCACGATGCTTGGCTTGGCTCGTGGTATTCGTCCATCGTGTGCGAGCAGCGAGCCCCCCTTCGATCCTGAGAGCGGATAACCTGGTGGTTGCGCAAACAAACGACCTGGTATGAATGCAGGGATGTCTACCGAGGCGATATGCCGAGGTCAAAACATGACTCGATTTTCTAAAGAGTTGCGCATTCATTTCGAGGTCGTATCAATATTTTTATCGGTGGTCGACTCGGATAAATGATGCTTAGGTACACAAGCTTTGTGACGTCACGGCCGCCGGCGATATGTTGGTTTGAACGCGTATCGCGCCTTGTGTGGTTTTATAAGAACTAGCCTCCGCCGCCCCTCATTTGTTTCGATATTCTTCCCCACCACTCCAGGTGTACCACCAGTACCTAGAACTTCTCGTCTTTGCAAAGTCAGGATGCCAGTCAAACCAATTCGAGCGGTCTTCCATGCCACGTCGATGTCGATAATGGCGTATGGATTCATGACCTTGGGCACAGTCGTCGACGATAAGTGGATCAGGGCACAAACTGGAGGACATTGGCAGTTTTTGACAATCCTGGGGTGGGTACAAAATGTGTTTCTAACTTATTGATCTGATACATATGGCTGGTACCGTCCTAGGTTAGCTGCAGCATGGATGACTATGGCCTTGAGTCTATTAGGAGATCTATTCCCACCGCCCCAGAGTAAGTGGTAACGTTTACATATATGCGCCACCTTTTAAGCCATTCGCAGGCATCAAATCAACTAAAAGATCACTTTTGATGATATCCTTGCCGGTATGGTCTCAAAACAATGATGCGTCACGATGCTAATATACCTATATCAAGATCTCAATAATTGTTTCATGCATCTACTGTGTGTATATTTCCGCACTCATGATTAGGGATCGCATATAACATCAAGTCATATATAGGGACACTTTTGCTCAACTTCCCTCATCTCATAGTCCAAGCGGCGCCACCTTCTCAACCGATCGAGCCCTCTTCCTCACCAGAAACTCCAGAATTAGCTAGGATCCCGTTGCGGATGGACATGGCACTCCACCTCGCACCAGCAGTATCGCAAATCATTGAATTCTTTATTTTGGAAAGGAAATACTCGGAGCAACAAATCAAGAAACAGGCGCCACTTGTACTGATTGCGGCTGGGATTTCTTACGTGTCGTGGGCCGAATACTGTGCCAGCAAAAACGGCTCCTGTGAGTGTGACAGCTTCGTGGGTTGGTTTCAGCCTAGTTAACGACGTTCCTAGTTCCCTACCCCTTCCTCACGATAAGTCCGCCACATATAAGGCTCGTGATATACTCAGTAACGACGGTGCTCGCCTACCTTTCACTCTCTATTCTTAACTTTATTCACCCAAGAGCTCTTGCATCTGGAGTAGAACCCATTCAGAAATCAAAATCACTCTAGAGTTGAATGGTGTGATGTATGGTACTTCCACGTTGTACTGGTAGAATTACAATTACAATTGTGTCAAGCATGGTCAAAACAAACATCAGGGCTGACACATCTTGAGCGTCAAATTCGGATGCAAAATTTGGATCGTCAATTTGTTACTTTATTTCTCTTGGACTGCTCCTGCTATGGGCCGACGAGCAAGGAATAAGCAAGCGCCTCCTGCCCCTTTAGAAATCCAACGCAGTACCAGACCAACCTCGAAGCGAAAAGCTGATGCCCTAGAGGACTCCACTCCGCTCGTCAAGCCCGTCAAGAAAGTCAGGCAGGTCGAGATTAAGAGCAAGCAAAAGATCACTGGAAAGCCCCTGCCCAAGGCAAGGAAGCAAAAGACAGTTAATGGGAAAGGGCAAGCCAAGAATGTATCTGATGATGACGACGACTGGGAGGACATGAGTGATGAAGTAGAGGATCTGCAGGCATTGACTAGGCATGTTATACCACACTCGCGCGTACTCATATGCTAACATTTGTCTAATAGACACCAATTCGAAGCAAGTGATGAAGAAGAGGGTGCATATAGTGGCGGGCTAAGCGATTTGGACGAGGCCGAGGAGGATGAAGATGAAGATGAAAAGTGAGAACTGTAATTTAATCGTGGCACTAATTGCTAACCCCTTCAGTGATGAACCGCTCAGAGTATGATTTCTTCACTCCATCACTCGTTCACAATGTCATACTTACTGTTCAGTAGGACAGAAACGTACAGGAGCTCCGGTTCTCAGACGACAGCGATACAGATGTCTCAAAGGGTGACGATGACGAATCAGACGATGGGAGCGACAGCGGCTCGGACTCGGATGGACCAGTGACGGCCAAGAATATCGAGGCGCGCTCACGGCGACTGGAACAACAAGCCGTCAAAGATGCTGAGCTTGAACGTGAAGAGGCCAATTATACCGAAGCTCCCGAAGCGTTCTTCAAACTCCCCACAGCGGAAGAGCGCGAGAAGGAAAAGGCGGGGGGCGGCCCAGACGTGCAAGAAGTCCAAATACGAATGGCCGAGTGTGTCAGAGCCCTCAACGATTTTAAGAAGCTGGGTGCAGAGGGACGGTATGCCGGAATGAGCGCTACTTGCATACGATAGCCGACTGAGATATATTTACAGGTCGCGCTCTGAATATACTGAGCAGCTCATTTCGGATATTGCCAGTTACCACGGTTATAATGAATACTTGGCAGAGAAGCTATTCGAATTATTCCCTGTTTCCGAGGTAAGTTATGTTGGTGGTCCCGCCTGAGCCAGCCAAATATACCCATGAGTGCAGGCTATCGAGTTTTTCGAGGCCAATGAAGTGCCAAGACCAGTAACAATACGGACCAACACTTTGCGAACCCGCCGACGAGATCTTGCCCAGGCGTTAATTAACCGAGGCGTGAACCTTGAGCCGATCGGGAAATGGACAAACGTGGGGTTACAAGTGTTTGAAAGCACTGTACCCATTGGTGCGTGATGTGGTACCTTGAGCCCTTCACGACAAGCTGAGATAGTGCGCTAGGTGCAACACCCGAGTACCTTGCTGGGCATTATATGCTCCAGGCTGCATCATCGTTCCTCCCGGTAATTGCCCTTGGACCCCAGCCAAACGAGAGAGTGCTCGATATGGCATCGGCCCCAGGCGGAAAAACCACGCACATGTCAGCGCTGATGCAAAACACTGGACTGATCTTCGCCAACGACGCGAACAAAACACGAACAAAGAGTCTGTCGGCGAATGTTCATCGCTTAGGGTGCAAGAATGTGGTGGTATGTTCCTATGATGGTCGCGAATTTCCAAAGGTTCTTGGCGGTTTCGATCGGGTGTTGTTGGACGCGCCGTGCAGTGGCACGGGCGTTATCAGCAAGGATGCAAGTGTGAAAACGAACAAGGTTCGGAGCCCCGCTTGAACCCTTGTATTGGATCAACATTGACCCTGAGTGTAGACTGAACGCGACTTTACGCTTCTTTCACATCTCCAAAAACAGCTTATCTTGTGCGCAATTGATAGTATCGACGCCTCGTCCAAGACGGGAGGCTATGTTGTTTACTCGACATGCTCTGTTACCGTCGACGAGAACGAGGCTGTGGTGGACTATGCACTCCGCAAGAGACCCAACGTCAAGTTGGTTGACACGGGGCTCGAGTTTGGCGTGCCTGGGTTCACCAAGTTTCGGGGCAAAAAGTTTAACGACAAGTTGTCGTTGACCCGCCGGTTTTATCCCCATGTGCACAACATGGACGGGTTCTACGTTGCTAAATTTAAAGTGGAGAGGAAGCAAAGGAAACCGGCAACAGAAGAGGAAGATGCAATGGAGGATGTGGTGTTGACAGAGGAAGGGTTGACAAAGGTTGGGGATGATGTCCGTTTCGATGATTCCGAAGATAGGGGGTATATTGAGGGTTAGTGAATGATTGATGTGTGTGGGGCGGTTACTGACTCGTGTGCAGAGGCCAGGCGGCGACATCGAAAAAAGCTTGGTTACCGAGTCAAGCCTCGAAACCAAGCAGTGGTCGCCGCAAAACAGGATTCTTGAATTATTGGACAATATATCGTCAATTTCGTCTAAGAATACATGACTCCAGGCTCAGTCATTAAGTAAGGCTACAAGAGGATTAAAAGTGCATTTATGTATGGGGGTATCATGAATCGAAGCCATGAGGTCGTTATTCTAATACTTGTCGGTGTCACGACGGCTGATGGTAATGAGTAAACGAAATTGCTAATAATCAAGTATGCGTACTGTTTGCCCCCGACAAAGATTCCGCAGCAGGCCCCCACAGTGGCAGCCCACAAAGCGAGCATGGCGCCCAGGGTCATCCAGGGAACTGCACCATACTAACCGAATCGCGCATACATTAACAAACGGGTACATTGTGTCGCAAATGACGTCACACACCGTAATTTTGAGATTCCCGTCGGTTGCGTTGCTGATTTTATTTTTGGCGACAGTGGTGAGGGCAATGTCAACGGCAAATGCGATGGTAGCGACGATTGCGGCAAGGACCGAGAATACAAGCGCCATGGCAGATGCGAGGCGTGCCGGGCGGCAAATAAGCCAAAATGCGAAGAGTAAAGCCAGAAACGCAAGACCACATGCTGGGAGGTGTCAGATGGACGTTGGGGAGGATGGGGAGATGGCTCACCGATTGGGTGAAGGACGAGAACGAAGGTGAGTCCACGCGAGAAGATTTCCTCGAGATTGTCGAGCCCCCTGAGTGACGTGAGTGAATTGCAGGCGATAGGGCGTGAGGCTTACAATAGGTTTAGGAGCTGGCTATCGAGGTCATAGCCGAGCCTGGTCTTGGAACAGTAGCCGGCCCGTGATTGGTTGATGCCGACGACGCTGAAAACGTTGCGAGCTGAGTTTGTCGGGCGGGGAATAAGTATGTACTTACGAAGCATTAATCTCCGACACGCAATAACCCCATAGGCCAAATTTGACAGCTCCGGAAATGCCAGAACGAACGAGGCCAGCCTGTAGGCTTAGCGAAAGATTGAGAACCGATATTGTTTTTATGATTGGGATGGAGAGAGAGGCGAGGAAAAGCAGGAAAAATGCGATAAAAATCAAGAACGGGACGAAGAACGCGACGAGCATGTTGTATGCTGAGAGTGGGAGGAAAGTGGGGGATTTTATATGCGCGAGTGGGGCGCATGAGTGAGCGGGGCGGTGACGTCCTTTGTTTTTGAGCAAAAGTCAAACAAGGCCAAGTAATTGTTCTGGATTAGGCTGATGTGACGGCGGACCCGGTGTTCACGTGGATCGGCACAGGAGTGACAGGCGGCCCCTATTGGGGTTTGGGGATTGCGCCATGGCAGCAGGATGTGCTTGGAATGGGAGGGTCTCCTATTCCTCAGTAACCGCAGGGACATGACCCCAAGGAGCGCTGGATATATGCACAATCTGTCTCTGACGGGATCACGTAAGAGCAGTGGGCATTTCTTCTGGCAATTTGCGACCTGTTTGTTTTCTGTCTGAAACGTCAACATGATCCGCTGGACCCCAGAACCCTGCGGTGAGACGGGGACAGGCTGCTGGATGTTGGATGTTGGTTGCTGCAGATGTCCATTAGACAGATTGGATTGTGCCAGATACGAGTTAGAATGCTGTTGGATGGCAGAGACGTAGATGGTGATATGCAATGGCGGAAGCAAAGCCGGATGGAAGCGTTCCGAATCGCGGGGCGGTGGCTGGGGTCCGCCTGATTGCCAAATGCCGCCTTTATCAGGCGAGTCAGCAGGCCTCTCTCCTCAACTCGTCTTCCCTCAGCAGCCTCTACTTTCCTCTAATTGCCATGTCTGCCCCCGTCGAGACCGTTCCTGCCCCCGTTGCCGCCGAGGCCCCCAAGGTCACCGACGACGCGACCAAGGACGAGCCCGCCCCAGCCACTGTATGCCCTTTTTGTCCTTTGTCTCTGTCTTTTGTCTGACTTGTACAGGAGGAGCCTGTTGTTGACTCTGCCCCAGAGGCCAAGGAGCCCGAGGCACCCGCTGCAGAGGCCACTGCAGAGGTACGTGTTTTGACGCGTTTTTGGTCACGTGCTCATTCCGCAGGCCACGGACGCTCCTGCCGACGCGACCGAGCCTGCCCCGGCCGAGCCCGCCCCCGAGTCGCCCAAGCCCAAGAGCCCGGCGGGTCTCTTTTCGAAGCTCCTTGCGCCATTCAAGGGCGAGAAGAAGGCCAAGGCGCCCAAGAGCCCCAAGAAGGAAAAGAAGAAGGAAGAGGCCGAGGTCAGTTTTACATTTATTTTCTGGCTGTTACTGACTGGACCAGCCCGCTGTCACTGAGGATGCTCCCAAGGAAGAGGCACCCAAGGAGGACGCCCCTGCAGCAGAGCCAGAGGCAACAGAGCCCGCTGTTGTAGAGGCCGTCGTTGAGCCCGCTGCCCCTGCCATTGTCGAGCCCGCTGAGCCTGCTGAACCGGCTGCTGCCCCCGAGGAGCCGGTCAAGGAGACGACTGAGGAGGCCCCTGCTCCCGCCGAGGCTGCAAAGCCCGAGCAAAACAACAAGGTTGAGGAGAAGAAGGCCGACGAAAAGAAAAAGGCCGGCCGTCGTCTCTCTGCCCGTGTCACTGGCTTTTTCAGGCCCAAGCACAAGCCCGAGGAGACCAGCCCTCTCCCCGCCAAGGTCGATGAGAACCCCCCAAAGATTGACGAACCCGCCCCCGTCGCCCCCCTCGAGAACCCCACTGCCGACGCTGCCGAGGCCAAGCCCGCAGACGAGCCTGCCCCGGCCACTGAGGACGCGCCCAAGCCTGCTCCTCAGGTCCCTGCCACGGCCTAGGTCATGCTCTGCTTCTCATGGCGTTACGATCTTTTGGTTTCCGGTAACTTCCTCTTTTGGATCTCACGACTCCTTCGCTTGTCTTTTATCATTGATTTAATATTGTTCTCTCTACCTCTTTCTGCGTTCGCAACTCTACATACCCTTGTTTGCAATGCATGACTTTCGCTTGGAATGTGTGTGACTGAGTGATGAACATGACATGTGATCAAATGAGTCACTGAATGCGACTTGATTTTCACTGCCATTGCCCCAAGCCCCACCATGTCCAAGAATCAGGTAGACCAAGACGAAGACGTCTTGCAGGCAGTCATTCTTGCCGATAGTTTCAACACCAAATTTGAGCCCCTGTCTGTCGACACACCCCGGGTGTGTTGTGTATATTTCACCCCGATCCATCTTACGCCCGCCCTAGGTGCTCCTCCCTGTCTGCAATGCACCTCTTCTAGACTGGACGTTCGAGTGCCTGGCCAGCGCCGGCGTCGTCCAGGTCTTTGTCTTTTGTCGCGCCCATGTTGAGCAGATCAGGGAAGCCATCGAGTACGTTCATTCCCCTGCGTGTGCCCTGGCTCATCCCTGCTTCAAGGGGTTCTCAATGGTCCAAACCTGGTTCGGCCATGTCCATCACTACGATCGTTTCGCGCGAGGCGCAGTCTGTGGGCGATGCAATGCGCGAACTTGATGCCAAACAGATCCTCACATCTGATTTTGTGCTCCTCACAGGAGACGTCGTGAGCAACATCAAGTTGGATGTGGTGATCAAGGAACACAAGCAGCGCCGCAAGGTCAGCAAGGATGCCATTATGACGTGCGTCGTGAAAGAGGTCGGCAAGACGCACCGCACCAAGTAAGTCCAGTGTTTGCAAGCGAATCCAACTAGATCGTGTATAGACCCGTGGCGGAAAAGAATGTGTTTGTGCTCGATGCGGTGACCAACGAGTGTGTATACTACGAGTATCAACAGGGCCATCCCCCCAAACAGCGCTTCAGCTTTTCGCGCGAGATATTCGACAAGCATCCGGATGTGGATGTGCGCACTGACCTCATGGACTGTTCGATTGATATATGCTCTGTCGATGTAGGTCGTCCTCGTATCGCGGCAGCTAGCTAATACGCGTCAAGGTCCCGGTGCTCTTTACAGAAAACTTTGACTACCAGGACTTGAGAAAGGATTTTATGCACGGCGTGCTCACGTCTGACATTCTAGGCAAGACTATGCATTGTCATATTGCCCAGGGCGGGTACGGTGCGCGCGTGAGGGACACACGGAGCTACGCCGCTGTCAGGTGCCCACAACGTCCTTTCTCTGTCCGAAGCTCAAGTTGACACTCGCATCACAGCAAAGACATCATATCCCGCTGGTCTTTCCCGCTTGTGCCTGATAACAACCACCCTGCAGGGCACACGTACGACTATCGCGCAGGAAACAGGTACATTGCCAAACCCGCAAACCTTTCTCGGTACGCATCATTGCTTTCCCCAACCGATCCGAGCTGAACAAACGTGTCAGGACGTCCCGTATCGGTAAAAACACCATGATCGGTCCCTCGACGATGGTTGAAGACGATGCATTCATTGTCAACTCGGTCCTTGGCGCTCGCTGCGAGATCGGGACAGGCTCGACCATATCGGGATCGTACATTTGGGATAATGTACATGTTGGCAGCGGGTGCGAAGTCGTCGAGAGCATTGTTGCGGCTGGCGTAAAGCTGGAAAAGGGCGTAAAGCTTGCGCGGGGGTGTATCGTCGCCAGAGGGGTTGTTCTCGGGCAGGGTACACAGTTGCCCCCGTTTTCGAGGGTTTCTAGTGCCCAGCCCGAGGGGGTCGACGAGTGGGCGGGGAGAGAACAGGGTGAGTGGCGGGTCAGTTGTATGAACCAATTGATTCACGAGTGGTCAGTCGAATTGGGTCCCGGGTCCATCGCTTGGGTATGGCCCAACGATACGCACCGCACGAGCGTCGACAGAGAATCAGACGAAGAAGACGAGGAAGAAACGTTTGAAAACATCAGACTCGGGAGACTCGGTACGTACTTTACCTCATTGGCTTCAATCTAACTGACCACCCACCCAGCGGACGCGTGCTCGGGTATCGACATATACGATTCGGACGAGGCTTCGACTTTGGCCTCCGAGTCGGACGAGATCTCGGACGCGTCTCCGCCCATGTCTGGTGCTCCCTCGCCCACTTCGTCGACCTCTGAGCTCCCAGGCCTCCCTTCGCTCGACTCGGCTGCCGACTTTCAGTCTGAATGCACCCAGTCTCTCAAGCGTGCGTTTGACGAGGAACATACGGTCGAGAATGCGGCTATCGAACTCAAGACGCTACGCATGGCGAGCAACGTTCCGTTGCCTCAGGTCAGGGAGGCCGTTGTGGTCTTTACCATTCAAAAGCTCGCTGAGCAAGAGGCCGGGCGCCCCGAGGTCAAGGCGATGTTTGCGAGGTGGGGTGCGCTGTTGAGGCAGATTGGAGGATACGATGAAGCCGAGACGTTGTTGATGTTCCAGGTATACAAGCCAGTGTTGCCATGTCGAGACTGACCAAGGACTCTGTTACACAGAAAGCATGTTGTAGGGCTCCCGAGCGCTCGCGCCTGTTCCCTGCGGTCCTTACAGAACTCTATCAAAATGAGTTAATAGAGGAGGAAGGGCTCACCGAATGGTTCATGAATCCCCTGTCCAAGGGCGCCAACAGCCGGCTCAACTCTGATTTACACGCTGCCTATGATCAACTCAGGGTAATAGGCGGACAATTGTTGCAGCAACTCAGGGCTCAAGAAAGTGAAAGCGAAGAAGGGAGCGATGAATAAATTAATTAGAACTATTGTAGTTACAATTCTTGAATTTAGATGTCTGAAGCACAAAGTCTCCATAATGGCTACGAAAGCCAAGTAGAGGAAAAAATACGGGTCCATCGTGTCGTAATAGGTAGATCGCCAGCTCGCAACGAGCCTCCTTACCATACAACAACACTCCATGGCCACTCAACCAACTCGGCCGGTTCACCACCACACATGAGCAAAACCGCGCCCACATTGATCCAGATTGACTCTTCTACCCATCCACACCAGCAACTGGAGCAACACCTCTCCCTGCCCTATGCGTCCCAGAGCCCGGAGGTTCAACAGGACGCACCAGCCACACTTTTGCACTTGTACTACACATCGATCCGCACACTGCATCCGTTCGTCGCCCTGTAGGTTCTCCCTCCGTGCCTTGAACAACAACCCCATACCGGCGAATGCCGACCGTACCGCCCGACTCCGGCCAGCCAGAGTCTGATCCGAGCCAAGTGCGCACGCGAGAACAAATCTCTAATGCCGCCCGCGTACGGGCGCCATTCGCACGTTGGCCACACAAGGACCAGATTGAACCGACAAGAGAACAGACGAGGTATAGCATGCCTCGGGGAGTACGGGTCACGGAGGTGAGGTCTTGAGAATGAGCTGAACGAGCGACCGGAGCAAGATGTGCTTGCGCGTGGACCATGCGATATGCTGACAAGCTCAAAAATGGAGCCAAAGGAGATTAGCAAGAACCGGGTGTTGTGAATGGAGCCGCTCTGTGCGTGGATGAGCGGGCCCTTGCGAAGAGCCAAGTGGGGTGGACATCGGGGCTCTGTGTGATAGGCTTCATCGTCGGGAGAGCAGAAAGGAGCACGATAGGTGAGCAAGTCGACGGATTATCACAATCCACTGGGCGAACCAGCAAGCGAGAGGAAACTAGGGTAGAGCATAACAAACCCGTCAGGAGCAGAGCATCGGGGTAACAACCGGATGCGCGACCCATAAGTAACCCAACCAGGGACCAGGTCCGCCTCTGTGTTCGTGAAGCCAAGCGACAATCCCATGAGCACATGTTGGATCCCAGGCGCCGGGGCATCTTGCGCTGTTCCGAGCTCCCTCCGAAGCAGACCTCGACTCGGCGGACCTCGCGGCGAGTGAGTGCTGATCCGTGGCCCGCGGTGGCACATTAATGCAGTTCGGTCACCGGGCGTGTATAAAACACAGTGTTAGGCTTGCGCCTGGCATGACAGCATCAGTAGGTAGCTCGGGAGGACGAACCTCCAATAGGTGCCATAACAGTGCGTAACTCGCTCGCAGGGTGGAAATAGCCAAACTTGCACCTGCAAGTCGACGCTATCCTGGCAAGGTCAGGCAGCCCGATCTCGCCCGTTCCGACGCCGTCCCTACGCTAAAACACGCAGGCCCTTGACGGCGCTAGGGGAGATCTCCTGGCAAGAACACATGCTTTCCGAGACAGCGATTATGACTATCCCACCGAGGTCATTGCGAGCAAAAGAGTATGTGGCTACCAATCAAGCGAATAGACGCCGTCCGCCGAAGATGTTAGGTTAGGTTCGCACTCGAGAGTGCAGGGCGGCGGCTGGGCATGGCTGAGGGCGGCATGCAAGGCCCTTCCTGGGCTGGGCAGAGGGCGGTTGGGTGGTTAAGTCGATGGGAACGGTGCTACTGAGTCTGTCCGTCGTCCGGTGTGTAACTCGTCCAGAGATCATCGCAAGTCGACGCGGATAACAACACGGTCACGTGACACCTTTATATCCATCCATTGTGCTACGTTACACTCGTTACGTTACAGACCGCGCCAGGAGAACGTTTGTTTCAGCGTGAACGACGATGACAGCGGCAAGTGCGCCGACGACGTCCCAGCAAATACCTGATACAATCCCGCATCTGCGCGCCATGTCTCGTCCTCCTCGTGCCAGAACGACACACCATACTTTCCAAAGGACAACTCGACGGTCGTACTCGCCCCTGGCTCCAAGTCTGCCGCTTTGGCAAATGCCCGCAGCTGCAGTTTGGGGTGCGTGATGGGCCCCGCAGGCGGCCCCACGTACAACTGGACCGTTTCGCTTCCCTTGATCGAACCCGTGTTCTTCACGACAACGCTGGCCTTGACTTGCAAATTAGCATCGTGTGAGCTCGGCTCTTCAACCTTGAGATCAGAAACCTCGAACGTGGTGTATGAAAGACCAAACCTACAATTGATCAGCAAATCGAATGCTACAAACTCGCTCCACTACATACCCAAATGGGAACAACGGTTCCACCCTACGCGCATGATAGTATTTGTACCCGACAAAGACATCCTCCCGATAGTGCACCTTGCCCATCTCGCTCCCGAAGCTTAGGTGCGCAGGGATATCCTCCTCACACTTTGGCAGCGTGATTGGGAGCCGACCAGATGGGTTTACTTTGCCGAACAAAACGTCTGCGATTGCATTGCCCGCCTCGTTGCCGAGATACCAGCTCTGAAGAATCCCTAAGCACACGTTTGTGAGCATACATTTATTCAGGTGTCAACGTTCACCAACCAGCAACGTCATCTACCCAAGGCATCCTTACGGCAGACCCCTACTTCTCGATCAGCACTCTGTTGGTCCCCAGAACGCGTCACTTACAGCTTGGATGACCACAATGGTATTCTTGTTTGCCTTGGCCATCGCCTTGACCAGTTCATCCTGCCTTCCAGGCATCGACAGAGTTGGTCGGTCAAAGCCCTCGCTTTCCCATTCATGATTCAGCCCAACTACGGCAACCACAGCATCCACCTCAGCTGCGGCTTTGGCTGCGGCCTGTAGAGCTTCGTCAGGATCGATTTTCTCCGCACCCCCTAGGCGCTATTCGCATGTAACTAGATCAACGAAGATGCCAACATAGGGAAGCAATCAACGTACCACGCCGCGCATCAGTGCAGGCTGTGACTGAACACCCTTGGGCGTAGGTGACAGATTATCATACTCGACATAGATGTCTACTGGTTCACCCTCCTTGAGGTTGAGCGTCGCCTTTTCTTCTGCGCTTCCTTGGCTGTTACCGCCCCGCATTCAGCCCAAGAACTCACGTTAATGCACCACTCACCCGTAAAAGAATTCTCCTGGTCGCTGGCTAGTCCAATTGTCAATAGTCATTTTTCCATTTACCCACAACTTGGCCCTCCCAGCAACAGTCAGACCAAACTCAAACGGTGCTGTCTTGTCCACTTTAAGCGTTCCCCTAAGCTTGATGGTCCAAGATGGCGTTAGTCCCTCGGGCAAAAAATCGTTCAACTTGACGCGTGTGTCATTGAGGATAAACTTGGCAACCTCGTCCTTGGGCTGCTGGTTCTCATCGTGCGTATAGAAGCGAGCTTCCCAACCAGCTTGCCCATCAGGAGTGGTAAGAGAATTCTCGAGAGTTGGCAAGAACTTGTGGGCTGCGTATATGCGTCACCAATAATAAGACTTGACTAATGAATAGGCGAACCCACCATAGCACCCAACCTTGAAGTCCAGGTCCACGCCGTTCGGCTTAGCAGCCGTGATACCCTCCCATGGCGTGACCACATAACTCGGCTTCAGAAACGCCGACCCTCCGCCGGAGATCACCCTCGCCTGGGCATTCGGCCCCACGACCAGCACCTTCTTTGCCTTGTCCGCTTTGAGCGGAAGCACATCTCGCTCATTCTTCAGCAATACAATCGTTTGCCCCGCAACCCTTCTATTGAACTTTCTGTCTTTGGGGTCATCTCTTGTGCGTTCTTCGCCGTTACCAAACACTACATCCGGGCTAATTTTTGCTAGTTTTTGTACGAATTGAAGGATAGTCTTGGCTCGCAAGTCCAGTGTGGATGGAAGAAGTTTCCGAGAGGTCAGGGCGTGGTTGACCAGGACCTTTTGACGCCATCGTGGGGGGCCGGGCATTTCGAGGTCGAGACCAGCGTTGATCGCAGTATCGACGCTATAGGTTCCATACCTACCACGACAACAGAGATGAGGAACACAAAAAGAAAGGACCAAGAATAAGGACATACCAGTCGCTCATGATAAGCCCATCAAATCCCCATTCTTTGCGCAGGACGTCGCCCAGCAAGCGTTTGCATTCGGACACATGTGTACCATGGACTCGGTTGTACCTGTACCGCTCCTCATCAGACTTGCCACATATCGGCACTGACTCAGCTCGGAACTCACGCAGTCATGTAAGCCCAGGGCCCAGCATCCCTCTGTGCAATCATAAATGGCATCAAATATACCTCTCTCAGCGCACGCTCCGAAACAATCGTATCGACAGCCATCCGCTCGTGCTCCTGGTCATTAGCAACGAAATGCTTGATTGTAGCCGCCACCCCATTGTCTTGCAACCCTGCTACATACGCGGCGGCAAGATGTCCCGAGAGATGCGGATCCTCGGAAAAAGACTCGAAAGATCTCCCACCTAGCGGGGAACGTTGGATATTACATGTTGGAGCAAGGAGGACCGTGGCGGACTTGGTTTTGGCTTCAATGGCGAGGAAAGACCCTACTTGATGGATGAGAGCTGGGTCAAAGGTCGATCCTAGAGCCGTTGCACACTTTGGAATCTCAAAATTAGGGGATACTCTTTTGGTGGGAAAGTAGATTACGACTGACAGGAATACATTGCGCCGGCGAACTTAAAAAGTGGGACGACCCACGCACGCCGTTTGGCCCATCGCTCATGCGTACGCTCGGCACACCGACCCGTTCGATCTTGTTTGTATTCCACCAATTAGGTGCCCCGAGCAAGAGAACCTTCTCGTCCAGCGAGAGCTTGGAGACCAACTCGTCCACATCGGCATTCAGGAAGGGATTGCTGCCAGTCATTATATCCGTTGGGTAAGAAAGAGAAATGAGGGAGGTCCCAAAATCAAGTAAATTGACCCCAACTCACATCTATATATGCAGCCATTTGCCCGAGAGATGATGATCCTGGTTCAGCAGACCCAGCAGGGCTGAGGCAATCGAACCGATTGGCCGAGAAAAGTCCATACCGGCAAATTACAAATAACCCGATATCACGTGAACACTTTGCAACTGGTCACCTCTCCTGCCACCATGTCTTCTACTGGAGAAATATCCGACCAGCTCACGAATCTCGCTGCTCCACTCAGTGCTGCAACCATTACCGTGCGGGCCATCAAGTCATTTGAGTATCGCACTGAGAAATCACTTGTCTTACATGGCTTGGACCTCGAACATACCACTGTAGGTGAACTTAAGGAACGTGTGCGGAATGGTGGGTGTCTCTTCTTGTTTCAAATAGGGTTAGAGAGCATACATGGCCGGATTTTCAGTGGTCAATACAGAATCTGGGTGGAAGGCTTATCGAACTGTTCAGCTTGGTAAGTCTCGCAAGCAGACTCGTGGGAGATGCTTTAAGTGGGATTTGGACAGACACCCTAAAGCTTTATACAAAAGCTCATGGTGCTAAGGTATACGCTCATCCCTGACATCCTATGAAATTTCCTATATGACCGTATATAGACAACAAACCTAATTATCAATCTTGATCACGATGAGTGGATCCTGAACGACGATGGTGCAACGCTCGCTTCGCTGGGATTTGGTAAGATTGTTGATTGCCTCTTTCCTATCTGATACATCCCGACGATAAGCAGAGAACGAAACAGAAGTTAGCTTTTTCAATCGTGAACTTTATGAAGCCTTCAAACTTAACCCCACAGTACGTACTACTCTGAACAACTGTAGCATTCCATTCTTATTTTGTAGATCAAATGGTAGACCGAACGATTATTCTTATCACCATATCTCGTTGTATTTTTACGTTTACCCTTCAGTGTAGTGGTTCACGATAAAATATGCATGCAGTTCTACTAGACTATGACACAAATGGACAAGGTACAAAGAACAGTATTAATGAGAGTAAGTGTCGTGCATGCAAACAAACTGAAAAAGCAGAGAGTAATATAACGTCTATTGGTTGGCGCCTAGAAAGGACAAGAGTAAGTTGCGGTTATGAACAAGTAAAAACCATTGCTAAAACTTACATTGCACCCGAGGCTGGTCATCATCATCTTCATCCATTGCATCCTGAGACCTTTGGGCTTGTTCCTGTTGTCTCGCATCGAGATCGGACATATCAACTTCCTCAACCATGATGTCTTTCCCAAACGTTGCTGCCGGTTCGCGAGCAGGTAGGGCGGCCTCAAGATTAGGGATGAGAGATGGCTCGATGAAATCCGGGAATTTGACATTCAGCTTAACGAACAAGCTTCCAGGTTCGTGGTGTCTGTGAGATGGCATGCCCTGCCCAGGAATAACCTTCATCGAGCCTGAAATTCAAACAGATTAGTAACGTGTCACTTCTCAAAGAGTCGACGTACCAGGTTTGATAACCTCCCCCGGGTGAATGGTAACGTGCAAAGCTCGGTCGTCAAGATGCAGAAGCGAGAATGAGCCACCTCCAAGTGCCGTGAGCAAATCGAGCTCAACCTCTGCATACAAGTCGTTGCCCTCGCGTCTGAACCGGTCGTGAGGTTTTTCATCCACAATAATGATAACGTCTCCCGGCTCAACTCCTGGCGCCTGGTCGCTCTCACCCGCAAAAGTGATAGGTTGACCACCTTTCATGCCTTTGTCGATATGAACCTCGAGGAACTTGCGCTCCGAGACAACCTTCTTGCCATTGCATGTTTTGCAACGATCCTTTGGGTTGATAACTTCTCCCGTGCCGTCACACTCGCCACACGGCTGCTGGATTTGTTGTAGCATCGGGCCCATTTGACGCAACATGACCTTCACACCGCGACCTTGGCATCCAGTGCATTTGCGCACGGCACCCTCCTTGCCGCCCTTCCCGGTGCACTTGGAGCAAATGACATGCCGTGTGAGCGCGAGCTTCGTGACCTTTCCCTTGTACAAATCCTCGAGGGACGCGGCAACACGGTGATGCAAGTCCTTGCCTTTGCGCGGACCTTGATTGCGGGAACCGCCTGCACCGCCAAAGAATCCTCCTCCGCCACCGAAAAGTTGTGAGAATAGGTCGTGATGGTCCGTAGGCATCCCACCACCATCCTGAAGACCAGCCTCACCAAAGCGATCGTAACTAACATACAGAAATTAGCGACTAGCAATTGCCGAGTTGTGTTATACTTACGCGGCGCGCTTCTGACTATCGGCAAGGACCTCATATCTATTGCATCGATGATAATTTAGCTTCTAGGATGGTGGAATTAGCTGTATAAGTACGCACGCATGAGAAACCTCCTTAAAGAGATCAGGGTCGCCACCTTTGTCGGGGTGAAGGCGAAGCGCCCTGCCACGGTGCATTTTATTAAACCGCATTCAAACTATGAAAAACATGCTCCAACTTACTTTTTCCTATACGCCTTCTTCAAGTCAGCGTCAGAGCAGTCAGGCGAGACCTCGAGGAGGTCGTAGTATTTTCTAGTTGATCGCTTAGCCAGCTAGACTGAGGAATGAGACGATATGTACTTACGTCTCTTTAACCATAACTATCAGTTAATACAGGTAAAGATTAGCTGGCAAGATAAGGAAGAGGGTCGTAGTTGCAAGTTGTGGGTGGCTTCAGCCGCGAGGGCGAGTATAAAAGTCGAAGGGCAAACCACGGAGAACTCGATAGAAACTTTTGGAACCGGCAGAGCGCCGGGCGCTAACCCAAAATGGAAGGTCCTGCTGATTCAAACTTTATTCATTGCCCGACCGAAACACAGCCAGCATGCCTACACAGACACGTCAGGATATACATCAAAGCGGCGCTGGATCGTAACTGGAATCCCCCGGCGAGTTTTTCGCATCATTTCCGGGTCTAGTATAGTGCGCTGTCAGTCCCAGGTGTGATTGAGGAATTCGGCTTACCAATATCCGCGTGTACAATCGCTTCATCATGCTCCGTTGTCGCCACCACTGCACCCCTGCCTCGTGATGAGCGTTTTGAAACCTCCGGGAAAGAGGCAATGCTTACATTGGATCTACGACCATCGAATGCCCCCACTTGTTACAAGTCGAGTCAAAAAAGCAATTAAATATGGTAATAGGGCATGACCCACAGCATGATATCCAGCAGACATATCCCTGGCTGGGCTGCACATGGCCACATAAATTTGGTTGTCCACCGCCCTTGATTTGGACGAATTGATTAGTTTTTCAACTGTGCGTTGGACAATGTTGTACCTAGCGCGTTGAAGCAACTCCCAGTGCAGGGGACCCGTGGTCAGGTTGAATGCTCCGGGATAAATCATCGCAACACAGCCTGTAATATAATTTGGTTACGTTCGGCGATATGACTCGACCCCGCCCAATGTACCTTTTCTCGCAGCGACCATCGCCATTTCTGGGAACCGCACATCATAGCAGATTCCCAACCCAATCTTCCCAAATTCTAAACAATTAAAGCCAAAAGTTTTAGTCTTATATGCGGTAAAATCCTACCTGTTTCGAATGCAGTGAGTTTATTCCCACCAGAAAGTGTTTCGCTCTCCTAGAGCCAGCCTCATTGAGTAAAGACTACTTGAACTAAACTGAGATGCCAACCTTAAAGGTGATCCCACCCGGGATATCGATATCAAACAAGTGAACTTTACGATGGATCGCGACCAGTTCGCCTGTGGCGTCAAGTTAAACGTGATATGCTTTCAGATGGTATTTCCATGAAACTTACCTTGTGGGTTGTAAACAGTAGCCGTATTGTACAACTTACCGTCTGATTCATCCTTTTCTGGAATCGAACCTGCATTACAAAAATATCAGCCGGATGTCTGAGCAAATGCGCGTACTCTTACCCCCCAACAACCAGACACCAGCTTCTTTTGCCATTGCGGATAGTTTCTTTACGCTTTCACTCGGGCTTGCAGACACATCGTATGGTTTTCCGTGTTCATAGCCAATAGGCTCAGCATAATTGGGAAAATGAACATGCCCATATGGAGAATTGAAGCATTCCTAGAAGGGACGCAGTCAGACCGCAAATTATCCGGTTGTTACTGGGGGCACTCACAGGTAAAACTATCAGATCTGTTTTCTTTCCTCCAACAGATTGAGCCGCCTTCAGGACCATCTCCTTGGCGTGCGCAAGGTTCGCTGCTTTATCTGATCCAGTTCCCCCTAATTGTACAAGTGAAAGTCGGAACGGTTTTGCTTCAAAGGCTGAGTTTGACATCCTGCGCGTGTGTCCAAGCACCCTGTGGTGTGTGTATTTCGTTGTGAATGTAGAGGTGAGTCTCCTTAGCGATGTCGATGGTGATCGTTGAGCTAGGATTGTAATTAGCATTTGCTGGTAAATGTTTGCTATGGACCCGGAACGAAGCTTATGAAAACCCTAAGTGCATGACAACTAGAGGAGGGCCCGTAACCGGGCAAGCACCTTGCTTGCGATTCAATCCTGACTGCCGTGAGGCATGCGCATGCTCAAAGTTACACGTTTCAACCAGACTTCAGTTATGTATATATGTTCATTCATTGATTCAGTTATACATTTGGTAATTTTATTTTAGTTACACATATCAGTTATCAGGTTATCAGGTTTCGCAAATGTATCAAATCCAGTCAGTTTTTCGGCTACATTTTGCAGATATAGCCAAACCGGCCATAATCATAGCCCTTAAACCTACCATTCTAAATGAACATTGCAAATCATTGTATCAGGATGCGCTGGTTAGCATCACGTGATAAGCCCTGAGACCCCTCACACTTTGATGCACAGACCCTGAATATTGTATGGGGGATTGAGTCCGATTGACCTTGCAAGCAAGATAACAAACACTGCGCAACTCCAACGTGGTCGGCATAAGGAAATGTGCATTGACATTGAGATTCACACGCATTCAAAATATTTTCACAATTAATTCTATCAGTTACAGGTGTATTTTTCTCACGGGTGCGAAACTTTTGCTCAGAGTGGTTTGCTATAGTTCTTACGGCTCCTTTCGCTAGCTTCACGGATGGCCCAAGTGAATTCGTAAGTCTTGCATGCATCTGGGAAAACACGTTAGATGATTTGCTTCCGCAAATATTGGCCACCCAACCTTCATAAGTGCTTAAGATCTCAGCCGCGTCTTCACCTTGTTCGATCACATCAATCAGGTTGGACACCTTGACATATAGTTAGGGAGGTGCTGTGTAAACTTTGCACATAACTATCTACCTCGGAGAAGAACGGGTCATCGTCGCCAAAACGATAAGTTTCTTCATAATCGTCACCAGGTCGGCGGATGTAGAGAGTCGGGATATGATAGGGATCGACAAGTCTGTTTCGAATCTTAGGGTGCGCTTGGGGGTGAGCTATGTGTGACTCACCTCATCTGATACCCATCCAAGTATACCTCCAACTCGCAGCTGTAGTTGGTTCCATGAAGAGCTACGGCATGTGTCAAGGTGCCAACAGCCCCACTTTCATATTTCCTACACTTGTCATCAGCGTACATTAGGTTATCAAAAGGTTTTGACAAACCAGGTAGCAGTTGTAACACGGGGGATGCGATTTTCTGGGGCGATCTTGGACTCATCGATAGGGATCTTGCTCAAATGTCCCGGCTCTTCGTCCCACTCAACCGAGTGTGCCATAACAGAACTGATATCAACATCCCCCCCAAAGTAACGCGAAAGGTCGCCTGCGACGTAGGCAAATAAATTAATTCACTTAGGGGGCATCAGAATAAAGTATTTGACTCACAAAAGTGTGTACCCTGCTCAACAATCGGCCCTTGACTACAACAGAGCTGTCAAATCTGTGTGCGTCATCACAGTTTGGTTTGCTTACTCGCATGATTTATCCCACCAACCGATTTTGGCGATCTTTTCGTACGCGCATGCATAGCGTGCGGATGTTGCCATAACCACAAGCTCCTTGTCTTCAATAATCTGTTTCATCATTTGGACGGCCTTGAGATAGCGGAGCATATATCTAGAGCGACGTTATGAATATAGAATCCTTTACGGAAGTTACAACCTACCCGACAGAGCACACATTGCCTGCAGCCTCGATTTTCTTGGCAATATCAAGTGCGGTGGTATACGGGCCCGTAGAAACTGGCTTCTCAATAAAGAGAGCTACGCCAGGGAAGTATTGGAGCAACTTGAGTTCGAGATCTCGGCCAGGGGCATCGCTACCGCGCCAGAATGGTGGACTTCCAACGATGATCGCGCGGGGCTTTTCTTCTGGTTTCATTGCTTTAGCGAAGTCATCAATGGTCTTAAACATTTTGGTATCCTGGTATGCGGACACGACGAAAGAGTCACACTTCTTTTGTAGGACAGCCGCTGCGCGGTCGAGAGCAGGGTCAATCAGTGCGACAACCTTGAGACGAGGCCCGAGTTTACTAGAAGGCAGATTGGTTTACATTAGTATTAATGCACGTTTGTGCAGTTTATGAATGCGTACTGCTCGAAGCGAAACGAGTGGTTCCACGGCCCTTCGGGTGAACCTGGGAGGCACGGAGATACATGAGTAATTCGGACAATGTGATGGTGCGATATGTACCAAACATGATATTTCCAGCACCAATGAAGACAACGTTGAAGGCTTCGCCAGCTGCTGGGGCCTTGGCCCTGCATATAGGGGCCTGGGGTCAGTATCCAAGTCTGACCAAGCCTCACTGCACTCAACTTGTCCATTGGTATCAGACGAGACGGGTCAATGGAAGCCCGGCGCGAGCCACGTCGTGAACCCATTTGGGAGGCCACACGGGATCCTATTCTGCAAGTCAAAGCTGCATGAGATGGTTGGACGTGAGTCTGATAGGATTGGTGTACTTCGACATGATTGTGCAAGCTGTGTGGGTTGAATTGAAGTAGGGGGGCTGAATGCCAGTCTGGAGGAGAGTGGACGTTTAAGAGCAGATTGGGGGAGTGGAGAAGGGTGCTGATGGATGGATAGAACCCGTCGGGGGACGGCTGGGAGACCGATGTGACGTATATGTATATTCTATTTCCATTCATCCTCGGAACGCCACATCCCCCACGATCAGTTCGCTCCACAGGTTATCTTTAACACGATTTCAGTGTGGCGTCTTTTCTTTGACAAACAATGGTGCTTATTCGCGACTTGATAAAAACGTGTTTATGTATTCAACTGGTTTAGGTAATATGCTCGGGCAGGCTCATACAGACTATCTTGTTGCTGTCATCGCGTTTCGTTTTCTCTCTTCTTGTTCTTGGACGGCTTTCAGCCTTTGCTCTACTTGGCGGAGACGTTCTGTGAGCTCTGAGTTTTCCTGAGATAGCTGGATCACTTTGGACGCCCTTTGGGCAACTTCAGGCTCGGATCTGGATTCAATTTCAGCAATGAAATTATGTCTAGTCTAGATCTTGAACCTACGTGTTATTTGCTGCGAGAATGGTGGAAATAGATATATCCAAGGATGGAGAATCAAATACTTGTGAAGGAAGACGCGGAAGGGAGGGGCTGGAGGGTGGAACAGCAGGCGCTGGTAACGACTGGTCCCTCTGGCTGTGCATTACAATTTCAGTAACGAGCCAGTGGGTTACGTGCTACATTCATACATCGTATTACCAGGCGACAAGTTTTCTGTTTGGATCGTAGGTGGGTTCATGGCGAATATGAGTGTCTAGAACGGTGAAAGCGGTGGTGGTGGTAACTCGGAGGAGTTGGGCTCTGTTGTTGCTGTTTGCGCTGTTACATAACACTCCGCTACACACCGTGTTTGCTGGGTAAGCGCCGACCACAACCTACTTTTGTCTTCATGTCTGATCGCCGTGGAGGTTTCCGTGACTCTCGGGGGGCAACAAGAGAGGAGAGAGATAGAGACAGAGATAGAGACAGGGATAGAGACAGAGACAGGGATCATGGCCGTCGTGATGCGAGAGATTGGCGGGGGAGGGACCGTGACGACTATGGCCGCGGTGAGCGCAGGAGAAGTCGTTCGCGAAGCCCCAGACGCGCAGGACGCAGCGACCGAGGTACGTTTCCGATGTACTATATGGCCGGCCGTTGCTGACTTGCGGTTCAGATAGGCGAGATGATGATTCTCGAAGGGACTATCGACCACGAGATCGCAATGATGATAGGCGAGGGCCCCGGGGAGATGATCGAGATAGGAATACCCATGATGACGAACGTCGCTCGTCTCGCAGGGAAGATGGCCGGGCCTCGCGGGACAACAAAAACGAAGAGCCCCGCTCGCGAAAACCTCACGAGGATGATTCACCGAGTGAGTTTGTTGCTGGGATCCACTCAATTTGCCACTCAAGTGCCCGCCCTTAGAATTATCCAGCACCCCATCGAACGCAGTCAGCTCCGAAGTGAACGCTGCACCGCCAGACTCTAAAGCAGATGGCGAGATCGAGGAAGGAGAGGATATGGAGGAGGACGAACTTCAGATGATGGCTGCTATGGGTTTTGGTGGCTTCGACAGCACCAAGGTAAGTTGGTTGGCCATGTTCTGGCCATTGTATTCACCCGTCGCAGGGCAAGTCGGTACTCGGAAACCAACAAGGTGCTGCCGATGTAAAAAAGCAGCGAACTTGGCGTCAGTACATGAATCGCAGAGGGGGCTTCAACAGGTACGTGTGGTCTGGTACCTGCGATTGCGACGTTATAACCCCCATGTCCGCAGGCCTTTGGACAAGGTTAAATGAGCCGATTGGAGCTATATTGTGTGTTCGTTTTCTATCGCTTTGAGGATAATATAAGGAATTGCATGTAATTATCTAGCAATCAGCTTAAGTTTACTCCTTGCGTTCCATCACCAATTAGCCGTATACCACGTAGTGCATACGAGACCACTGGGAATGTGCAGCTGGTCACCACGTGATTGCGGCTTGCGACCGTTTCCAATGAAATTCAACTCTTGCCACCACTTATTATATGAACAAGCCTCAACAATTGTTCCGGCACTTGAATAATGTCACGATCAACGTACTCGCGCATACCAGATTCAGAAACAACTGGTTATACCTCCTTTAGATCGTCATCTCGCGGAGGAGAGGCCGATTCAAATCTTGTTCCCCGGACCCCACGCTCCCGCTCGGGTAATCTAACGTTCGCTCAGAATGCATCTACCGACATGGAACATGACGATCCCCTTGAAAATTTGGATAAATCATACGAAATGACTTATCAGAGTCAAACGGCTCCTCTGTTATCCTCTTCCGCGTCTGCCAACTTTGGCGACGATGTTCACCTTCGCGCGCAGCAACTCATGGATGCAGAACCACGAAATCGTCCCCCAGCTATTAGAAGAGCATTATACCGCGCTATCAATCATCTGCCTCTCATCCTTGGGGTCGTGGTCTCAGCTGTGTTGTGTCTACTGATATTTGTGTCAATCAATTGGCCTGATGCGCTGCAGGCGATGCTTCAAACATCAGAACCTGATGCACTGGGCGATTCTTCTACTTCAAGTCATGTATCGCCTGGAGGCAACGCCCCTGTGACCAATAACACTGCTGAAACTGAAATGGGGCATAATCATACAGGCCACGTTTTGGCCATCGATTATTCCGCTTACACCTCGTTTCCACTCACTCCGGAGCAATACCTCCGCGAGTGCCAAAAGCAACAATCTAATCATTTTCACGGTGGTTATTGGGATAAACCCCCGGGTAAAATTCTATGTTATCCTTACCGTTCTGTTGAGCTAATGTTTAGTTCCATTGAAGGAGGAGTGGCGGATGTTCCGCATGCTGAAACAAAAGGAAATATCTGTTCGAGTACAATTACCTTTATGTTCGATGGGAACCGAGGCCTGATGGCGGACCTTGCGTTGATTGCTCAATTAGCTGGGTTAGCAAGAGAAGTGTGTATTTTGCACCGTACAGTAGTCAAGCGGTAACTAACATTAATGTAATCGATTGTTAGCGAGGGAGAACCTTCCTAATTGACGATAGGCTTTGGACCCGCGGAAAGTGAGTTGATCCTAGCAATAAACCTGCGGCCAAGAGCTAAACCATTGGTCTAGCTGGACAACTCACTTTAGGGACATACGAGAAACCCAACCGGGTCCAGAACCAGGCTGCCTCCCACCCCCGCCTGAAGAGCTTGTTGCCTGTCCCCGTCTTGCTAAGTGAGTGAGCCGTTGCTGTGCACATTGCTGTAGAGTTGATCTTACCAAAAAAATGTAGACACTGGGTAGGATCATGGCCATCGTATAGATCATATATTCAGACTCTACTAATCACAATCGTGCAGATCGTAACACCTTTAACAGCCAAGTTTCACTTTGGGCATGCCTTTTCCGAGGCATTTGAAGATCCGTAAGTAGATCAATGGGTTCTCAGCATTCACCTAAGGCTCTTGGTCGGTATTTAGATACGCATATTCCACAAAAAGGCTGAAACCAATATTCTCACGGGCATTCGACTCATTCGAATCCTTCATAATCCTTAGTGACAAGAATGCGGGTCTCGTTCGTCAAGCACGTTCTGAACTTCGCCGTCGCATTCAAGCAAAAACTAATAGTACCGCTGTGGCAAAGTACATGGGCGCGCATATAAGGCGTGGGGACCGGACCGCTATGAGCTGGGAATTTATCAAACCTGGCTCCAGCGGTTATGTTCCTATCCAAAACTACGTGGATGCAGTGCGGAAGACTTGGGACGAATTAGGACCACCAGGACCGGCCCATATCTATGTTGCGTCGGACGACCCTGTGTCTTTGGATGAATTCACTAAACTTTCTTCTGATCACGTTTACTCGCTTCGCCATTGGGGCGTTGATGGTGGTCGAGTGGACCGAGCGTTGGTAACTGACGCAGCTGAGGAACTTGCGGAGCTAGCTAGCCCTTCGGCGTATGTCCAATCCGAGTGGTTGAATCGTACGGAAGGGCAGAGAATTCAACTGACCCGAGGGATGGTAGTTGAAATGGCATTAGTGTCCGAGTTGTGGGATGACGACACAAATGAAGGTGATGACTTGGAGCTGGTCGCAACGGCTTGCACATTAACGTGAGTTTATCGTCATGTTAATTTCCATTGATTATACTAGAATGTGTTAATAGATCTAACGTATGCAAGATGGCCGCTCTTGGGCTTGGATGGTCCAGGTCGTTGGGATCAGATGTCAAGAGTTGGGTTGAGCTTGATAACCGGGTGTGTCATCCTTGTCATGGACCTGAATAAATCTAATCAGTTTATTCGCCCAACTCAGTACAACATCGAACCAGAATGGGAAGCATTCGAGATGATCTGACTTGAAGGTGGCTCGAATTCCTCCGCACCTTCAGATGGCGTTGAGACATCAGTGGGATTAATTTTATGACAAATGCAATATAAAACAGACTATTGATTCGTTTGTTTGATTTTTTCTAACAATACATTCATTCTCTTGGCCATGTTGGGCTGACCCCTTCCTGGTCTGTTTCCGGGAGTCGTTTGCTTTCTATTGACCCTGGCATGATGGGAAGCGCTGTTTGTTTGACCCCAAGTGTTATACTTCCCATGGGTTTGTCGACGAAGTGGATGGCTTTTGTAGGTATGCAAGCTCGCCGGCGAGTACGCCTCTCTGGCCATTTCCCGCAGCGATAGACTGGGGTCGTGGGTTTTGGCAGTTTTGGCGCCTGACTCGAGTTTCTTGGAAGGTTTTTGTACGGCATGCTCATCGTCATTTCGCGCGTCAGTTATAGCCTCAACCAGTGCGCCATCCGACTGGACCGGAGGCTCGCCATCCGTTGCATCACCCCCGGAAAGATCCTCTGCCTCGGCGCCACCGCCAGCCTTGCCACTGTCTGGGGGTGTTTGAGTTCTACCCAATCCCATGCGGCGCTTTTGAGCTCGATATGCGGCCTTGATCTTCTGGACCTCAAGCCATTGTTTTTTGAGCTTCCTAGCTATGCAAGCTGTGAGACTTAATTTAGTAGAATTGATGGAGTGTGCGCACCCTGATGGGGGTTAAGATGGCCGGCGTTGAACTTTGGAACATGAGACTTCTTTGGGGCCGGCAGTGCCATGGCAGAGTCAGAGTGAGATGGAACAAGTCAGAACGATTTCCTGCCCTGGCACAGCCACGAGGTGGTATATATGTTGCCCCGGAGCATTGACATTGGGACCCAACCCGCGACCACAACCTCCCCTTTCGCCTCGTCGTATTCGTCCTTTCGCAACTCGCGTTTTATGAGCATTCAGAATCTCGAATCAAGAGGTTTGTTGGTTAGCATTGTTGCTGGCATGTGGCTGACACGGCACAGACCCCTTCCTTGACGAAGGTGATGTTTTAGGCGCTGACGACGTTGGCTCCCAAAAGGACTATATCCACATCCGCATCCAACAACGCAACGGTCGCAAGACCCTTACTACGTTACAAGGCCTCCCCAAAGGTATTTAGTATAACTGCCTTTTTGATCAAGCCACGATTAATCTATTGTCTTAGAGTACGATTCTAAGAAGCTCCTCAAGGCTTTTAAGAAGGAGTTTGCGTGTAATGGTACTTTAGTTGACGACGAAGAGCTTGGCAAAGTCATTCAGCTTCAAGGCGATCAGCGTCTCAAGATATCGAATTTCCTAACTGAGGAGGGCATTCCGAAGGTATGCGTTTACCATATGTTCCTAAACCATTACAATCTGACTGATCCTATGCAGAACACCATCAAGTTGCACGGCTTCTGATATTGTGTAATGATATGGATTTAAATTCCGGCCTCTCCCTTGCTCGTTCGTTATCCTTCCATGAGTATCCCAGCTCTGTAATTCCAACCTGCTTAGATGCCAAATGTCAGCTACTTGAAAAAACGTGCCGTGTGACCCATTTTGGTATGATATATCATCCAAGCAGCGACTTCAGTGCCAATACTTTTGCACCGACGGTGCCACAATCTCCCACGCTCGATCCAAGGCCTCAACAATGGGCGCTGGAAGTGGTCCTTTCTGGAGGTCAAGCAGGTTCTTCAAATAGGCGCACCCACAACGCTGGTGAGATCAAGCAAAACTGCGAACGAGAGGATTCCTCACAGATTCGACATGATCCTTCCTACTTGCCCCGATGATGATCGCATCACCGTATTCACTTGAGGTGCATCTCAACGTGAGTCACTCAATCTACCCAAGTCACTTACGGCTTCAATAATGAATGGTAATTTATCCACCGCAGGGCGCATTCTGATATGGTGAGGCCATGCGAGTCAACGGCCTTATCGATGACTTCCAGAGCGCAGAAATAGTCCTCTCTCCAGTACCGAGCCCTATACCAACAAAACATTCCTATCTTGGCCCGAAAGCCTAAACAATTGTACGAACCTGTAGTTTTTGGGTTGGTTATCGGTTCTATTGGGATCAAATCGAGATCCTGCCTCGGGCTCTACTGTCATGTTCTTGTAGCGACCTGTAAGCCAGCCGCCACACAGTGGATTATACTAAAACGTGCACCCTGCATAAACTTCGCGCATATAGTAATGTCTAAACCTATACTTGCCAGATAGAACGAGATACCGACTGCTCGGAAAAATACAGCAAGTAAATAACGTGGCAACGCTGGCAAAACTTCGAGGGGCCGCACTCACATTTACGCAAGCAGGGTAAAAGCTCGGGCTCGACGGCGCGATGTACGGCATTGTAGATACCCTGGTAAACAGTCGGCTGAATCCAGCCATTTGTTCGGCATATCGTGACTATCTCCGAAACCTCCCATCTACATGCGCAAAGTAGGTTAGCAACTTGGGCCTCCAATCACGAATATATGTCTTCATACGCCATGTAATTCGATATGCCTAACTAGTGACCAAATCGACATTAGTACGCTTGCTCGTTGAGCCGGACCTGATTGACCCAAACCTTATGAAACATTCCTTCTTTATGCAAATCGTCGACGGCTTTGAACGTGGTCTCGAAAGGCGTTGAACGATCGGGAGCATGTAAATAAAATAACTCTAGTTTGTTTGTTTTGAGAGCCACCAGTGACTTTCCCAGGTGCTCCCTAATGCTCTACATATTTATAGCGCAACGATAAGACTGATCGGCAGGGGGGGTTAAGGACGCCTACCTCAGGCGTATGCTTGATCGGCCCCGAAGGGTAAAGCTTAGTTTCGACAATCAAGCCGCGTTTCTGCCACTCCGCTTCACCCAATAGTTCCTCGGAGGTTCCATTCGTATACACCCGAGCTGTATCAACCTGCGCAGGTCATTTGGACTAAATGTTCCATGTTGTCGAGTCCTACAAACCTCAAGATGTCCATAAGACTTGAAAATATCTAGAATTTCCCCTACGGATTCAACAGACTCTATGCGGGCGCCCTCTGTGCCAGGCTTTCCAAAAGTCATCGCCCCCTAGCGCCCATGGATCACATCTATACACATTGACGATAGGCCGTGGCATTACTCACCATCACAACGTTGAGCCTAGATTTAGACATGAGTTTTAACTTTAAAGTAGTATCGCGACTAAATAGCGCGATGGGTGGGGTTCACACACCATGAATATCTGTCGTGCCAGATCAATATATACCCGCCCGTTACATCACATGCATCGTTCCGAGTGGAGGTACTCCGGAGAATAACTTAGATAGGCAGATAGGTCGTAATCTTTGATGCAAAAATGAACTCATTCACTGAGAAACCTAACGCCTTTATTGGTTTAATGTATCATACATATACAGCTGACCCTCTCGGTCCGGATACAACGCCAAACTAGTAACAATCGATACTATAAGGGACGACAAGAACCAGATGTTACCGAAGAGATAGAAGCGATAGTATAGAGCGAGTGCTCAATAAATCATGACCGGCTCTCAATATCTACTTCGTTCCCTGTTGACAATTGCTGTCAGTAGTGGCACATTCAGTGGTGGCGACGCACTCACACGTTTACCTGAACCCTTTGAGGACCCGGCTGTGCCTCTTGTCGTGCGGCCAGATTTAGCCTTAGTTGTTCCGCTGGCCTTGGCCTTGGCTGAACTGCTGGTAGACGAAGTGGTCTTCTGAGTTAACGGGATTCAATGTTAGTGGTTGCCAAATTTACGTTCATGTGCTTACCTTTGCTCTAGTAGTAGCTCTGGGTTTCGTAGTTGGGGCTTTCCTCGTGGTAGATGCCTTCTTCGCTGTAGCAGTTTTCCTTGTAGTAGTAGACTTGGTAGTTTCAGGCTTGGTGGCGGACTTCGCGGTAGTTTTTTTGCGAGAGGGTTTTGCATCGGTCGACGATTTTGCCCTTGTAGAGGTCGACTTCGTGGCCTCTGGTCTCTTGTCCGCTAGTTTCTTGGTCCTTGCTGTTGATGCGGCCTTCTTAGGAGTTGACGTTGTTTTAGAAGTGGCTCGCTTAGTAGTGGTAGAGGACCTCTTGGTGCTAGCAACAGACTTCTTGACCGCTGTAGGTGCGTGATTCTTGTTAAGAAGTAATAAGTTGAGGGTCACAAGAATCGACCTAAATACGACGAACCTCTTTGCTCTCAGATGTCTTCTTTGGGGCGAGCTTTACTTTTCCAGATGGGCCTTTCGATGCCCAATAAATTGACAATATAATTTCTCAAACTAACGACTTACCCTTTGGGAGAGTGAATACATTGGTCTCGGCGCCGCGAGCAATGGCACGGTTAATGTTTGTAATGTGGGAAGGAGTTATATCGATCTTGTACTGTTCTTCGAGGAACCTAGCATTTGTAGTTTATAGTTAAGTCGTTGAGCATATGTTTAGACACAAAGGAGCAGCGTGTATGCTCACTTCTTGATCATAGGCCGCGATACACCCGCACGTGAGTCCTCTCGATGGGCGACGATGCATTCCTGCGAAGGTGCAGGTGTGAGTTCAATTGCTCGGTATTGAGAAGCCAATAGTGGTGGTGGTGGTGTAGAGGGATAACCCAAGGAAGAGTGGGTTGAAGTGGCGGGAGGTGTAGGCTGGTGGTCGATGTCGACGACGCCAGGAGCTCATGTGGCTCTCAGGAGCAGGAAATGCTGTACAAATGAAGTATATATGCATGCCGCAGCGCTTACCACAATCATGTCGATGAAGGATGGGTGGACAGGTGCGGCACGAGACTTGCTGGATGCCTTGGTGGTCCCAGTTCGAGCCATGGTTACAAGCTGTTGGAGTAAATTGAGTGATATGCGGAGTATAGGGCTCGACAACAAAGTAAATAAGGCAAACGTTGTAGTTATGAATCGATTCCACGTAGGGATAGGGGATGAGATTCGAGTTTCCAGAGGGGGTGGTGGGGACTCTAATGAACCGCGGCTAGATCCTGTGCCTTTTGTGAACAGCATGAGATTGAGGGAATCACAACAACAAACACTATGGTATCTCTCAAGTCATGTGACTTTAGAGCTTCAAGTCGTGTCCTCCATGTCTCTCGCCATTTCGACCTATATTCTATACTTTCAACCTGTGAATCAAGTACCTATGGATGCCCATTGGTACCTCCAACCGCATACATGACATTATGCAGAGGGTGTTTAGCAATTAGTCCACGATTTTCATGCCTAAAGTTTTGCGGTTGTCGACAACCGCCGTGAGCCACAACCTGGAAATATCACGAGCTACTGGGGATTCATGTCTATATTTCGTCAGTATAACTCTTCAAAAGTATCTCTTGCATGCATTCTACATACTCTGGCAGTTCTACGCTGGCCAACGAAGGTCTTTTGCTGTTTCAACTCACGTGATTCGGACTCGCCTTTTGACCATACCCCTCAATAATTTAGTTCTCGGGCGCAGCTAAGTCCAGTTGATACAATTTCCTCTGGAATGGTAACGCCGAGGGGCCTTTAGATTTTACCCAAGCCAATTTAAACACTCATTTATTAAGTAGTAAGGTAGGAGATAGTGCTCAGTCGTCGTGCGCACAGTCCACTTGGATATCCAAATTAGGGTGACGCGTCTCGAATGCCGGGTATCTCCAACAACATTTTTAAAGAAAATAAATTGGTTTAAACGAGTTGCCATGATGCCTAACAGCGAATACACACCTCAAGGTCTGATGTATGCGAATATCTCACGAATGTGGCGCTCAGTCAAGTCGGATGCTGATTGGGTCGGGAGCACGGCCCACTACCGCTCTCACCCACGTCGACTCCCGATAAAATACAAATATCTTGGAATTAAGCCTATCCTTTATAATATATTCAAGCTGCGCTTGTTACGCTATTCTTATTGGAGGTTTTAATTCAGGGTGCCGATTCGGGGCTACTAGGGCCATTGAAGGTACTCGGATTTAACCACAGCTTTCCAAGCCTTAACCTTACTTTTCATCAAGGCAAGTTAATATTGCTTCCAATTGGTCTGACGTCTCTTGCGGTTCGTGGGGATTAAATTAAGCTGCTGTTTCCCCAATTTGTTTGAGCCACTGGAGGGAATACCGCTCACCACTTATCGCACACATATGTAGGGCTGGAGTATACAACCGTGGCGTGGACCCCAATGACGATGGCACCCAGGGCGTGTCCAGGGGTCAAATAAACTACCAATCAATACTTAGGCGATGCCAAATCAGGGTACACCAATCTACTATTGAGTCAAGTGTTAGCTGTCTGGTCTATTCTGAAGGTTTCGTCCAGGCCACTCTGGGCATCCTAACCAGGGAATGTAGTAAAGTTCCCTCAATATTAGCTAGCAGAGATGAAGGATATCTAATAATTGCTAATATTTATATTCTGTGCATTCCTTTAAGCGCATTCTTCATCAGCATATATGAATGAAACCAGCATGAGCGTGTGCGTATGATCTTGTGCACAATGGTGGTTGTCTGTGGAGGCTTATTCTCTCCTTCACAAACAGTGCATCGTAACATTACTTGTATATAGGGTTTTTTGGGCTCTCCGGGAACCTTACTACGGAGTATATACAGGTATGGGTTAGTGAACCTGTGAGAAATTACATTTTGTGCGTGACTATCACGTGAGCTCGGCGCTTGACTGGGATATGACGTTAGAAACGTCGGTTTCCATTCTTGTTCACGATCGTCAATATGGGTGGTTCAGCTTCCAAGGCCTCGCGAAAGCTACCTACGAAAGCCCAGCCCGCATGGGCTGGCGCTAGGACTGCACAGCCATTACCCGAGCAATTTCGGTCACCGAATTTAAAAGCAGAAGCATTCGCTAGTGAAACCAAAGGACCGCGTCAGTCTTTATTTCGAATTTTAGTGAAGTAATGTTTGAAGTGTTAAATAGAGATTGAGTCGGACTCGGCGGACCCACGTTTCCTATCAAAACTTAGCCAACTTGGCCAAGTTCATGTGTCCGGCCCACAGTTTAGCGGGCAACAACGCCCGGTAGGTTTTTGTAGTACTCCGATGTGGAGTAAAATTAATTACCTTCAGCGTTCTGATCATTTGCTCAACTTGATCCGAGCGAGGGAGGCATCTGAGCAGATGGCTGCTTCAAACACAATGCCTTCCAATCGAATTCTTGCTCTTTCTCTCTCGGATATATTAGATGCGCGAAAATCTGCCAGGTCCACCAGAGAAATCGGAAAAATTGCGCAATCACATGGCATAGATGTTCAAATTCTCCAAAGAGTTGCCCGGTTTGTCAATACACCAAGCATTGCGCCTCAGAATGTCACTCGAGTTGTGGGAAAAGATGGAGAAGAAAGAACAACAATGCTGGTATGTGAATTTGATTGGCATAGGTGGGCATCTCACGATGTCTCAACTAAGGCTTCGTGGTCTGAGCCACTGCTTGATAACGAACACGCACAAATTGGATTCTGACTAGGGGGTTTCTGCACCTAAAATAAATCTGAAAGTCATTAATAGCTCCTACTATTCTGATAAGCGATGATAAACTTGAGGATTTTGTTCTACCAGCCTATATGTACAATCTTGGACACCTACAGGACAAAAAATTGTAGCATGTTCGCTGGCGAACAGATCAAACAAACATTCCGAGAAGAGACGAGAAGAACAATTCACTGCCTAAAGGAGCGAGATCACAGATCGTCCGCAGTTTGCAATGGTAGTAACGGAAAAGAGCGTCGTGCGAGTACAAAAAACTGAGCGGTTCAATCAGGCGTGGAAAGCAGTCGAGTTGGGCTGAACAAAGTTCTGCATGTAGGCTTGATACATTTGGGGAGGCATAGGATTTGGTGGCATGCCGTAGGGGGCCTGGCTCATTCCCATAAGGCCATTGCCTGCTTGAGCTAAGCTCGGAGTGCCCTGAGAACCGTAAATCTGCTGTTGCTGTTGGGGTGCAAATTGTCCACCAGGGGGGCCACGCCGGTTGCCACCGCGGGGCGCCATGTCTGGAGAACGAGCGAATGGGTTGAACGGATCATTGGTTGGGGAGAAAGTGGCGGGTGAGGTGCCAGATGGAGGGCCACTCATTGCGCCTTGGAGAGATGGATTGCCAAATGCGGGGTTGATTTGAAGCCCGCCTTGGTTATTCGGACCACCACCTGGTTGTTGGGCTTGGATTTGTAGGGCTTGCATCATGTTTGCTAACCCATCCCCTGGTTGTTGGTATCCCGCTGGCATACCAGGCATCCCGTAAGGGGCCAGCGCATTGCCGTTCTTTTTGGCTGGCTGGGGCACTGGTTGCGCAAATGCTGGTTGGAAGTTTGGAAGTGGTAAGCCAACTTCCTCGATGAGGCGCCTGTATGCCTGGGTCACTGTGACCTTCAGATCGATCAAGACTCGCTTAGTGGCTTCCAAGTATTGGGGTCGCTCAGCGGGGTCAAGGAATGGGCTAATGAGAATCTTGTGCACGACAGATACACCGTTGACTTGGTCCCCCAAGACATCCGTAAGAACGTGATCGCCCGTCGAGTTAAAAAGGGAGCGAACGATTTGCTGAGAAGCTTCAGGCTCAATCCGCTGGTTGACGATACGCAAAACCGTGAGCGAAGCAAGCTTGTGCGTGCATAGGTGTGCGAGATGTGGAGTAAAGCGTGGCGCTAATAGTTTGTATCTTGATTGGAAGCCAGAAGAATCAAGCAGCCAGGTTAATAGCAGCGCCCCGTTGGGGTTAGTAGCCAATGGGATGGAGTTCAGGACAATGGCTGTTGCAATTTTCCTCTAAAGGGAATGTGAGCAATGGTCAACTGATTGGTGAGTCGGGCTCACCTGCTGGCTGAGAGTGATTTGGGGACTTTCCAAGCACGCGCGCATGCTGCGGGCACCGAAACGACCTTGAGCGACCTCCCAAAGACGATCTACCACTGCGTCGAAGATAAAGTCATTAGCAGGTGATCCGAACCGCAGGCAGCATCTATGATCGAGGATGTGCATGTGTTAGACTTGCTAAGTTAGCACGTAGGCGGACTCACTGAACGACATAGTTGCCGAACTGGTCAAGCAGAAGAGGGGGCGCATATGGTCTAAGATTCGTGGCCACCAGCGCAATTTCCTCTGGGGTCGTAGCGCATTCGATAATTTTTTGCGCGGCCCACGTCCCATTTTTATGGATCCCGATCATAGCAAGGTGGGGGGCGATACGATCAAGCATGGCCAGGCGAGGACCAGGGGAGCACTTCTCAAACAATTTTTGAACAACCTATTAATTTTGTGAGTAACAGGCGGATACGAAGTTATTTCAACATACCGTATTGCCCAACCAATCAGATGCAAGGTCGACAATTTCTCCATCCAGGAAGTCTGCAGCGACTGCGTCAATTTCCTCCACGCTACAAGTTCCAGAGTCGAGTCGTTTCCGCAATTCACGCAGCTTGGAAGCATCCCAACGACGGTTGTGCGGGCGCTCCGCCACGAGTGGGATTGTAGAGTAGTACATAGTTGGCGGGCGGAATTCTGCAAGAAGCCCATAAACATCCAATTTAACCACAGTAGGAACATACGCATACCTGCCAGTGCCTTGATATCGGCCTCAGCGTCGGTAGAGCCACCACTCAGCTCCAACATGATCATCTGCTGTTCGGTAATCGAGGCAATCCAGCCCGCACCATTATTCGGGTTACCGCCGAGGGCTTTGTGGGTGCCAGATCCTATCATACTCAAAAGAAGGTTCGAACGGTAGTTTTCAATGGAGCCACCAAGGACTTGTTGGTCTGCGGGAATCGTCGACGCGCCCTTGACGGCCCGCAGTGCGTGGATAGTAGCGCCAACCGTAAGATCTCCTACACCTTGCACGCCAGCCCCCATTCCGTCATCGGCACCATCCCCTGAGCCAGCGTTCTTGACGGGAACCCGCGCAAAACCAATTCGAATAGCACCAACGTCGCTCCCCAGGACATCTCGTCCGTTGAGTGCCTTGCGGGCGCGAACTGCGTCGTCAAGACGCTCAAAGTTTACTATAAGAATATTGTGTCAGAGGATACAAGTAGGGTCATTGAAATGGATTTACCAAAGCCGCAATTTTTATGCGTCAGAACACGAGCACTTTCGATTGGGCCATAGGGACTAAAAACATTCAATATAGTAGCAGGGGTAGTGGTAGAGGGGATAGATCCAATCCAAAGTGCGCGAGTAGGCGACGATTGTAGTTGTGAGTCCATGGTATTCGTTTGATTCTGGCTCGGAGGCATTTGGCCGGGAGAATTAAACTGGGACTGAATGTGTGCACCCAAACCAGTGCCAGCTGACGATGCTTGAGCTCCCATCGGCGGAGTAGCGGGCGCACTGTCAGCTTTGCCGAAACCAATGCGAACAGCTTGATTATTGCTCATCCCAATATGGCCCGATAGGCGATTCAGAACGTCGTCCTTGGCTCGCATAGCGTCGGCGATATCTACGAAATTTACGAATCCACACTCCTAAAATATAATGTTAAGTACCGATTTGAGCATGTTGACATTGGTACTTACCTTCTCAGGAAGCAAGCGGAAGCTTTCGATAGCACCATACGGAGCGAAAACATGAGCCAGATCCTCTCCAGTCATAGTGGGATCTAGGTTTCCAATCCAAAGGGAGCGAGAAGGTGTTTGGATTTGATTGGGCCCTTCGATCTTAGGAGACACCGAGCGTGATTCACCCCGAACTGGGGCAGCGAGATGCACTTGCCGGCCTGAATTTCCCCCAATCTGCCCAGCTGTAACGTCGCCCGAGGGGAACCGAACGGAAGTCGGGTTCTGGCGAGCTAACCTTCCGGCGTACATAGCACTATTTTCGTCATCTAGGCTAAATGATGGTTGACGCAAGATAGAGGTTGGAGCGGCGGTATACACGGCACTCGTATTCAGGATTCCTTGATTGCCATCGTTCAAGTTGGAGTAAGACGCCTTGCGATGGAGGGACGCAGATGGTTGCTCGATAGCGGCGTTGGCAGCAGCGGTACGGCGTTGGGCAGCCGCTCGATTAGGATCGTCGAGAACACCGACAGAAATCGCACGGGGGCGAGCGAGGAGGCTAGTATTGGGGCCCAAGTGCTGGCTTTGACGGAAGCCCTTGGCAACGTAACCCCCGCTCCCTCCATAGAGGCCATTGTTACCCTCGAAGGAATCCATCCGCTGTCGACCATAGTTACCCGCAGATGAAGCATAATCTATGTCTTCATCGTCATCCGAGTGCTCGATCGTAGGCGCGGTTATCAAAGAGGTTGTGCCGCTGCGGGCGCGAGCAAAGTTAGAGATAGTTTGAGATCGATTGCGGTTTGGATTCTGCGCTTGGTGTCCCACAATAGCTGCTTGAGCTTGATTACGAAGCTCGGAAACGGTGGCCGGCATCGGCATTGGGCGACCATGCCCACCAATGGTCGATGGACCATCGTCCAAGCCGAGATAGTCGAGTGTGTGGACATCATATTCATCGGTACCCATTATCGAGTCTCCAGAAGTGATGGAGCGCATTTCTTCTAGCACGGGGTACCCGGCACCATTGTTCGATAACCAAGAGGAAGAAAATATGGATGGGCCGAAGGCATTGGAGAGTCCACCGCTAGGAAGTGTGAGCGAGCCGGATCGGAGGCGACTATTGCGTTCCCCGCCGATAGTAGCCGAGGGAACAGACGGAGCCATGGAACTCGCGTGGCGAAGAGAAGGCCTCGTTGCAGCGTTTGCAGTATTGAGATTAATGCCGGTATTATTGTTGATTTCATTCGATTCAAAATCGGATACAGGGGCCGCGGGGAGCGTCGAGGCATAACGTTGGGCAGCCAGCTGAACGTTAGAAGGCAAGGTCCCAGCCCTTGCTCGTCTAAACCCTTGCGGGAAGGAAGGAGGTGCGAGAGCTGTAGGGTCGTTGCCGACATCGCCGCTTACAGCGTTTTCGACTGGGGGCGTGTCTTTCGGGTTGCGAAGCGCGGGTGGGCGATATCGAGCAGCGGCCAAACTTTCTTGAGCCTGTAACTCTCGAGCACTACATCGTCTGTGAGCCAAACACTCTGAAAATACAAGAAAAATGTGGCTTACCGTTTTGCAAAAGCGGCCGATGGGGCTGGAGGCGGGGGTGTTTTGCCAGATGGCCTAGGAAAACCCCCTTCTGGGGTAGACGAGAGAGACATTATAGTTTTGTTTCAATCCAAGGAATTAGAGCTATCGCCAAAATGACTCTTGATGCGCGTGTTTCGTGCGTCCAGATAATTAGATATTATGGAATGTGGAGGGAGCACCAGATCCTATCCTAACCGAGTCCAGACCAGCGAGAAAAAGTGGCTGAGGTGGAGAAAGACTGTCGATTAGATTAAAAGAGTCTTTTGTTCGGTTGGAGCGCAATGAGGTGTCGGTTGCCAGGGAGGAACAACGTGTAAAGCCAGAAGTCGAGATTTTGAAAGGCAACAGAGCACTGCTGCAATGGAAATGATTCTACAAATAGTGTTGAACTGGAGCGATTATGTCAAAAAGACAACTAAAACTAAGCAATTAATACTAAGTATGCTTGTCGTCCACACTCGCAACGGTGGTGGGAGGTTGCAGGTGGGTGGGCCAAAAGGGCCAAGCTTCGCATGACCATTACTCAATTCTCACGCAAACAGGACCACACCATAAGGCAGGATCAAATATTCTGCCTCCTGCTTGAAGAACTCGTGTCCTGTCTTTACATCAAGTCGTGTACACGTTTACTACAGAGTAATAGTATCCAACCTACTCGAGGAATGGCTTTTCCCCAGCCTTATTCCCTCACGGCTCTTCAGCCATAAGCTCCGCCTGCAGCAACGCGGTTTCAACGCGTTCATCTTCCCAATTTGGAACACACTGCGGTTGGAAGTACCAATTTTCCTGATAATTTATTATCTTAGTCTGTGTATTGTTATTCTCCATCGTAACGCACGCCCGCGTTAATATATCTACAATATCTGCCAAAGCAGGTAGGAAACGGTCATGACAAGCAATAAACATGCAAGATGCTAACAGAGAATCGTCTAAACAGGGAAAATAAAATAAGGTGAAACTAAACCTTACTTGGGCGAGTGGCGCCCACAGCAGCCTATATATAGCGGGTAAGATACACCAACAATCATCATGACCTTGGAAATCCTTACCCATGCCTCATCAGAAACTCTCCACCTCTTTGTGGATGCATCAATGGAGCGGCTTTTGTCCGCGACCTCTCTCAATTTGGCTTCAATTGCATACTTCTTGACACCTGGATATTTTTTGAGCGCGAGGTAAAGGTCTTCAACAAGTCCCTTTAGAGTTTTCTCGCTCCCCTCAATCAAGCCGTAAAGTTCAGCCAGGTGCGCATCCGGGAATGGATTCTTCAAATTCGCTGCATCGACCTGCTTTTTCGCGATAGACACGACTCTGTTGGATGTACCTAACGTGGCTGGCGCATTTGGATCGCTATTAGTTGTCGGAGGAATTGGAATCGCAAACGACGCGCCGGCTACAGGTGCGGTCGCACTCTCAGTAGATTTTGTTGTCGCTGCTTGATCAAATGGCTCGGGGATGAAAGTGAACGGATCAACAGGATAAGGGCAATCTAACAGCATGGTTAGCCAGACCACGTGAAATCGTCTCAAAGTCGTGGGCTCACCGTTGAGAAGTTGTATGCGGTACATGTTGAACGCGTCATAAGTACACTGGCCGATTTCTACCTCCCAACAAGGGCCTTTTTGAAACGAAACGAGTTTCTCGACTTTTCGTCGTTTGGTGTCCTTGTCGTGGGTAGTTGCCTTCGCTTTGCGTTTAGCAGGCGATTCGCTAGGCTCGCCCGCGGCCTCACCCGCGACCTCTTCGACTTCATCGTCCTCCACAAGCCAGCCTTCCTCCTCTTCATCCGAATCGGAGCCCTCTTCATCACTGCCATCGCTGACGATTACCTCACCATCTCCCTCCTCTTCCCAGTCTTCGCCGCTATCGTAATCATAATCAAGCGATTCATCTCTGCCTAACGGTTTGCGCGGGAGGATGTTCGAAGAAGATTTGGTCCAAGTACCTGTGAAAAATAAGTGCTCAAGCCGAGTTTGAGGGAGAGCTGAATATGGCCTACCGTAATATGCTGGTCGCTTGTTCTCATGAAAATGGAACAATTTTGCAGGGAGAGCCCGTCGATTCCTCAATAGCAAAGTCAACCGCCTAACAGTTTTACTATCCCCTAATACCTCTGCATCGTTCAACTCGTTCATGATTGCACGAACTTCAAGATTTTGCCATAAGCGATATAAACGAGTGGATGGTTGAGGCTTGCGTGAACCAATGAATTGTTGGAGCAAGTTGTCAGAGCCGATCGGTTCCTCGGTCGCTAGCGATTGTGCCCTTGACTTGACGAATCGATTTACAGGAGAACAAACGGTATTTTTCTTAACCGTGAAGGGATGAAATGTCTTGTCGTAGTCGGATAATTCTACATCTTCTGCCTTGATGCGAGCCGCTGTAGGACGAGCAGGAGTAAAAAACGAAGCAAATGCCGCAGCACTCTTCTTGGTATTCTAGGCCCAATAAGAGTAAGCAAACGAAAATCTTGTACCCGCATATATGTATCACACCTCGGCGACTTTTTTCTCCTTCTCCGCCTTCGCCATTTTCTTATCTTGTTTCTCCTTTTCCTTGGCAGCTGTTTCGGCATCGACAACTTTCTTGGCTTTTCCCGTTCCTTTTTTCGTAGAGGATTCCTCTGCTTTATCTGCTTTTGAGGGAGATTTCATGACCACATCCTGCGAGTCAAGCAGGATAAATCACAGTATCGCAATCTGACCACATAGCCGAACCTTGTCTGCCTGCGTACTATTCCCCGTAGATTTTAAATATTGTGCGCGATCTACTTCAGATAGGTCAGCAAGAGCCGCTTGGATATCGAGTTTGGCCTAGAAGTTGAATGAGCAAACCTCTATTACAACCTTGTAATTACTTACTTGGTTCCGTTCCTTCCAACGCTCCTCGCAGATTTGTTGGAACTCGGGTGGGAGCATGCCTCTGTCTTTCACTTCTAGCCGCCATAAAGTTGCCCCCTAAAGTCGAGGATGAGTTGATAAATACATGGTGCGAAAAAACATACCGCAACGCCGTTCTCAACACCCCAGTTGATGCGGTCCGCCACCCTCTTGATGGCTGTTTCAACAACAGACCGAGGTAGCATGGGAGTTTCAGCGCCATCGCTCGCAATCGTAGCGGGAGCTTGAGCGGTTAGGAGCTTGTGTATCCGGGTAGCTGCGTGCCCGTAGGTTTCTTCACTTTGGCTCAAGGTCAACGGCGCAAAAGATAATGACACAAGAGAACTTGCCTCTCGTGAACTAGCTTGGCAATCAGTGGCAGATGAGCAACAGGAAATTCCTTCAAAGGTTCGCTGACAGCCTGAAGATAGCTGTGAAAGTTCAGACGTTCTTTGTCGTAGCTTAGCAATTGCTATACATTGTCCGAGATCGGTACAAACTTACCAGAGATCGTAGATACCGCCTGATCCAAACCCAGAGATTGCTGTTTGAATACAGATTTCTTATTCTTGAGAGATGCGACTGGCTGAGACGAAGCTGTTCCCGCCTGCGTAAGAGTTGGTTTATGACGTGATTTGGGCATAGGAACTCACAACCGGGATTCCGAACTAGAGGTATAGTAATACGGACAACGTCAGCGCGTTGAGTAAAATCATAACCGTGACTGACGTACCAGGCTCCATGGTGCGTGGAGAGGAGCAACAACCTCGGGCAAGATTGCCAAAGAGGCGTTTAGGTGATGGTCACACGCGAGACGCGATAGAGATACTACCCAGGGTCACCTGACTTGTGTTGAACATGGTTGTTTGCACGAACTTCAACTTAGCGTCCAAGATTATGACCAATGAACAAATGATGCTGCAAAAGAGCTTTCATTGGAATGGTATTTAATACAGTGATGTGAGAACCACGAAAAGCAAAAGGAGGCATAATGATAGTATACGAGAGAGAAAAACTAGTATCATCTACGGAACCAAGGTTCTTGAACACCAACTGAACCAGCTCAACCAGCACTTGGATGAGTTGAAGGAAACAGTAGGCAGGCAAAGGTTATAGGGAGCCGCAATGATGAACATAGCCGAAAAGATATAGAAACAAACGCCAAGCGCTTTTAAGGCTTTCTGAACTCGCAAAGCACAGTGTAAATCGTGTTGAAGGCTGTATAAATTTCCTCCCGAACCTACGTCTCAAGTCAGCCACGAGTCTTCACCATCAAAAATTTACTTACCTTGGCACCAGTCAGCACAATCTTGCCGGATACGAAAATCAGCAGCACAACCTTCGGCTTTAACATACGATAGATGAGGCCGGGGAAAAGCTACGAAATATTGAGTTGAACGATTGATGCAGACATAACAAATCACGTACCTCTGGTTCATAGGAGCTGAATTGACCGTGGCTGTATGCCAGACCTTCAAGGCGGATCGGAAACTTAACATCACAACTGCCGACAATATTCTGAATCTTGAACTCTGAAAACTTGGCGTCGAAGCCGAGCTTCTGTACAATTCGAGCATACTTGCGAGAAGCCAGCCGCGAGTCATCCTCGGACTTGGCACCAGTCACTACCATCTTTCCTGAAGCAAAGATTAGGGCAGTAGTCTTGGGATCACGGATGCGCATGATGACGGCCGCAAAACGCTTAATTCGGTCTGTCAGCTGAATCCAAGTAAATGCAGTCAACATGCATACCTTAGGATTATATTCGGCGTTGCGGGCATGCAGAGCAATGGTTTTAAGATCGAGGCGACAATCAAGATTGACAGTGGCTACGATGTTCCTAAAGTAAGTCAAGCATTCAGCATCGATAAATTCTTAACTACATTGTATATACATCCCCACAGCGCCTTGAGCGCAGAAAAAGACAGAAACTAACGCAATGACTTACTGCAGCGTAGGAACAATCCCATCGACAGCAGTAATGTGCTGCTGCTCCAGCGTCAACGCCGGCTTTTCAGCGGGAGTTGGCGCCGAAACAGCAGGCATTGCGAAAGTTTGCTGCTGCACCGCGGGCGGAGGCGCCGGCGTCGGCACAGTAGCAGTAGGCAGTCGCACATTACGATTCGCATTGGGAGCGGCAGGAGGAGGAAAGGTCAGACGCGAAGCAGTGGGCATCGTAATGGTGTTAGACATGTTGAGTGTGCTCGGAACGGATAGGGTCTCGGAAGCTATCGGATGCAAATTACGGGGAAGGGGCGGCTCGTGTGCCAACCGAGGCCCCTCATTTATACCCCGGGAAAGTGGCCCGTGCGCATCATGACAAATATTTATTGAGGCTCCGACCGCCACGTTGTCATTCCGGAAGCTTCGCTCCCGTCCACATCCCGACCGGTCCTCAACCAACTCCATGTGCACCATCTATGACTGTTGTTCCACTCGACCCAGCACCTACCGCGACGAGCCCACCTCCAGCAAAAAATCAGTATATCAATATCTCTCGCGACCCCACTATCCAAGTATAATGAGTAGACCATGGTCCAATCCCTCCGGTCACTGTATACCTAGATAGCTTGCTTCCCAATCCTATATCTTGCGTGTTGAACTCGCCGCCCACGTATGTGGTCGTAATTGGAATGGGGTTCGTTTGACAAAGAAAGGCGATGCCCCACGTGTCAGCGCTTATAACATTAAGATCTGATATATATATTTGGTAGCCCACCCTATCACTGGGATAACTACTCAAATCGTACCTGAGCAATCTTCTCGAGTCTCGAGTTCTTTTATAGCTCCATCTGTACTCTACATCTGCGTTTGGCTTTCAGCTTTGGAGCCCCTCGGCTACGCTCCTCCCGGCTCATGTTGACAAGATGGTCAAGTGGTGACCAAGAGTACATTCGCTAGCTTGATGAATCCTGCGTGTATGCCAGCCTGGACTAGTTGTCGAAGAGACTCGTTATTCAGGACCACGACTTGGAACAATCAACAGAATTGAATAATTCAATGACACGCGCGCTTATTACGTATCATATGAATATCCAGTTGATTCCATGAATTCACTCCTAAGACCTAATTTATGTTCGAAACGTGAACTTGTTCACAGAATGTATGCGTCGCTATCATCTCCGGGCGCCGCACATTCCCAATGGACCAATGAAGGCACCACTGCGGCTGGCCTTAGTCCTTTTCCTTTCGCGCATCGACTCGAACACGACCGCTTATAATTTACGTGGGCCCAGGCAGCTCCGTTTTCGACGCTCCAACGCGCCCTCCCCGCCACTGCTTGGATAACTTGAGTAATGTTGCCGCTGGTCGTGGCACAAGCGAATGCAGCAATCCTATCGATCCCGGCCTCCTGTCGCCATATAAGTTTGCCTGTGAATGTCTGCCTTCCTAATCACATGTTTACAATTGTTGGAGCTTATCACGCAATCATATTAATATTCTGGGTCGCCTTCTGTCATTCAGACAATTCGATACTCGTGCCTGGAGAACAGCTACAATACACACGAGATTTGGCCCGAGCACAGTCTCTACCACTTTCTCAGCAGTTAGTCGGATGGTTATTCGGAGGAAGAACTATTGCGTTTCGCTTACTGTTGATGGGAGACTGGGTCATAACTTTCAACAGAAAACAAAAGGTCTAAGGATGTCTAATATGCAGTTCTGGATCTAATTGGCTGCTAATTAAGGGCTAATTAGGTCTAAATTTAAATACAAAAAGGTATGGAGCTGCATGATTAGACTTGTGATTTTCCTGATGTTTATGTCACCCAATACAAGCACGGACCCATTTCTCGCCAGTTCTGGCCTTTAGGAGCCACAGTGCTCTGAAACAGTACTTCGGGGCATAAAAAGTAGATATGGTGCAACCCGAACATCTTATGTATAACATATTGAAAGCATAAATATTTTTAATTATAAATGAAGCCATACCAACCCCTACAATCTGGTAGGCCATGGACCCATTTCTCGCCACACTCGGATCCCATCGGACCGCAACGGAACATGATGACTAATCATAACACCGCGTTACTGACCTTTCCGCCAGAGTGTCCTCATCTCAATGCATCAAGCAGGCCGACAAAATCAACTAAATGTAAGTATTCCAAGCTATTTACATGTATCACCCAACTAACGGACCAGGTAAACTAGGTGGTTCAGCGGGGAAATCGGCACCCTCTGCCGTATTAACCGCAAACTCTGACTGAGATGGCGCTTCAACTCCTGGCTCCTGGTTTGCCCTTCGACGAGGCCCGCGTGTGGTTCGAAACAAACCCGCATATCGTGGGATACCCTTAAGCTCTGGATGAGCCTCAAAATGCGACACGATCCTCTCGAAAATCTCCACCCGCTTGAGCCCGGCATATGAAATGCCTAGAGACGCTGCCAAATCACCTAGGCGTTCGAGATTTGCAGTTTTGAAGCCCTGGAGGGTACCCTCAAATACACTGCCACCCAAAAAGATTGCACCACGTGACCCCTCCCGAGGCATTGTGGTTGCAACACTTAAATGGATGGAGATTTATTCACATTATATATTCAATAATATGCGCTGAGTTAATATGAATAGTTTTAAAAAAGAGCCAAAAAAATCGATAAGTGCACTGTGGAGAAATATGAGAAAAACAGTCAAAAAGTGGTGCAATCTTTTTGCAAATTTCAATCAGTGGCTGAACGTCAGTCTGCTTGTTCCCACCCGAACAACTGTGTAAACTTTCTACAGCTATAATGGCAGTCTTTAAACCCCTAAATAAGCGTGCTAGAGTTATAATTCTCAAGGAACAAGGGCTTAGCGACCGTGAAGTGGCTCAGCGGGTTGGTGACATTAACCACACCACTGTCAATCGGATTTTCCGAAGCTATCGCCAAGGCCAAAATATCTTTATACCAAAACCTATTCCTGGTCGCCCCCATAAGCTCTCCCCTTCTGATGTGCACTGGGGTGGCCTTTTGCTTGCTCGTGGGCTTTCCCAGACTGCTTCTGATATCCAACGCGAGTTCTTCCCCCATGTTTCCATCAATACAATCCTCCGCCACTTGCATAAAATTGGGCTTAATGCATACAAACGACGCCGGGTACCCTTTCTCTCTGCTAGGCACAGGTGGAGGCGTTTGAGGTGGGGGAAGGCTCTCCAGCGATGGGACAAAGTTGACTGGGCACATGTTGCATTTTCTGATGAGTCAAAGTTTGTTGTCTTTGGATCTGGTGGCCCGAAAATCTACTGGAAGAAACGTGGGGCTCCAGCAAAGCCATCTAGTGTTAAACAGGTCATCAAATATGGGGGTGGAAGTGTTATGGTATGGGGATGCATCACCCGCTTGGGAGTTGGCCGATTGCATCGTATCTCGGGCCGGTTGAATGCATCCAAATATGTCCAGATCCTGGCTGATCAATACCTGGGCTCCTTGTCTATGTTTGGGCTGCGTTCGTCGGATCTTATCTTTCAGCAGGATCACGATCCAAAACACACTTCCCGGTGGGCCCTCAAATGGCTTATGGAACACAAAATCCGAGTCCTCCCTTGGGCCCCAAGTAGCCCTGACATGAACCCAATTGAGCATGTTTGGGCCTACCTTGACAAGCAGGTTCGCTCCCGGCCCATTTTACCACAGAACCAAGACCAACTCTGGGTTGCATTGGAGGAGGAGTGGTACAAAATCCCTCCTGAGTATATTGCCAAGTTGTATGACACAATGCCTGAAAGAGTCCAGGCAGTCATAACAGCACGGGGTGGGCATACAAAATATTAATTTTATCGATTTTTAAACTGTGAGTGTGTCCCGAAATTCTTACTACGATGTGAGGCTAACTGGAATTTCCAAAAAGATTGCACCACTTCTCGGTCATTCTCCTTATTTTTCTCCACAACCTACTTTTCGATTTTTCTCTTTCTTTTTTTAAATTGTATGTAGTAACTCAATGTATGGGATCGCATATAAAGTGGGAATAAATTTCCATCTGTTCAAGTGTTGCAACCACAATGCCTCGGGAGGGGTCACGTGGTGCAATCTTTTTGGGTGGCAGTGTATGTGAGCTTCGTCTACTATCATTAAACTCCGCCTTCCTTCAATCTCCTTCATTCGGGCCTCCTTTCGTGCCACCTTTTCGGCCTCGGCCTCCTGCTTAGCAGCGTCCTCCTCCATTTGCTTTCGAAACACAGCCTCGCACTCGGGATTAGTTAAGAACCCTATTTTTTGGACTTTGGAGGCCGCTGCTACCTCGGCTGAGGTACGCTTTGGCCTATTTTGCATGTCAAGCTGGCGCCGCAGGTCCTTGTACTGATGTTTGAGGAGGACAAGGTGAGCATAGGTGCTCTGCCCGTAATCTGTTGCCTTGCTTAGTGCCTCCCACATCACCTCTATATCGTGCTTGTAGCCTGCTACCTGCCGTTTGAGTGGTAGCCCCTGCCAGTTACCCATAAACTGGCTGCGCAGAGGTGTTGGCCCAAGGGCAAGTGAAAGCTCAGTCGGAGCTGGAGCTTAGGTGAGTAACTATAGCTTGTTCAATTAAACCCAAGCTCCTTACCTTGGTTATGATCAACGCCATTCAAAATCAACGGAGCTGCCACAGACTGCAGCAGGGCTGGCTCTACCTCCCCTGGGTCAGTACGCTGATCAGCAGCACCCCCTTCCAATGGCAATCTGACCGGCGCCGCATCAATCGCTTGAGCACCAATATTGGGAACAATTGGGCTATCGGACTCGAGGTTTGGGGAATTTGAGTTCGAGTTGACTTGTGCCGCTGAGTCTTCGGTGACAGGAAATGAAGGTGGGAGATGAGCAATAGTGGATGAGACCTTGCTAGGTGCATAATCGGCATCAGTGAAGATATCGGGGTTGAATGGGTGATGGCCGCTGCGGCGCCAGGCATCACGTATTGCAGTTGAGTGCATGCCTGCTTCTCGGGCAATCATATATTTCGCCATCGTTGTTTCTTTGTTGACAGGCTCTCCATTCCGTGCGCTTTCTTCGCACACCTTCTTCCACGCAGCCTGGACCAAGCCGAATACACCAACGTCAAGTGGCTGTGACTTGTGGGTGGTCTTTGGTGGGAGGCAAAATATGAATATCCGGTTCTTGAAGGCAATGTCACGCACGTCCGACGACAAATGGGAGCCATGTCCATCAAATAGGAGAACAATTGGTGCGTCTGATACATGTTGCTCCATGGCTGTTGGTATAAATATCTTGATAAACCAGGTCTTGCAAATATCATCGGACGTCCACCCGTTCTCACTCGCAACGCAACTACCGACCACCGTAACTGTAAGTCAATTCAATCAACTCATATTTTATACTTTACTAACCATCCAATGCGTTTGTCTTCCCACCACTTTCCGACATAACCTGGCTGATGCACGAAACTTGGTTTCATGGCAAATCCGTGAGCGTTAATACACTCAATTACAGTTGTGAGTTGTAGATCGTCACTTTTGAGCTTATACTGTGATTTTTCAAGCAGGGCAAAAAAGTGTTTCCGACGACTTGTTGATCGGCCACCACCGCTCTGTATGCCCTTCTCGTCCATGTTCCACTGATGTTCGGGAGGAATGTTGTATGTATTAACCATTGCTTTGTATGATGCAAAGTGTTTTGACATTGTAGCTCGATTAAACCCAGATGCACGCTTTGGATCGAGTTCGTAAGCATGCTTGAACTTGAGAACCATTGTGTGACGTTTGATGAATCGTTTGTACCAGTGTGATGAGATTTTGTTGTCTGGCCCAGCAAGTTCTTGGGCTTGCATGAGGAGGTCCTCCTTGGTCCATGGAACACCCATCCCGCCACAGAAGATGCACCATTCAACAAGTACAGCCTCGACTGTGGGGGAAAGCTTTTGACGGTGAGCATGTCCAATTGCTGCACTAGAATGTACTCCCCTTGCTCGGTCTGACAATGTCTTACGGGGGAGATTGTGTGCATTAGCTGCTTTACTGATGCTCGTGAAGACCCCCTTGTGTAAGTCGTCCAATGCTTCCTTGATGTGATCTTCACGTATATGCTGGCTCTTGGTATTCACTTTAGGCATCTGTTTGTTAACATTGTGTATTTAGCATGTACTCAACTTTTTGTGGGATTTTAGGTGTCTTACTGTTAAATTGTTGTGTACGACAGTGAGCGTGAATTGCTTGAAAGCTTTCCTGATGCACACCAGCACATTAGCGTTGCTGAATTAATTTAGAATAGTCTATTCTTTTTTAACTCTAGATCTGTCGGAAGCAACTGATTCCGGTGGTCATTTCTGACTTAAAATATAGCACTGACTCTTACATGCTTGTGAAAATAAGTTCGGATAGTGAAAAATATATGACAGTAGCCTATATGCACACACAGATTAGAGATTCAGAAGCAGCCAGAGAGATTGCTATCAGATACACACATCCGAAGGTTTAGTGATGGCCCACAGATTGCCTAGAGAGCAAGTTATATGCACTCATGCCCCTCCAAATCTTGGTCTTTCACTCCCAAAACAACACAGTAGAGGCACATAGGCTCCTTTTATATGATATTATATATTTCTGATTTTTACTCTAAATCACTCAGGCAGGAACAACCAGTTGGCGAGAAATGGGTCCAAAACTGGCCTGGCGAGAAATGGGTCCGCGCTTGTATTTGTCACTCTACCCACCAGAGCAGAGCCAGCGCGATCACGTGATACGCGTTCTTCTACTGCTTCACAAGTACATTTTCGCGTTCTGCCTACTGCTCATGTTCCTAAAAGGTAACGCTAATAAAGCTGCGCAAAAGGATACGGTGGAATCCGCCCTGCAACCATGGGTAGAGAAATAGTAAGCCAAATATCTTGGATTTACTGCTTGCGTCCTTTAAACGGCTTCAAGTCGCCCTCAGACAATTGATGATATCTCAGCACAAGAGCATGCAGTTGCTGTCTTACGAAAAACCTTGACATCCAAGAATGTGAGGCTCTACTGTGTTCTATTTTAATATTCTAAAACTCTCTAGACATAGTTGCCACACATGTTGTTCTATGGGCCACCTGGCACTGGGAAAACGAGCACTATTCTTGCTTTATCTCGCCAGCTATTTGGGTGCGTTGGGTGCGAGTCCGGGGCCTGTGACAACAGTACAACTGACGCCTAAATCCTACTAGGCCTGAGCATTTCCGAAACCGTGTTCTAGAATTGAACGCGTCAGATGAGCGTGGCATCTCGATTGTGAGGGAAAAGATCAAGAACTTTGCCCGCCAAACGCCCCGCGCTGCGGACGCGAGCTCTCAGTATCCTTGCCCGCCGTATAAGATCATTATCTTAGACGAGGCCGACTCCATGACCCAAGACGCGCAGGCAGCTTTACGCCGTATTATGGAAAACTACGCGAAAATCACCAGGTTTTGTTTGGTTTGTAATTATGTCACGCGGTAGGTTGATGGAATAGCCAAGTCTAACTATCTTCTAATACGTTTGAACGAATAGTATAATCGAACCATTGGCGTCGCGTTGCTCAAAGTTCCGTTTTCATCCGTTGGACGTTTCTTCTACTCGCTCTAGGCTCGAGCATATTGTTAAAGCAGAGGGGGTTGATGTTTCGCCCGAGGTAGGCTTTATTTGAGCTTACATTTTTCACTAATTCAACTAACTGCTACTAGGCTGTCAGCGCGTTAATCTCCACCTCAGAGGGAGACCTCCGTCGCTCAATCACTTACTTACAGTCCGCAGCGCGTTTGTCAGCAGCCCAGTCCCCTCCGACTCCTATTCATGCATCAGATATCCAGGAAATCGCTGGGGTTGTACCAGACGACATAATCAATCGCTTCGGCAGAGCGATTGGCATAGAAATGGGGGACGAGTCTATGGATGTTGATGGTGAGTGGCACTTTCTGCGTCGAAAACGCTCGTTAACTTGGGCGCATAGTTGCCAAAGATTTTGACGGCATACGGGCCGAGGTTCGGCGCATAATACAAGAGGGCTACAGCGTTGCTCAGTTGCTATCACAGGTTCGCCATCCGAGAGGCATTCCAAGCCGTAACACTCATCATTCTGTGCCTTTTAGCTTCATGATGTCGTCATATTGCACGATACCATTACCTCCAAACAAAAGACGGCGTGTGCGTTAGTATTTGCAGCCGTAGATAAAGCCCTGTGCGATGGTGCGGACGAGGAGTTGCAATTGCTTGAGATTGGGATTGGTGCCTGGAAAGCCCTGAAGTAGGGCTATCATCTTCTCCTTTATGTATGTCTCTGGTAATTACTATACAGTGCAGAGCATAATTTCAGTTTGTGCTGGGTGCCTTGCAATGAGTTGGTGTCATTGATGTCATACTTGACCCCGGTTACCTAATCTTGATTGATAACTAAATTTCCAAGTTACCTGGTTGCTACGTATATACTCACTCCCACCCTATTTCTTACATCACTCAACATGCTCCGACAAGCCCCCAGAACGACTGCACGTATTTTTCAGTACCAATACAGGTCACTAGCGTCAGCGGTACTGCTCCCTAAAACTCCCGAGCAATGGCAGGAGCATACAGTTGCGGAATTGAGGACTGAGGCCAAGCGACGTGGGCTAACCATGTAAGGAGGTCAACGCCTTGCAAGTGATGCCGATTGTCTAAGCTCATTGTCGTATGTAGGGGCGGTAACAAGACCACATTGATAGAAAAGCTTGTCGCACATAGTCAGACCAACGAACGTCCATTGGTACCTGGTATCGCTGGAAACCCGCCGCCTCCTGTGGCGGCTATAAGGCAGCGTTGGATCTCTTCAGGAAGTTATTTACAGGCTGAGTCTTCGACCGACAAGTTCAAGCCGCGGCGGTCTCGCACCCTGGATGTGAAACTGCCAGAGGCTCCAGAGGAGATTGAAGAAGGGCCAGTAATCGTACGCATGCTTCTGGCACGCATACGGACCTGAGAGGCTAACAGTCATTCTAGCCATTCCTTGCTCAGAACTTTGACTCCCCTGCGTCTAAATCAGCTTCCCCTTTTCAAGAATTCCCCAGCAATGCCCCTAGGGTCGTAACCGTCGCATCAGCCTCCACACACATTGATGGAGGCCCGTCTCATGCAATCCACGAAGCGACTGATGCATATGCTCTTGAATCGACGGGTGGCGACCGGGGATCTTCGAACATCCAGGGAATGCTCAAGGAGCTCGGCATCCCATTGAACGTGAATTTCAAGGGGTTAACCGGCAATGTGATCAACGAGATCCTGCAACCCTTGAAATCAAGCATTTCGATTCCAGCCATTAAGGAAGATGCTAGTAGCGTTAAGCACGCCATGCGGGAGCTGAATGAAGAAGAGAGCCGGGGCCTCTGGGTTCTTGGAGGTATCGTGTTTGGAGGGCTAGTGCTCGGGTCGTTTGGCAACAAAAAATCGACTTTTAGAGAGAATCATTAGCGAGTTATATATTATGCATGTGCGTGTCCTCCAAGTGAAACATAGAATTTTCTGATATTCTTTAATCCTGTTTCCCAAACCGGCCATTACTCCTCTCAGTGTTGTGATCCCCTTGGTATGCGTGCATATAGGTAGAAAACAACTGTTCGTCGTGTATATCCTTATACGCAAGATTTTTACTTGCCACCTTCAAGCGCCAGAAACCCATGGATTGTGAGGTTTGGATAGCGACGCATCTCGCCGTTCCGTTTGCCACGACAATGGCTTCAGGCGCGTCCAAGGTTACCGACCCAAAGGAACCTGTCAGGCCGAAGAAAAGCGTTAGGTTCAATTGTACACCTGAAACAAGTACCAGTCGGCGAATTCTCGAGCTACCTACCTGGCGCCGACCTCCGGAGCCCGAGTTGCAGCAAACTGAACGTGTGTTTCCCATCAAGGCTCAAAAAGGAAGAGCCGTTGTTCGCTTCGCAATATCTAAAATGCTATTTGTGCGTTTGCCAACTGCACGACGTGCCCCCCTCGAGGTATGTGCTTGCTTCGATCTACTTTAAGCCATTGATGTATCTGGGATTACAGGAGCATTGCGCGCAATTACTTTCTCATGAGCAACTCGCCGAATGGTGGTCAAATATCTCTCCCTCTAATCGAGCCCTGGTGACATATCCCTCTGTTGGGTCCACTTGGGGAAACGCGTCCAACTTCTGTGAAGTATTTGCTGAAATTGCAGAGCGATCCGGAATTCAGGACGTCCTGAACACACTTGTTCCACTTGTAGTGCCCATTATTTCTTCCTGGGAACAATCAGGGAAGATAGCCAATGTAGACGATACCAATTCTGCTGCTGAAATTGCTTCCCGAGAAAAGAAAGGTTCATTTCCTTTGGTGATCATCTTTCACACTCATTTAACACGCGCTGAATTCTAGCTGGAAACGCGTTGGGAGATGCTCGCAACCGCTGCTACCAAGAATATCAGAAGCGGAAAGCGAATTATGAGACTTATGAAGACCCAGAGTTGAAGTCCACCGGCAAACCATCTCGCTTCTATTACTCATGCGTGCCCAGGGGAAGCAATATTCAGGAGTTCTCATTTGACTGTAAGCGTCTCAGGCGACTACATGCTTGTAACTTGGTCCAAGCTGACGAGTATTTACTCCACAGTCGTAATTGGGTGGAATGCAAATGGGGAGCGCATATGTGTAACTCTAGGAACCGGGGCAGCACCTAAAAGGTAATACTTCATGCTGTACAATGGCACATCGTATGACGTCGTGTGATTTAGTTCAGTCGCTCGGGAGTTGGCTGCGGAAGTAGCACTGAGAAAGTGGTACATCGTAGAACAGACATTGGAGGGAAGGACAAAGGTAAATAAGTCTAATGCTTCCTACTACAGAATGGTTAATATTGGTATATTTATTTAAGCGTGTAAATATCAATGTGGGGCCAAAACCCATCCGAAAACGGGTCAAAACTCGGGCAGGAAAGGCCCAAGTCCAAGGGAGAGATTAGGTGGAATTACATAATATAAAATACCTCACGTGATTAGACGCGGCGAACACACCTTGAGCTCTTCCAGCTTGTTGTCTGGCTAGATATCGTCCTAATGTTCGGATCCCCCGCACCTTCTGCCGCGAGATCGCGTCGCATTGCTCCGCCAAATGCACGACAAGCCCAACAGACCCGTCGTACAAGTGCAGCTGTACGAGCTGGTACATCTAGACTTACTACGCCTGCTCTACGTGCGTCCCATGCACCAAGTTCTGTTTCTGAAGACCAAGATATGGTCTCTGAGGCCTCGTTTGGAACGGTGGCTGCTTCGGAGACGGCCGCCATTCTCACATATGTTAAGACACCTGAATTAACCGTCACGCTTAGTGGCCATTTCCCAGAGGAGGTGCGACGGATATTGGGGAGCTCAGGTTCGAAATTCTTGAGCACTACTATTGCGTCAATTGCTGATATCCTTCCAGAAGCTGACAGAAATGCGTCAATCGGTCAAGTTGATGTTCTGACTGGATACTCGTTTCTTGTCACGCGAGAGACTTGTTTCGTCTGGAATCCAACTAAGGTAAGAACATCAACCTATGACCTTGGCGGAAAGTTTAATATTTTATTTAGAGGACCCACGGTTCCCCAACTTGCTACATCTTTCCTACGCCCCGCGAACCTGAGAACGCACCACATACGCTTCTACCCAATGTGTCCTTAGTACCTTACGGAGCCAGCCGTGAGCCAGGTTTAGCAATAGTTTCATCCAATGGCGGGATTCGAATCTGGGAAAGTATCAATGCTGGCCTTGCTGGTGCAGATCATTTCTACGCTACTTCTGCACCGCTTTCGGCAGGAGAGTATGTCTCGAGCATCTACAGGTGCGAAGTGAGTATATCCTTAATCATGATGTTGTGAGCCTCTGCTTAACATACCACTAGGCCGCCTTTTACATTCTAGCAACTACTTCTGGCCGATTACTTCGCATGGTTTTGTCGTCTCCTGGTGGCAAATCTCAGGCTGTTATCGCCCCCTTTTCTCAGCACCATGGGCTTCTCTCGTTTTCTCGTTTCTTCGGCAGGGGTAGCGGGGAGATGAATGGTGGTTCTATTGTTGCAGTGTCTGAGACTCCGTCTGAAACTCGACAAGCGCGGAGCAAAAATATATGGGGGTTAACCGAAAAAACGTTGCAAAAATGGACCATTGGCGATGGATGGGAGCAGGTTGGTGTCCTTGGGTTTTCGGGAATAATTTTCTAACTTGTGTTTCTCAATAGATGCCTATCGAATATGACGTACGAGCATTGGTTCAACAGAACATCATCCCCGAGGACCAGGACGTGTCAGAATATCCCGAGTTGGATATAGAACTTCATGACCTAAAAATGCAAGGGTGAGCGCCTCGAGATCGTGCGGTTTATAAAATGTATTAATGCGCTTTGAAGGAACGACAACGCACTTATACTTTTCTCCTACCTTCCTTCTAATGAGTTAGAATCTACCGACTCAGCTCCATATCGTACTTATGCGATCGCCTCCTTCATTCCCGCGGGCGAAGATTTATCGTTACAGCGTATCGATAAAGTACCATACGAGGGCGTAAGTTGTGCATACTGGCTTTTGGACATGTACTAACTATCAAGGAAGGCTCGAGATCCTCGCCCAGCGTCCAACCCTAAACTTGCCCTCATTGATAGCGGAAATGTTGCTTTTGTTCAATTCGTGGATGCTGTCACACTTCAATCTCTGAATACTGGTAGGGCAACTAATTTCGATCATTAAACAGGTTTATTAAACATTTGCATAGGATCGACTTTCAAGACGCATTTACTATTCAAGGATCGCCGTTGGAATCGTACCCTTGGTTATGGAGTTGTAGACAGGAATGGTTCAGGCGCCAACGCAGTCGAGTTGATGTTGATGACCGTCACGTCGGGCCAATTGAGCATTCACCTTGATTTGTCGAGAATTAAACGTGTGGATGATATGCAAGTATTTTCTGTCGATCCTTCGAATCGTGCTAATATATCTGATTCAGGACTAAAGTTAAGCAATCGAGAGCTATTATGGAACAAGCCATACGTTTTGGAACTATCCAAGATGTCAGTTGTATATTGTCTCGCTGTGGATCACACTGATTGTGGCGGTTTCAGAATCCTTTCGTCTTTCGGCTTGACCCCGAACTTAAAGAGGCGGACCTGGGTAGTGCGGCCGTTAGTCTAAGTCGTGACATTTTAAATTCTGGTGCGTTTTTGAAACATCAGCGAAATATCCTGGTGTATTTATTTTCTATTTTAAACAGCAATCAACGAGTCTCGTCATGCGATGGATTTAAGTCAACACATTGGCCAACGGCTAAACCAATTGCAAGCACTGATGAGGTTTTTGAACGAAGACCACGCAACCTCACATGTAGGTCATTGTTCCATTCTTGGTTGTTTTCACTAAATCCTCCATTGTAATCAGATGTCAGATCACAGCAGACAGTCTCTGGCTTTCGATGCAGAGAAGCTCTGCGCTGCGAGTGCTCTGTGGCAGCATGAAAAGTATGTGACGATTTGATGTACCTAAACTCTTTACTAAAATATTGTATAGTGAAACATCTGGTCAACATAGAAAGTCGTTATTGGCGGAAGCTATCGAACGTTACATTGCGGGAATCAACGAGCCTGTGGAAGACGGCCCAGTTCGGACATTTTTCAAGAGACATGTGTGTAATTCTATACTACCACCTAGGTGATAACTGACGTGCTACATTGGCAGTTGGAGGAGCTCGGTGTGGTTATAGTGAATGCGGATGATGTTGTGGATGACGCATATCGAAACGGTGCTCCGAACCTCGTCGACATTCTACGAATGGCTAACCAAACCGCCCTGGTAATTCTACTATTTATGTATGGTCCCCCACATTTTGGTAACTTTATGCGTTCAGATGATATTCAACACGGTTGAAGTGTTCCGACAACGCAACCTGGGCTTCTACGGCCTTGAGGAAGTCCAGCCAAGTTTGGCGCCATGGACAAGCGAACCGGACGTGCTGGAGTCTATGCAGGATCTATTTGCCCACACAGGTCGCATGCTTGGAGATCGGACCAGGGATTTAGGCAATACTCTCAAGACTGTTCCAGCTGAACGCGACATCCAGAACGAGCTCAAAACCCAGTTACAGTCCTTGGCCAAATACTTATTTGCTGGCTATAATGAGCGGTTAGGATACTTGCAAAGGTGAATTCTTAGAACATTCCGGGGCTCGGATAGTTGTTAACATTATTAGGCGTAACACTTCTGCAGAGGATAGAAAAGAGGCCACCGCCCTAGAGCAGCAGTTTGCGAATTATCGACCTTCGATGCTCCGAAATCTCGGTAGGCGATTTTGATCCATCTCTTTAGCTGTCATTGATATGCGGTACATCTAGCTACGTTCGATCAAGGAGAGGATGCTTTCCGGCTGGCAGAGCAGTACCGAGATTTCCGTAGCCTAGCGGAATTATGCAACGATAGCAGACTTGCTAACGATCTCCGAACTCAAAACTATCTAGAGCGTTATCAGCAAGACTTTGCAAGCGAGCTGTATCAGTGGTATGTTGAGCATGGTGAGCCCACCCTAGATGACCTAAATCATCTCTTCAACTGAATTGGCTTGAAGGCAAACTCCAAACACTACTCTTGCAAGACCCGATCTACCATCCACTACTTCATGGGTTCTTAAAAAGTACTGATTATCCAAGAATTTCTTGGTTGCATGATGTAGCTATCGGCGACTTCCATAGCTCTACCGCCACATTGTCTGAAGAAGTAGGCAAGGAGTCAAAAGTTGAAGCGCTTCAGGTATGTGTCACATTGAGCAATGCCCACACTTCAAGCTTATACATTATGATAGCTTTTACTCAGCCTATCAAAATTGTCTACTGTTGCGGAGTGTAACCTAGAAAAATTCAATTCAGAGCATGTCCAGGAGGATCTCCAAGGTATGTGTGCTGTCCAGCAACGGCTTGCGTGCTGCTAAAATAGCCCAACATAGACTTTGATGATCAACTTGATCTTGTCGAGCTCCAACAAGAAATGCGAGGCGAGTTTGAAGAGATAGTGGTCGAGTCAGGCGTTCGGGGCCGTCCTTCCATTGATGTTCAAGCCGATATTCTCGCGCGACAGTTGGTTCCTGAAACCGTTGAAGAAGCAAATGTTGCGGTAAGATGACCATTCGCTTTTCCACCCTCAATTAAACTTACGGAAATGCAGCTTTTCAAACGTCTAGCAAAACAATTGCTCCAGAGAAACGTTTTGTCGAGTTACGACCTAATAGACATTCTCACATTGAGAGTTAGCAAGCCTGGGTTCGCTTCTCTCAAGGATGCTGCTTCTGTACTTGAGCGCACGCCGGTCAGTTTCTGTGATCCCTGGCTCATGCGCTCCTACTGAACGTGCCGCAGGATCTTACTGACGCCCTACGCACACTGTGGAGACGAGCATGGATAGAAGATGAGTGAGTGAGGGCTGCAAATGCAAAGTATCTCAACCTAAATAACTCCCACAGTTGGGTTCAAGTCCGCGACCGGTCTTCCCAGACGGACGAGCAGATTTGGCGTAACATTCAGCAAACTGCAGTTTGGCAGTTAATGGAACACCTCGTCGCAAATCAAGTTGAGCAACTGCTCATACCCCCTTCGCAGGCTGCCATCATACCAACCAGCGCCGCCCTCAGCAACCGGTTCCCCGACTTACCCAGTCATGCTATAGATGCACTCCTCGCAGACTTAGAACTCGAGGAGATTAAACTTCGCCGGCTGCTTGATTCTGGAGAGATAGAAGAATGGTATGCAGAAGCCGTTAGGCGTGTGACGAAGGCAACATAGGTTTTATTCACACTCCATTTATTGTATTACCTCGAGAAGCACGAACGAAAAACTAGCCATATTCCACGCGCTTGTTCAACATAGTATCTTAATATATATGCTCGAAATCTCTCATTTTCCTCCGCAAGCCACGACCGATAGAAAGCAGCGAGATCCGCCTCCAAGGCAACATCCCTTGCAGCTGCTTCTTCCACAGAAGTAGCCGGGGGGTGTGCGTCCATAATCCTCTGCCTAGCTAAATTGAATCTAGCATTGACCTAGATCACGGTCGTAAATTAGTCATCTCTTGTTTACATAGAAGAAACGTACATCAGTCCAGAAGGAATGATTGAAGGCTTCTAGGTGTCGTTCATGGAGCTCCGAGGCAGAGTAACCGACGACCTTTTGGCGTGAAAACTCGAAAAGAGAGTATGGGTGTATATGCTGTATTCCGAGCTGGGTTCCCAGGTTGCCCCGCAAGATGGGACGGATATTGGAAACTGGGTCTGGGGGGCCAACAAAGGCGACGCTCTTGGCCAGATCTGGGGAGGTACGAGCGGAGGTTCGTAGACAGCGAACGAAACCTATCCGGAAGGGCATATGTCGATGCAAAACCAGCTTAACCGGAAAAGCTTGAAGCAAGCACAATGGTGGGAATTCGAGTAGAGCATAGAAGCAAATATGGGTTTTCCGATATCTCAGCACATTATGCTGTATTATTGCCTACCACATAAGGAGCGATGGTGTAGTTGGTTATCACGTCTGTCTAACATCCCTATGTTCACAGACGGTCCTCAGTTCGAACCTGGGTCGCTTCATGTTTTAATTTAGATTAGAAGTCAATAAAATTATGTTTTAACCACTCGGCCTTCTTGTTTTTGTTTAGGTGGAACTTTTATTGCTCTACGTGTCAACTAAACATAGATAGCTTGTAACATTTAATTATCTACGCTGGTCATCTAAAGTCGCATTATGCTGCCTGATTTCCATAATAATCTCGCTTCGAGGACGCCGACTTGGAAGCTGCCTTGACAGGATCGGACTTCGGTTTAGGTCGATGAGTTGACACTGCGCCAATTGGCAAAGTGTACCTATCGAAACACATCAGCATGGATAGACAACCTTAAATCAGTTAATGTGTACCTTTCTTCGTCGCAACCATACGCTTTAGGCGTTAGTTTGATAACCGTATGCAAGGGGATATTGATATATGGCAGCTCCTCTTGGGAAAGGTTATGGAAATAAGCATATCTAATGTCATGCTCAGTAAATGGTGATGCTAGAATGATGAAAAACTGACAAGCAGCGAATAATAGCTTGATGCCCAATTACAAGAACGTTGTCTTGCCTCTCCAGTTCCATAATAACAGGTTCCAAGCGCACCACAACGTCTCGATAAGATTCTCCACCTAGTGATCTCAACATCGGATGTTTGTTGACAAGAAACAGAGCAAGGCCCACCTCGATAGCGGTAGTTAAATTTATCATCATCGCGAGCTTCAAAGTCTTCTGGGTAAGCTGCCTATAGAACACGAGGCTCAACTCTGGGGCCATGTGTGTAAACCATTGAGCGCACCTCGATCTCTTCATAAGTCATGCCGTCGCAGACACCAGCATCGAGTTCATCTAATGACTTCCAGGTCAATTTTGGATATGGCAACTGAGCCGCAGTTTCAATGGTCCTTTGCAACGTTGAAGTCCAAACCTATAATCAAGTAGGCGAAACTTCTTACGCGGAGAAATGTAATTAAACTTACGGTGAGCCCCGCGCCGCCGATGTTGTCTTTAATGAGGCCTGGTAGGGCAGCGGCATATTGTCTACCTCTGGCCGAGAGCGGTGCATCTCCGCCGATTTTCCCCTCGACATTGAACTGACTTTCTCCGTGCTGAAGCTCTCGGATTAGCAAAAGCAGTGGCACTGGAGGCGCAAATGCTTACCCGAGACATGAAGATACTACGTGGTTTCAGGTGCAGGTTCATAAGATAGAAAGCGATACGTGATTGGAGGTAACCGTGGATCCTATACATCTGTACTTGAGATCCTACATTAATGATCTTGACATAACTAAGGTGAGGTTCCGTCATTGTTTCGTAAACCGCTTCATAGTGCTTGATCCTGTTCCTAAAGTCGCGTTCGGCATCATCCCTTGACATGTGGGCGTAATCTGGATCTCCGGAGGAAACCTTGAGAGCAACATTTGCTGCAATCACTGCAGGGTCGTCACAGTAGCTTTCCAGAAACAAGACGACGAGCTCTGGTTCTTTTGCCACGCGAGCAGCAATCTTTTCTCTAGAAGGTAAGTTAAAATATAATTTGCATGACGGATAATATGTTTTGCCAACCTTCGAGCTCTCGTGCTATTCGTCGCGTCTACGTGGTGTGGGCATGGGCTTTTAATTTTATCGAACAACTTGATAAAACATACCATGAATAGCAACGTTTCCCCCCTTCTTTAACCAGCTAATTAGGCTTTCAAGGCATTCCTCCGCTAGCGCCTCGCGTAGCTGGGATGCCTTGTCGTCCGAATGACTGAAATACGAAGCGGTATGATCTTCAACAATCCCGCTCCTGAGGTGAAGGATATAAATTGTCAAGTAGATGAATCTGATTGAAATTTGTACTTTTCTTTTTTTGCCCTAGCCTTGCTTCTCCTAAGCTGGCCAACGTTGAACACCTAAGGGATCACCAGCGTGAGAATAGACCAATTTTAACAGGCAGGAATCCATACCTCAACTGAGTATTCCAACCACTGATATATTAGAATAAGCAATTGATATCGTAGTTCCCGGACCGACTCGCCTTCAAATAACGGGTAAGCTTGTTGCTCAGATACGACTTCCCACGGGCGGGTAGCCCTACCATGGCCACCACAATTTTTAGCTCAGAATAGTCGGGTTTGGACACTTGTGGTATGATAAGTAGCATGAAATTTCGCGTGATAAGACGTAGTACCTTTGCCTCCAATCCCCACAACCGGCGGTGGTCCGAGGTCTACTGGTGGGGAGCTCGGGCGCGAAGGCCGCCTGCTTTGGACACGAGATTTATCGAATTCCTTCAAGCTATAGAACAGTCAGTGCCACGATATGTAAGGGTGCAACTTTGCCATACATGGCACCACCAGCGCCGAAAAAGGTTCCTTTACCATCGGGTCGCTCATTGGCTGCTTGTCTTGGAGTAAGAAGTTGTGCGGGATCGGCTGGGGGCTCAACTGGGCTTATGATGGCGGTGGCCGCCGGGGTCACCTTGGTTGGCGGCGCTGTGGTGCTTTTGATTATATTGTCAAGGGTCCCATCACCATCGATGACTATGGATACATCAGCGGCAGGAGGGTGTGTGTGCGAAGTGGGAACATATGCCATGATTCAGTGGGCTTCGGTGGATGATGATGTTACGGTTCTGGATAAGTCGAAATTGGTCATAGATCAATTTGATTAGCTCACTGGAGTAAATCCGACTGGAGGTAACTAAGTCTATTATATACTTTTCTTGCCTCCTACGTTTTTAAACACCATATATTCTAGAAGGTAGGATCCGCATAACCAGTAATATTTGGATCGCGAAGCCAATATGCTAAAATAAGCAGGAAGCACCGCCATCATCCAGCAGGAACCGGCGGCAAGCTGGATACACTAGCGCTTTCACCAACATGGCGATGTGGGACATTGACTCTTTGGCACAACACCTCTTGACTCATTCAAGCGCTTTATCAGATAGCTTCCGTCAGATAAAAGCCTACACTACGGTCTCGCCCACACAAGGATTTCACATAACTAGCACTACCGACATATCGGGTCTGTCTGCTCTCATCTATAATAAATCTTGTTTCGCCGGTTCCCTGCAACTAGTACCGCCAGACTTCATTGTTGACGAATACGAGTTGAATCAGCGATACCAGGAAGGCTATGGTCCATTATGCCATGTAATTGGGGAAAGGGATCTGGAGCTACCTGTGCAAGCAGTAGGGAACCGCTCTTCCCTGATCATTGCCGAGCTGCCCCTTCAACCCAACGTGAAGATTGACATGCCACTACATCTTCGATATCCTCATCCACAGAAGAATGTTGGATTTGCCGAAGTGCAACTTCCATGGCCCTGGATTGTTATATTATGTGACCAGCAAGGTGGGTGTAATCTCATGATATCCCCAAACAGTTACTCAGTCATTTAACAGATTATAGCGCTCACCGATTTTTGGGGCAAGTATTCAACAACGAAACGATTACGGCACGCTACACTATCTCTTCGCCACTCGACAGCCCCCACCCCTCGTCGCGCGTGTTGGTTCCAACAGGCAATATCTCACACCAACCCTGGGTCGAAACAGGAACATTGTTATCTGTGCTTATAACATTTTTCTACGTGGCTCGGAGCCTGCAAAAGTACTGTCGCACAGATAATACTAAACTCAAGGAAAGCTAAAGTAGTATAAAGACTCGAATTCAGTTGCGAGGCAGAAGGCAGTAGGTGTTGCGTACAAGCCCGGATAATGGCATTGATAAATAAATCTCGAGACGTCCAAAGATCGAAACATAAAGGTCGAGCAGACAATCTCGAAGAACACACCTCTCGGTGTGGCTAGAGCACAACGCAACGAGGCTTCTTTCTCCAACGACCTTTCATGCTCTCTTTGAGAGCGGCGTTAAACACATCTTGAACCCCATCTCCTGACTTTGCCGAACATTCCATGTATCTTGCACCAATTTCCTTCGCAACTGCCCCACCTTGTTCTGGTGTAACGGGGGTCTGACCTTGCGCACTCAACATGCGTCGCGTTTGGTCATCACCCCTGAGGTCGATTTTAGTCGCTACAAGAAGCAATGGCGTGTTTTCGCAAAAATGGGCAACCTCGGGGTACCACTGAGATAAAGTACATAAGTAAGGAATGCTAAATGGCCAAGCAATGTGCACTTACCTTGTCCTGAACGTTTGCCAGACTCACTGGGAAATCAATTGAAAATACGATCAAGATCACGTCGCTCTCCGGGTAACTCAGCGGTCGTAACCTATCATATTCCTCTTGGCCCGCAGTATCCCACAAAGCAAGTTCGACCGACTTTCCCTCAAAGGGAACATTTGTCACATAGTTCTCAAAGACTGTTGGCACATAAGCCTAAGACGGGGTTAATATTGATTAGACAAAGAAAAGGAAAGGAGTGCTAACCTCTGGAAAGCGATTCTCCGCGTAGACGATGAGCAAACAAGTCTTGCCACATCCGCCATCGCCCACGACTACGAGCTTCCGCTTCATATCCGGTCGGCGCGCAGGCGCACGATTCGTCGGAATAGCATCGACATGGTAGGAGGTATTGGATTCTTCCTGCATCGGAAATCGTAGGGTATATTAAAACTATAAGTCGGAAGGAAGTTACAAATTTAAGACCTTAGCTGAGCAGAAGTTGGCTGAACATAGCACCCTTACCAAGGAAAGCCCAATGAATGAGAGCTGGTTAACTAGAAGTTGAAGCGGACGGAACTAAATCGTGGGATCAATACCGTAACTAATACAATGATGGTTAATCAGCATCAGTAATATCTCTGTATAGATATCGCATGTTTCTTACCTCGAGTAGCTTGAATGAAAGCGAGAGGTGCAACAGGTCAAAGGCAGACGTTGAAAGGGCGGTGCGACTTGCTAAGCGCCCAACTGAACAATGTTTACAGCATGAACCTTGATTGGCGTCAAATCAACACCGCCACAAGCCACAATCCACTGATGCCTCCACAATAAGTCGCTATTTCCTTAACTAGACACAAGGACATTCGACCGCCATGGCTCTCAGTTTGACGCAGAAGTGGCTAAAGCAGGTTCTGGCGCCGTACCCCCAGAGGGATCAGATTTATATCGACGTGGATTCTACGTTAGCAACTTACTCCACGCTTAAACCAAAGAACGATGTGTATAGTGAGTCTTACGTAGGGTTTGATGGTAATGAAAAACTCACCATTTCTTAGCCTTCAACGATGGGAGAGCTCAACTACTTCTTTGCGTCCACGGCTTAATTCCTATCATGTTTCGGCAGGCAACTTATAATATACCAGTTGCCATTTGGATTCCCCTGGAATACCCAAGATTACCTCCGTTGGTCTATGTCGTTCCAACGAGTGACATGCTTGTCAAGCCAAGCAAACATGTCGACCCAAGCGGTGAATGCTCATTTGAATATATGGATAACTGGCGCCGGAAGAGTGAGGTGAGAAGGCCATAAATTACTGAACTGGCTACACTAACTTTGTGTGGCGGAAGGGATGTAGCTTAAAATCGTTGGTTGAAGTTATGCAAGAGTGTTTCTCCCGAGATCCTCCAGTGTATGCAAAGCCCAAGAACGCAGTGCCGCCATCAACCGTACGAGCAAGCTCTGCCGAACCCCAGACAAACCGACCACCTCCACCCCGGCCTCCACCGCCGCCTTCTACATCTTTCCAGTCTACACCAACTCAGCAAGAGCCGCTTCGCATATCTACCCCACCACAAGCGGGTTCTTCCAATGCTAGTCCACCCCCAAGACCTCCTAAGGTGTATTCTACTCAAATACCTGCCACCCCTCCCTCCACTGTAAGAAAATATTATGGACTTCTCCTCTTACTGATATACCTCATAGACTGGGCTCTCAACTTCTCCAATGCGGCCACCGACCCTCCCGGCTTCCCCATTCCCAAACCAGCCTCCCCTGCGGGCACAATTTCCACCAAATCAGCATGCCCCACCTCCACCTCCGCCTCCGCCTCCGCCCCCTATTCCAGGACTTCAACACTACCAGCATTCACACAACCGCAGCAATTCGCTTGGTCCCCCAGTAACATCCAGTAGTCACTTATTAACGCCCCTTGCTCCTCCAAATATCAATAATAGGTTTTCTTTACCACCACGACCAAGTACTTCCTCGGAGATGCCTCATGTACCTCAACCGCCACCACTCCCGCCAGCTGCGTATCAACGGCACTTAAACCCAATACCCGTTCCATTAGCAGCACCTGCACCAACGCCCATCATCAACATCCCTACTCCCCCCGCCCCGCGACCTAATCTTCTGGACGAAGACGATATCGCAGCGCAGGCTGCTGAGGCGCCACCCTCTCCTGAGGCGCCACCTCGACCGATGAATCCCGAGTTGCTTCGTTTGCATCACGATCTACATGCCAAGATAACCGCCGAGCTTGGAGCCTTCAGCAACGCGTTAGGGGCCGACACTGAGCGACTTCGAGCAACGCAGGCAGATCTACTTGCTGGCGAACCTGCCATAAGGGACGAAATGGCGCGACTAGAAGCTGTGCGCAGCGTCTGCGTGGCCGTGGGCGACAGACTTAGCGACGTTGTCACGAGAGCCGAGGCTAACGTGCAAAGTCTCAAGTCAAAGGGTGATCCAGAGGTTGACGAGTTGGTTTGCTCAACCGCTATAGTCTATAATCAGTACGTTCTTGCTCTTCGAGTCTTGGAAAAGTGCTTACTCTCGCTAGGCTGGTTGATTTAATAGCTGAAGACAAAGCCATCGAAGATACTATCTACCACTTGCACCGTGCGTTGAACTCTGGAAGAATAGATTTAGATAGATTTATAAGGGTAGGTCCTGTGTGATTACCATACAACCAGCGACTCATTCATGAGCTTTCAGACAGTGCGCATATTAGCACAAGAGCAATTCATGAAGCGAGCATTAATTGAAAAGATCAACGAGGGGTTGCCGATTGGAGCGAGGTTCCAGGTGTAATATACTTTATACCTATACGCATTCATTGTGCATCGTTTCGAGCTGAGAACGAACTACAGCATGGCGCCAAGCTAATCATTTCCAATTGATTCACCCCTTGATTCAACCCCTGTTACTACCATGATGTCCACGCCCATAGCTCAAGTTTTTATCGGAAATGTTGTTAATACGCCCACTCTGGGACGCCTCGAGATTCTAGAAGAGCGGGTCATTCTGGTCGATGTTAATGGTTTCATAGCGGACCTTTGCCCTTTGGCAGCACCATCTCCCGCTGCTTTGCATTACTTGCACAATATGCCCGCCTCGTCTATCGTTAGACTTCCTCCCACGAGCTTCTTTGCGCCAACATTTGTAGATCTTCACTTACACGCCCCACAATTTCTATATTTGGGGACTGGGCTTCACCTCCCGTTATTGATATGGCTGGATGAGTACGCATACAGGGCTGAGGAGAGACTGGATTCTGATCCCGAGTTGGCGCGTAAGGCATGTTACGGTGTGCACCCCATGAGTGGTTTCCGATACTAGATATATTAATCATAGAACCTGAAATGTAGGTGTATCTACGACTCGCCCAACGACTGGCAGAAAACGGTACTGGCGCTGTTATGGCATTTGGTACAATAAATGAGGATACCAAGTAAGTTGCGCTCACAGGCCAAGGAGATACTTAATCATGGGGTAATTAGCATCATCCTTGCCGAAGCATTTCAAGCCGTAGGCCTTCGTATATTTGTTGGCAAACTCTCAATGGATCAGTCCTCGCGCCCGTCCTACCGAGAGACATCTACTAGCACATCATTAGTTTCAGCACGTTCTTTTATTCGACGCTGCCGGGGGTTGGTCTCTTCTGTTCCTGCCCCATTACGCTTGGTGGAACCAGTCTTAACGCCACGGTTTGTCCCAACATGTTCGGACGCAGTCCTTCGAGGGTTATCTCTCATTAGCCGTGGCGAAAACGTCAAAGTACAAAGTCACCTCGCTGAAGCACTTGACCAAGTTGATTACGTTCGTCAGTCGAGGGGGAAGTCTGATATTGACATATTTCATGATGTAAGTGTATAGATTATTTTTAAACCCCTTATGCTGAGGATACTCTAGGCAGGATTATTGAGTCCAAGGTCGATATTTGCCCATTGTACATTCCTTGAATTGCCTGAACTCGGTCGACTACGTGAGGCTGGGTCTGCCGTTGCGCACTGCCCCCTCTCAAATGCGTATTTTTCGACGCTTCCCTTCCGCCTCCGGGAGGCACTAGACATGGGATTGAAAGTTGGACTGGGAACTGATATTGCTGGGGGATACCAGATGGACATCATGAGCGCAATGCGACAAGCGGTCATCACTTCACGGATGAGGAACGGATTCCAGACCGAACTGGTTCCTGGAGAAGCTCCGTTCAGTATCGATTGGAGAGAAAGCTTGTACCTAGCGACCCGCGGTGGAGCCATTGCCCTTGGATTGAACACTGGGATATTGCAACCGGGAGTACCGTTCGATGCACAAAGAAGTAAGCAGCACCCCCTATCCCTGGTTCAGGTTGTAGCCTTATTGCATTTTAGTCGATTTTTTCAACAGCGCAGGCGAAGGATTGGGGGACATGGACTTTTTTGATACACCGATGATACTGACCGAGGCGATCGTCGAGAAATGGTGGTGCTTGGGGAACTCTGCTAATCGGTTGAATATGTGGGTTCAAGGGAGAAAGATTTTTTGAAGGTTCAATATCATGCAGGCCTTGCTTACATAGTATGTGTTTTTGCATAAGACCGGATACAATAATGACCGTAGAGACGAAAGCACCATGGGTTAGAAACCCTTGGGGTTTTCTCTCAGGGTGAGCTGTAGAAACACATTAGAGCTGGCTATAATATCTCTACTTGAAACTACACACGAAACACTTACTCTTGTGAATTTTGGGACTTTATGGACCCCCTTCCTGTATCCTGCTGCAGATTTGACAAATGTGGTATATTTATCTCTTGCAGGCATTTCGTGCTCCTTAGGCAATGCGAGAGCCCGTGTCTGTTATGGATGTTATTAGGAACTGAGATAAAGAAGACGGGGGGAGCTAACCAAAGCTGCACATTGCACACCACTAGTTCTCACTGCTTCAATGACAGCATCTACACGCTTGAGTCGTTCACGTTGATTAGTTTTCCGCGTGGGAGACAATCTCCAGGGTGTCTTCCTAGGATTATAGAGTATATCACGCAAAACGGCCAATGTAGATAGTACGTACCAAAGAAGTCCTCCCAAACTGACAGAACTTGGTCTAAATGCACCAAACATCGTGGTGGTTGAAGGTCATCGCTCTCAGCCGTAACGTAACGAGCCAGGGTTTTCCAGATATTGGACCCTGAGAGGGACTCGCGTCCAAAATCGACTGGCTTCACGACCATTCATCTTGACGCGTATCCTCGAGGCAAGAAAGGATGTCTATGTTCCAACGAGACCCGCGATCTGGGCAAGTGAAAGCGGAAGCTGGATGAGAATAAAACTAACTCACATACACAGTGTGTTTTTGGGTGGAGATCGAGTTTCAGGGCAAGAAATACGCGACCAAAATGGTGAGCACTACACAATTTGAATGCCTTTATTTTGTCGGCCAATATTTCCTAGTTATCGCTGCGCAAACTATCGCAAACATTGTAAAGAGCTCTTTGGGCCCGCTTGGGTTGGATAAGATGCTGGTGGATAACATTGGAGTGAGTCCGGGGCACATTCATTTATCTATCCACTCCACCAACTCTGATTTAGGAAGTTACGATATCCAACGATGGTGCGACTATTCTGAGTATGCTTGAGGTAGAACACCCTGCTGGTCGTATTTTTGTCGACCTGGCGCAAAAACAAGACAAGGAAGTTGGCGATGGAACCACGTCTGTGGTGATTATCGCCGCTGAACTTTTGCGCCGAGCAAATGAGTTGGTCAAGATGAAAATTCACCCGACGACCGTGATTACTGGATACAGGCTCGCGTGCCGCGAAGGATGCAAGTTTATGATGGACCAACTTAGCGTCAAGGTTGACTCGCTTGGTCGGGATGCGCTCGTGAACGCGGCCAAGACCTCGATGTCTAGTAAAATTATCGGAAGGTAAGACCCGCGTTCCTCCACTTGCGTTGTTGTTACTTAAAGAAGTGAAAAGTGATGACGATTTGTTTGCACCCATGGCTGTCGACGCGATGCTCGCCGTCAAGACTATAAATCCTCGGGGCGAGACCAAATACCCCGTCAAGGCTGTGAATGTCCTAAAAGCACACGGGAAGAGTGCGCGCGAGTCTATCTATATTAAAGGTTATGCTTTGAATTGCACCATCGCCAGCCAAGGTTAGCAGCTACCTGGGATACCTCGAGCCTGTCTGACTTTATGTTTAGCGATGAAGACGCGCATCACGAACGCAAAAATCGCGTGCCTTGACATCAACTTTCACAAACACCGCATGCAGATGGGCATCCAAATCTTGGTCGATAACCCAGAACAATTGGAGGACATCCGGAAGAGGTATGCATTACTTGTCCATATCTGAATCACGCTAAATTTCTATCCAGAGAGTCTGAAATTACGCTTGAGCGTATCCGCAAGATACTCGCTACGGGCGCCAACGTCATTCTTACTACCAAGGGCATCGACGATCTCTGCCTCAAAGAATTTGTCGAAGCAGGCGCAATGGCCGTCCGTCGATGCAAGAAAGAAGACTTGAAGAGGATCGCTAGGGCCACCGGAGCCACGTTTGTTACAAATCTCGCAAATCTCGAGGGCGACGAGACATTCGAGGCGAGCTCTCTCGGATACGCGGACGAAGTCGTACAAGAACGCGTGTCGGATGACGAGTTGATTATTGTGCGCGGCACCAAGGTAGTCAACTCTTCTTCGATTATCTTGCGTGGCGCAAACGATTATATGCTGGACGAAATGGAACGGGCGATGCACGATACGCTGTCGATAATTAAACGAACGCTGGAGAGCGGGATGGTCGTGCCTGGTGGCGGAGCCGTCGAGACCGCATTGAGCATCTACCTCGAAAACTTTGCCACCACCTTGGTAAGCTTTTTGTTGCTACCCAGACTCGGACTAACTATGGAATAGGGTTCCCGCGAGCAACTTGCCATTGCTGAATTCGCAGCCGCGCTCCTTGTCATCCCCAAGACTCTCGCCGTAAACGCAGCCAAGGACTCTACAGAGCTCACCGCCAAGCTACGCGCATACCACCATGCGGGGCAAAATGCAGCCGCTGGGGACCCGAAGCGCCGGTTGATGAGTTATGGACTTGACCTCCTTAACGGGGAAGTACGGGACAACTTGAGTGCGGGCGTCCTCGAGCCTACGGTGAGCAAGGTGCGTAGTTTGAAGTCGGCGTTCGAGGCCGCGGTGTCGTTATTGAGGATCGACGACGCGATCCATTGCGCGCCTGGTAAGTACCCGCATGTAATTGGCTAAAGACATCACTGACGTCGATGGCAGAACCCAAAGGGGGCGAGGACGATGGCCACGGTCACTAGGAACAAAAATTGTAGTTACACACCATCTATGAAATGCCGATTTTATTCATAATCACGCGTTGTCTTGCGATCCAGCTACGAATTGATCAATGGGTATAATGACCAGCTTGGCTTGTTATCAACAAATGAGAGGAGAAAACAAGCATGCGTCCGGAATGTATGTATATATGTATGTATCAATCAACCAATGCAGGGGTAGAACAACAAGAGCAAGAGTAGTAGTAGCAAGTCAACCTCATGTAAACGGATGTACAGACCAACCACATGGCACCGCACTTAGTGGTCAACTAGGGTCGAGGAGCAAGCAGCGAGGACGACAAAAAAGTGCAAATACTCAAGCTGTTCCGGACAGGCACGTTCAAGCAAAAAGTGAGCCACAAACCAGCAGCAGTACCATGATGGTCAGAAAAACCAAGGAGACAAGATTGAATTTCGTTCAAGGTTCGTGAAAATAGAATGGGCAAGGGGAATTGACAAGTCGATAGGAGTGTTGCAAGGCCCATAATTATCTGTGGCTTGGGACAGTGTCGTCCAGGCTGCGGTGGGCTTGTAGGTCGCGCATTACTTGAGCGTCCACTTTGGTACTAGCATTAGCAAACAACCAGATCACTATATCGAGTAGACATACTTGGCAAAACACTCTTTCTCCTCACATGTGGGCCTCCTGTGGTTGCTGAAGGCGAAAGTGGCACCTCAGCCGGCCTTTGCCCGCTCTACGACGCGATAATCAGTTCAACTACCCTTTTCGGACAAGCACCAACTCACCTCCAACCCTGGATCTGCTTGGGGCGTTCTCTCCACTCCATTTGCGCCCAAGCTGAGACTGACATCTCCCGCAACCGCATCGAGCTCGGCCTCCATGGCGGCAGCGCTCAAATCCACACTGGGATCTCCAAAGTCGAGATCGTCTAAGTCGGGCGGAGGGGTTGGGTATGGAAGCTTTTGCAGGCGCGCTGGCAGTTGGTGATGTGGCGCATTATATGCCGCGCGCTTGAGGAGATGACCCCAGTGTTCATAGTGGTCGTGGGCTTTTTGTTGCTCCCTGAGACAAGTGAGTTGGCAAGTTGGCCAAGATATGAAATAGAGCTCACATTTGTCGATCATGCTTGAAGTTTTGGACGCATTGCTCAAATAGTTCTGGATTGATCTCCATGAAAAGTTTGAGCGCATTGTAAACCATGCCGTGTATTGTCCTAAAACTAGATGAGCAAGCAGTAAATGAACGTGCGACAGTACACACCTATTCCAGTGGGTCTTGGAATTTTGGTACAGGGCTGGGAATACAAGGGGCAAGATCACGCCAATATTATCGCCCATCAGATTAACAATATACTCATTGTTCCAGTAATAGAGAGCGCGCTCGGCAACCTGGAAGTGCTGGCTATTGACACAGCGGGCGAGCTGACGGAACAGAGGCTCTTGGATCTTGACAAACTCGCCGGGGTCAATGACGTCGAGAACTTCTTCGACCTCGTTGAGGAACATGACTTCCTTTGGACTGTTGACCTTGGGCCAGTAGCGAAGCAAACCACGGAGAACCTCTTCGGTGAGACTCGAGTCCTTTTCAAGGAACTGGACGACGCAGTATGCGAGTTGGGGATGGTAGAGCGACAGAGACTTGACCTTGTGCAAGGGAATGAGGACACGGGTGAGGAACATCTTGTGCTCTTCCTTGAGGGGGAGCGCAAAGCCGTTGATGATGGAGCCAAGGATCTCGAGAAGCTCTGCGATGCCATTATGACGCTCAGTCTCATAGATGAACTGGAAAAAGACATTGTTGATGGATCTACGGATAAACGCGCGAAGATTGAGGAATTTGCCGTAGATACGGTGTAGGGTTGTCTTGAGAAAGTCGCGCTCGCGCGGATCCTCGGAATCAAAGAGCTCGAGGAGCTGGAGGACAAACGACTGGTCGATGTAGCGCTTGGCGACATTTGTATTAAAATCTGGGCTCTCGACAAAACGAAGGAAGAACTCGTAAACGATTTGAAGATGGGGCCAAGCGAGCTCCAGGACAGGTTCGTCTTCCTCGGGGTCAAACGCATCGCCAGTGGGGTTGACCTGGGGGGGGATTGTGCGGAAAAGGTTGTTGGCAAACATGCTGATGACTTCTGGGTAGATGACCTCGCTGATGACGCCGCGCTGAGTGGTGATGTACTCGAGCATCTCGTGGAGAGTAGCGGCCTTGATCTGCTTGCCCTTGAGCTCTGCGCTGGCATCGTTAAAGTCAAAGAGGGTAGAGCACTGGCGGAGCTTGCGGACAAAGAGCTCGGGACGCTCGTTGGGGCCAACCTCGACGAAAGCAGGGAGCTTCTCGATTTCGACACGCTCTGTGACGTGGAAACGCGAGGAGCGCTGCTTGCGGGGGGGCTTTCCGATGACGGGGATTGTGTCCTTGGGGGTCTGCTGACGCAGACGGTTCATAGTGCCTGCACGGGGGGGCGTTGCCTCTGGGGCAGGAACATCGCCCATTTCAGCGCTGACGACGACAATGGGGGGCGCAGGGGCGGTGCGGTCTTGGGTGTGGCGGGTGGGGGCGCGGTCCCTATCGCGGTCTCTGTCCCTGTCCCTATCACGGTCTCTGTCGCGCGAGCCCGACGCGGCAACCGAACTGAGCGATGCAACGGCCGACGGCGCATTCGGCACCGGAAGCGGTTTGTTCGTGTTCGCGCTCGAGCCTCCTGGGGGCGTCGAGGTGCCACTGCCACTTCGTGATCTATCACGCTCGCTATTGGTGGGGCCGGGGCTGGCGGCATTGGTGCTGGCGCTCGAGTTGTTACCGCGGTCGTTGCCGCTATTGCTACGGTCTTTGCTGCGCGAGAGCTGGGAAGGGTCAGACGATGAATGACATATCAAACTAATTACTCACCAGCGTTTTCCTAATAGATTTCATCGCTGTGAAGGTGGACGACAGGTTGGCGGCTGATCCAGACGATGAGAGAGATCTGATGGAATGGACGCGGTGGTATAGGGAAACACCGGAGAGGTCACGTGATTGTTGGCCCGTGCTTCTCACTTCTCCACGCTCAGCATCCAGTATCCAGGTTAGCTTCCCCGCCTACGCGCTATTATTTCTGCGCTATTTTCGGCTTGGCGACGCAGACGACGAGCTCAACATCACGTGATCCCCTCTCACTAACACTCATCCACCACCATGTCTGGTCAGTCTAGTAGCTCTCTATTGGTCCCTGCTAATACTTTACAGCCATTTACACTGTCTTTGCGTCCCCCACACACCCTCCTATACCCCATCACCTCCCAACTCTGATTGTCACGCCCCACGGTATGTCCTTGCCACCCATTCATTCCAATGCTCATTCCCTGCAGGCCAGCCCCAGAATGTCTTGTACTCGTATCTCCACACAAACTTTGTAAGTGTTGTATCGTGGTATATATACCATCTAACTTGGTGTAGAACGCAGAAAACTACCTCCTTACGCCCTCTCCCCAAGGCGACCTCTGCGTTGCCAAGCTCTTTCCACCCCTGACCCGCAACGCCCAAGGCAAGGCCACCTCTTCCGACCCGGGCCATGGCAACAGCACCCGCGTCGTACGCTGTGAGGCTTCGCGCTCTCTCAAGTGGACAATCACCAATACCGGCGTCCTCACTCCCATCTACAAGCTCTCTCTTCCGTCCCCCGACTCGCCCGATCTCCCCCTCTTCCAAATCTCCAAGCCCAATCCCAATGCCACCTTTTGGAGCATGTTCTACTTTGCCTATGCTGGCCATCTCATTCCGCCCAAACGCATCGAATTTGGCCGGATCCAGAAGAACTCGGCTACAGGTGGCGGCGGTGCCGGGACTCGCATCACCATTACTGGCAAGACTGCCGAGGAAAAGGCCGTCTGGCAGACTCTGGGAGAAGGCAACGAAGACTGCGTAGAATGGGTCGTGCTCTGTGCCGCGCTAAACCTCCTCGAGTGAGTCTTGGCTCTTGTCCTTGCCGACCACCCTGCTTATGTCATGATGCCCCTATTACAGCGACGAAATCATCAAGGCCGCGGAAAAGTCTGGGAATCCGATGCAGACTGGCCCGCCTCCAGGACATGTCGCACAGCCCGGCCCTCCAGGACCAGGCCAAGGACCTGCTCGCCCCGCGCCTCCACCCGGTCCCGGTCCCCAGCAGCGCCCTCCACCAAATGGGCTGCCTCAACGCCCGATGCCACCTCAGGCGGGAGGCATGCCTCCAATGCGTAGCCCTTCAGGCCCAGCTCCAGGCCGCCCCCCATATGACCCGCGTGACCCAAGGGCACAACAATACCCGCCTGGCCCACCTGGTCCACCTGGTCCACCCGGCTCACATGGCCCACCTGGCCCGCATGGACCTGGCGGCCCACCCTTTGACCCGCGGGACCCAAGGGCGCAGCAATACCCCCCTGGACCACCAGGACCGGGATACGATCCCAGGGGCCCGCCTGCTGGGTATCCTCCGCCTGGTCCTGGACAGGGCGTGCCTGCCAGTCCTATTTACGACCCACGGGATCCCAGGTCGACATATGTCAACCACCCACCACCAGGGGCAGGGGGACCAGGGCAGATGCCTCCGCAGCAGAGGAGGGTGTAATACAGCGGAAATGCAAAAGCGAGCCGGTCTCCAAGTGATGTAGCTGATAATTCTGTCAGTGACTCTTTGCTTTTCTCGGAACTTGTTGAACTGCTTCACATTGAGATGCGGTTTGTATACCTTTTTTTTCGGAAACTGAGAGATTTGTAGTTTTTCTTTGGGTCCTAGTTCTGAGTGGTTGATGAACTTGGTTTGATACTGTTGTGGAGATTGACACTGGGGCGCCACCCCGGATGGCCTTTGCGAGTGGCGCTCGGGTCGATCTATTTTGTGTTGGTAGCGTGAAATATGACCTGTTGAACAAATGTGAACGCGTTGTGGCCGGATGGAGAAGCACAGCCACGAGGGACTGGTCACGTGGAATGACACCAATCCAACTTTTGCTCTACCACTATTGCACTTGGCAGAGTGGACTTGACGACGAGAACGAGCTATGAACGGCACCTGGCATCCACAGACACGACTTGGGCATGCACCGAGCACGCCGACAGAGCCATTTGGGTTTGAAGCGCGCCAACCTCCACCGCGGACGCATCGGACACACCACCATCCAGCCCCAGCACCAGTGTCTATATCTCCCCCCGCTGCTGCGACGCGTCTTTGTCAGCTGGCAAAACACAGCCTCGAACACGACCTGCCGCGCACGGCCATCTTCTACGCGGAACGCCTCTACGCGCTGACCCGCGGGTCCCACGAGGCCCGCCACCTCCTCGCACGCGCCCTCTTTGCATCAGGGCAGGTCAACTCGGCAATGGGCGCGGTCGGCGGAGACATGTGCTGGGCCTGCTGCCAGCTCTATGCCCGCTGTGCCGAGCGCCTGCGAAAGTACCGTGTCGCCCGCGAGATGATGGAGCGCTGTCTGCAGATTGTAACAGAAGGTGCGGTTTCTCCAGTCGCCTGCTCTGCTCACTCTCTTCCAGGCCATCCCCATGGTGTCGGCCCGCTCGAAGAGGCAACCATGCACTGCCAGGCAGGCCAATACGCAATGAAGGGCAATCTCTACGACAAGGCCGTTGCAAGCTTCAAAGAGGCATTACGGCTCAATCCGTATTTGTGGGAGGCGTTTGAGATGCTCGGAGCTTTGGGTATATATCTCTACTTTAACCTTGTTCCTGCTAACACTCGCAAAGGTTCCTTTCCTGATCCGTCTGACGTATTTCCCTCGAAGCGACCGCGCCCATCCGAGTCCCACGGCCCTCAGCACATTGCACCCACCGCGTCTGGTGCAGGCTTCTTTACCCCTCCCGCTGCCTCGGGCTCCAACGCGGCCGCCGCACGGGTCTTTGGCGGCGGTCCTGGCTTCCGCATCGAAGGCCCACGAGATAGCTTGTGAGTAATCTCAGATGGCTATTTTCGGCCCACCGAGCGCTTTTCTAGGGCTTCAAACGACTCTTCCATATATCCCGACAACTCGATGAATGCGTATGGCGGCGGGCCGACCAGATTGGAAGGGCGCCCGGCGGTCAAGCGCCAAAGAGGTCGTCCCGGTACAGTCAGCGCAACATCTCTCGCCGAAATGGGCGAAAAGAAAAAGGTTGCGGCTACCAAGGTGCGGATCTTTGCGTTTGCAACGCTGTCATTTAGTCAAATTCACTGAAACTCTATTAGATAACCACCCGTTCGACGAGTGAAAACACGACTGCGACGACTATGGTCGGCGGCGTTGCTCGCCGCAGTACTAGGCTCCTTTCTGGGCTCGGCAAGGGCATTCCAACCAGGGTGAGCATGTTTGTTCGGTCTCTTGGTGATGTGCTGATTGCTCCTAGGTCGGCGTCACGCGAGAGCGTAAACGGTCCGCTCCCAAACGGACCGGCTCGGACATGGACGATGAGCCAAACCCGGCAGCGGGGCTGCCCCCACCACCTGCATCGCCCACGCCCTCATCGCCTGGGCGAGCAGAGACGGATGCAGCCGACGCATATATAATGGATCTAGTGCGAACTTTTGCAAGGGCGGTGCAGGCGCTGGCGCAGTACCGGTCTGCAGACGTGCTAGAGGAGCTCGAGTCACTGCCAGAGGAACAAAAGAGATCAGCGAGTGTGATGGTGCTGATTGGACGGGCAGAATATGAAAGAGCAGACTACATCAAGGTGAGTGCACTGCTCAGTCGTGTGCGGATTGACTCGAACGACGGCAGGCCAAGCGGGCATTCGAACTGGCTCGCACGCTTGATCCACATCGAATCTGGGACATGGACATATTCAGCACGCTCCTTTGGCATCTCCGAAATGATGTCGAGCTGTCTTTTCTGGCGCAGGAGCTGCTTGCGTTGGACCAACGCGCGCCCCAAGCCTGGATCGCAGTTGGGAATGCGTTTTCGCTGCAAAAGGAACACGAACAGGCGTTGACGGCATTTAAACGGGCAGTCGCACTCGATCCGCACTGTGCGTATGCCTATACGCTGATCGGACATGAGAGCGTGAGCATGGAGGAGTTTGAAAAGGCCGCGAGCTCGTTCCAGAGCGCATTGAGAGTAGATAGGAGACATTACAATGCATGGTAAGTCATTGATGATCATGTACCGATCTGGAGCGATGTTTTCTTGAATTGTGGGGTGATGCGCCTCGAGGGTGCAATCGAGGGCATGATTGGCTGCGGCCATGTTGACCGGGGCATCTGACTGGGGCGGTTGCGCTGTGCTGGATGACTCGAGATTAAATGGAGTCAGTGAGAATGTTCTCCTGTACGACGATCCGGGGTGCCCCCTGGGACTGTATCACTGGTGTCAAGGCATTGATGAAATTCATCTAATCATTATTGATAGGTATGGACTCGGGACCGTGTACCAGAAAACAAGCAAGCTTCGACACGCAGAATACCATTTCGAGCGAGCGGCGGAAATCAACCCGTGCAACGCGGTGCTGCAGTGTTGCCTTGGAATCGTAAGTGACCTCATCGGTTATTGGACGGGTACCGATTGAAATTGATTGTAGGTGATCGAGAAACGGGGCCAAGGCGAGGCGGCGTTGCGCCGATATGATCATGCATGCCGGATATCGCCCGAGAACTCGCTGGTCCGGTTCAACCGGGCGCGACTGTTGATGGTCCTAAAGCGATACGATGTGAGTTGAAAGATTGGCCGGGGCGTTATCGGACGCCTTGTTATCTGGCGTTCACACGGCTGCGCCATGGTGTTTGCGGGTGTTGACTGTTGAGTGTAGGAGGCGATCGAGGACCTTGTGCGGCTCAAGGACATTGTGTCGGACGAGGCGAATGTGTGGTTCACGCTGGGCAAGGCGTACTGGGCGACGGGACAGCGGACGCTGGGAACGCAGCACCTGACAGTAGCACAAGAGCTAGACCCGAAGCTGGTAGGGAGCGTGCGGGAGCTGATGGAACGGGGGGAGGAGGGGGACTCGAGGATGGACGAGAGTGCGGCATGATGCAATTAGTGTAGGAATTGGATGTACAATTGAGGTGTTTCGCAATTGGTCGCGCGATGGAGGGAATTGGGTTGCGTGCTATGACCCTGAGAGACCGCGGATTGGGTGGACGAGTCATAGGACCCCGGGAGTGGGATGGCTGATAAAACGGTGGTTGCAGAGCGCGGACCACAGAGCTGACTTGCCCCCGATGTCCGCCTAATCACCGTGAAATAGAGGCCATACGATGGTCAAGCGAACGCGCGCCCACTGCACTATCCTATTTGCCCCCTACCTGAGCGCATACCGAATAGCAGCGAGTGAGTGATATGGGGAGCCTAGTAGCGAGCTAATTGCCTATAGTCTAGCATGTCGCACATCCACATCCACCGCTCTGTCATCTCGCCGTCCAGAATGGCCATTACGAACGAGTGGGCGGCCCTTGTGTCGCGGCGCAAGCTGCAGCTTGCCTGTGCGGGGGGCCGCCGCGACGTCAGCATCCTCCACCGCCTTGTGCTCGTCTCCAACTTTGCCCGCGCCCACGAGGACCCCGCGCCCCCCAGCCAGCCCGAGTTTGTGTTCCCCGACCCCCAGCCACCGCTCGACGAGGCCGGCTGGCTCGACGCCATTCTGCAGGAGCTCGACGACGAGGCAGAGGCGATGGTCTCGTGTCTCCCCGACCCTCTCCCCGACCCACCCGATGCCCCCGACGACGACGTCATTGTCTGCGACTCGTACTTTAGCATCTGCGACTGTCCCCCACAGCCACAGCCAGCAGACGACCCCACCCTCTCGGACCTCCCCTTTTACTCCCCGAGCCTCGACTCGCTCGACCCAGACTCGGACGAGGAGGGCCCCACGACCCCCTCGACCTCGTTTGTCGACCCAGACACCCCCAACCACCAGGACTGCCACGACCCATACGACGAGCCCCACTCGCTCTTTGACGAGTCGCCCCGCTCTCCCATTATTCGGACTTGTGTCCCCTATAACCCCCTCTTCATCTCTACTTATTACTGATATCTACTGTACACTAGTCTTTCTCATGCGTCCAGTTGCTCTCGCTCGTCTGTTTACCCGTTTCTTCGTTCCACATTGATTCCACTGGCGCGTCTCGTCCTCTGGTCCTTCTGTGTCTAGTACTTGTCTGCATTATCATGCCTTTTCTTACATCTCTCAAAAATGGGTGCGCTCCTGGCGTTATCTCCCGCCTGTAGATAACGAGGCTGTCAAGATACTTTCCACTTTTCAATCCCGTCTCTTCTCTTTCCCGACACCTGCCAGCCACGGGTAATCGCTCAACGCCCGCTTCCATTCGAGCTTAATTTGCCTTTCGCGTTGTCAACGCGAAATATCGAATAACACAAGCGCCGTCGCGAATGTATGCGTCGCTGCGATAACGAGCCCGAGCACCACTTGCTCCCATCACGAACCCTCAATTCCACTTCCCCGGATTCTCAGAGATAATATACGCGCAAATTCTTTGGCCGTGTGTACCATCAAAGGGTGCGAGTGTGGGGAAGCCTTATCTCACGAGCATGCCATGCTTCCTTTCAACCATAATTCATTCATCGACTATGCTTTGATACCCGGCACCAGCTATCGCACTTCCCCACCATCCCCACTCCCCGTCCACTCTGGAACCGTCCATCCGTCCTTATCGACCATGTGGCGGAGCACCTGCAGGGCCGTGCTGTTGAATGCGCCCGGCAGCGCACCGCTCACCGGAAAACACGTCGTCCGAAACTGGGGTGCTGGACAGGGCAACCCAAGTGTGGCGCCCAGTGTGAGAAGCAGTGGCCATTCAATCAAAGACGTGTGGCCAATGTCGGTGGCGCATTGTAAAACACGGCGGAGCGCCCAAGCGTTCCCAGGCAAACACCGGCACCAGCATCAGCGTGCCAACAACGACCCGGGATTGGCCAACTTACCCATTCGGGCGATGCACGGAGTCTGCGCTTCAACTGTTCGCGTGGGCTGGCTACATGCGCAACAGAGCAATCGCCTCTCCAGGTCAGTAATTGTAATCCTTCGCTAGAGACAGGACCGGGATGGGTGTTTCCATTCTCAGGTGAGATTCATTGCGGCCAAAGATAGCACTAGACGATCCCCTTGCGACCAGCCGAAATCAAGGGTAGAGCATGAATGTAGGCCGAGCGGCCCGCTGCGATCCCCATGGGCTCACCTCTCAGCATACTCGAACAAGTCGTTGGCTACGAGGATAATCCGACGCATTTGCTCTCCGGACCAGTTGGCCCGAAGTAACCGTTCGTACAGCTCGATCCCGCAGTGGGGCATAAACACGAGCGTTGGCGTGTCGATGGCGTATGCACCCTTCTGCCCCATTTCCCGTGTTATATCGACGATGCAAGACAAAACCCTTACCTTGTTGACGTTCGAGACCTTCAAGCCTAAACCATGCAGTGCCGAAATGTCGTTATCTTCAAAGGCCGGATCGAACAGCACCGTGTCCGTAGCTGCCTAAATAAGAGGACAAGGCCCACAACCTCCTTCTGATAGAAAAGAAGAACTCACAATCGCCAGCTCAGCACACAAGTCGAGCAACACGCACAGCTGTGCGCGGGATTCATTCGACGCCGTAGGACGCCCTAGGCCCAGACACAAGCACTGGAGCGTGCCTGCCATATCACCATCGCCTTCCCCTGCGTCCTGCACACCAAGTACCGATCGCCTCGCCTCTAAGATCACAGGAATGATCTCGGCTGACTTGTGCGACAGACGTATACCCGTCAATGCAGCCGCACCGGAAATACGCCATAGGTCAAACTTGATCACGGCGACCACGGCGGATCGCAACAGAATAGACCACTCACCGCGATAAGACTCCCACCATCCGGACGACACGAGCATATCGTGTGTTCGGCGCAACGAATCTGAGAACGAGATCGGAGTTGCAGCCTTGTTCGTCCTCCTTTTTTTATTCCTAGCCGCGCGATTCACGTAAATAAAGCCCTCTCCGTCTGCCATGCAGCTGTCGATTTTACGTGTTTGCAAGATTAACGGACCAAGACGCAAATGTGTTAAGAGATTTATGCATTTGTCACGTGAGGACAATGACGCACGTGACGTAATGTGTGGGACCCCGGACAGCTTTCCTGAGCATCCACGGATTTCCTTGGAACAGAGCGGGGCCACAGTTCCGAACAAAACCAGCGCCACACCAGGGGACGCCGTCTGGATCGGCAACAAGCACACAGACAACGTGTTTTCATGCTCCGTGAGCGGTCATGCGCTCGCATATACAGGGCATAGACTCCCCCCTGTGAAATGGTTTGCTCACGCGCCTGAGTTCGGTTTGCGAAGACTTCTGGAATATAGACGCCACGTTGATTGGCGCTCCTCCAATGAGCTTGCTTTGTTCAATGAATAGGAAATTGCATGCAAACGTTAAAAAATGCCCATTATGGTCGTCCGGTCGGTCGTTGGAGCGCTTCAGCTCAGCAGTGGAGTCAGATAGGAGGTTCAGGGGTTTCCCCGCACCCCCGCACTGTGAATCTGAAGATCTGATAATCACGAGCATCGCCGCCGTAGCCACCCCGACACCGATGCAAAGAGGATGCTACGCTCATGAGTCATGTATAGCACCACGCGGCAGAATTGCCGCTTGGCCGGAATTAGACTTTTCGAAGGACAATAAGGTGCGTGGCTAAATCGGCCCACTACACGCGAATAGATCGCCCGAGCCATATATGCGTTGACTTCCGCCTCTTCTGTTATACCGGGTACGACAGCCCCGCCACGCAAATAAGAAGAGGAATAAATATCTCACCCGGCGTCTATCACCCTTTACACTGAACCAACCTCGTAATCCCGACACCGACGCGGCGACCGTTTTCCGAAACCTGTGCGTTGCTTCGCTCGAGACCACCCGACGAAACAACCCGAAACACGTCGATTACATCACGCACACGTAGCGGCAAGTGCTTAGTCAGCCGAGCCGACGTCGGGGCGGGCGGCGGGCGGGTGCCATGGCGTCCCAGAATAGGCGCGCAATTCTCTGCCACGTCAACAACCAACCAAGTGGCACATGTGTTTCAAATATTGTTTCAACTCGCGTATCATCGACATTTCTCCGGAGCCGCAGTATGGGCTAAGCGCCGGAGCTTGGAGCGCTCGCTAGAGCAGATACATGCGCAGGTGGAGTAGAAGTTGTGCAATAGCTCGAGGGTTCAGGTTCTCCTGGGACTACCCGAAACGGGATGACGCCAGTCCAAGTATTCGAAACTAGGTCCTTGTCTGCCATGTCCTATGGCCAAGGGTTAAAACTCTGCCAACGAACCCTAAGTTGGGCGCTTGCCTTTTTGTCATCTTTAGGCGGGCCAGTGCGAATCTTGGCGCTACACATAAAACGATATTACAATTATGAACCAAATTCCAAGTCGCGACCACGCTTACCTAGCGGTTTCAACCTTGACTCGTAAGACTCCAGTTCCCTGCAATTCTTCTTCGTTTGGCTGACGAGAGTTGTCCCACCTTCCGGGAGCAAGTTGTTCCACGAGCAACCGGAATGCATCGCTTTTCTCCTCGTCGGAGGATACCGGCAATATAACGCCGTGCACAACAGCACTGTGAATTATTCCACCGTGTATAGTCGGGCGGATTGGGTATATGCGATCAGAAATGATCGAAGACACATAGCTTGGTCACATACGAGCGGTAATTCATCGAATGCGAGAATGCAGAGAGCGCGAGGACTAGTCCATCGACGATCGTTGCAGTCGCGACGATCTGCGTTCCGGCATCGGCCAAAACGCTCAGAATTCGCGCCGTTGGGTAACCTTGATGAAGCCGCATCGAGTCAGTGCCTGATGTTTGATGAGTCACTTACCGTGAAAGTATAGATAACATTGTCCGGTTTCGTCCTCGTGCCACGCTCCGAGCATCGGAATGCACTGGGGCAATCCTTGGGGGTCTGAAAAAAGCCGGCGGGCGTATTGAGCTCGAGCTGAAAATCTTTGGGGTTCGCGATGCGCGCACCTACAAAAGCGACGTGCATTACACGTGCTTCGCGAACGATCGAAGCAACGGTTTCCTTGTCGTAGACGCCTACATCCAATCGATATCGTTAATATTGGGGTAAGACCGGCATTTAGTAGGAAGTTATTAATGCGCCGCAGGATGTATGTGCAAAATGAGGTTCACCTCTGTCTGGCCGCCTTCGGACTGTATTGAGAGGGGTCTTCTCGAACTTGTTATCAGCCATCAATAAGTCAGGTCAGGAACTGGTTGGGGGGATTAGGATCTGTGCCTTGGCAATATATCCATTCATTTTCGGTGAGTCATTTCTTGGAATGCACGCCCGAGTGGCCTTCTTGCCGGTTGACGCATTGGGAGCGTGAATCAACAGGATGGTTTATTGCATTTTCTTTATTTTTTGGCGCTCCTGGATGAACAGGGGTATGTGCCCCTTGTTCCTTGTCGTCCAGGGCTAGACCATCGATGCATGTTTCATTCATTCACAAAGTAAATACTGCCAGTTATTCTGCCATTGAGGGCGGTCCACGAGGCACAGCAGTGCGTGATGTGCATATCACCCGCCCGTAAGCGAGGGAAGTCGGACAAGGTCGTATATGTGTTTTCAGCCTGGGCAACTGAGCCGCAAGCGCAATGGAGCACATGTGCAGGCACAAGTGACCAGAGACGGACGAACAAGGTACAGTGGTGGTATGCGCTGAGGCGGAGTGCCAAATGGGAACAAGCGCTCGGCGGTCAGGAGTCCGTGAGTGGCCGGTATTTTCAGCAAGTTGCACTCCCGCGCGGGGAGGCGGCGCCGAATGGCGGATTGGGCGAGAATCGAAATTTTCAGTGAGGGGATATCCGGGTGGAGATGTGGGGACCGGCGGCAGCTGATCTCGATATAGTGCCGGGCCGATCGCAGGGAAGCGGAGATGGCTGGGCGGTCGATGCGCTGCGGACGTGCATATAAGACGGTTGCGAGGCGAAATTCATTCAGGTTATTGCAACCCTCGATCCCTTCCCTGTCAATTATTTCCAAAATTCACAGAAGCGTTTGGGTTCACCATTCACCTGCCGAGACTGGGGTATATAAGACAGTGACTCACAGCCTGCGGACCTACGGCCTTGAGGCATTAATCTGTTCAAACGAACATTTAATATTCCAACACTCGACCAAATACGGAAATCGCTTCGAGCGCTGCCAACACCTCATATATCCGCATCCGGACCACCACCTCCCCTCGCTCCAACCACCGCCAGACCAGCACTGGACTCGCCTTATTAGCCTCAGGGTGAGTTGGCCCTACAATGATGTCAATATCCAGAAGCGGACTTGTGAGCTCATCGATGCTCGCACACACTAGCAGCTCAATGTCACATATTGCCCATTCTTCGAGCCCGCTGCTCGCATCTCCCATGCACACACCCCCATCGCGCCCAACGCGGCCCCGCCTGTCCCGCGGAATATCGTCGCGGAAACTCGCGACTCCACCGGTGCCTCCGTCGCTGAGAGACCATCCGCTGCTCGATGTAGTTGCCCATGGGAGCTGCATATCGACCCCAGGCATTGGGACGCCTGGTTCTGGTCCACCATCGTGTATTACGTCGCCGGCCAGTGTTCCCAGCTCGCGCCGCTCAAGTATATCTGCATCGTCACCTCTTGCTCGGCCTCTGGAAAAGCTCCCACTCCCAAGTCCAACCAACCTCTGGGCCCTGCCCCCACGCCCAAGTCCCCCCATTTCAGGTCCTTGGAGCTCCCCCTGCCAATCAGAACCAGTAGCCGATGCTATGGGACTCCTTGATACTGTGCCTGCCGGCTCGACTGTAAGTGTGGCAACCCATGGCGGCTACCCCTGGCACACGGCACCAGGAACAGCCTGTTCGCCAGGCCACGGCCGTGCCCAGGGGTACGAATATATGTCCCTGCAGCTGGGCTTGCACCATCCATCCCGTCGGCACCCTCCACCAGCCCATCACCTTATTCCCGCCCAGCCCGATGATGCGCGGACTCCGACCTCCGCTCAACGGCACAATGTCGGCTCCTTGCACACACATTCCCCACGTCCTTCCCCGCCCATAACACCAGCTGCGGCATAAATCCACTCATTTCTTTGTACCCCAGTTCATTGTCTGGTTCGGGTTTCGGGTTTGTTTTCCCTGGGAGCACTGCTACGTTGATATTTTCTCGCTGGGTATATTTCGTCTAAAAGTGGCAAATTTAAAGGCGCCACTGTTCACATTCCATCTTGCTATTACACGCCCCTGTCATGTCTTCCTCGCATCAGCATGTCTCTCCCTCACTCGAACTTTCTCATTGCTTTCTCTCTAAGAGTCCCTATGTATCCGAGTATGTCCCCTCGTTCAGTGTGTAAACCATAGACCCGTAGCTCTTAGTAGTAATCCACCGCATTTACAACAAACTAGACAGTGCAATTACTCAAAGCTCCCACTATCATTACATAAAACGAGATAATCTTGCACTCATTGTCCCCTCGTTACTTCTTTTTACGCACATCCAGCACGATAAGATCTCCTTCCCCGAGATTGTAGCTCGCCAATGTCTGGTTATTTGTCAATGGTTTGCCGTTGTAGCTGAAACGCATCCAACTCGCTCCTAGCGAGCTTCCCACAATGTGTTGCACCCGGTCGCGCAGCGTCGAAATTAACAGGGTGAGCGGCAAGTCGGGCACACCGACTATCTGCCCATTCATCTTCCACTCGGGATTTTCGGGGTGGTTCGGTAGTTGGACATTGATCGATACTGGTTCGTTCTGTCCAAAAAGGCAGTTTCAGAAAAATGCCTCAGATATCAAAAGATTGAATGGGATCTACTCACGTTGTGGAGGTTCTGCCAATCCTGTTCCGTGTAGTATTGCCCTTCAGGCAGCTTCTCCACCCTGGGTCGTTTGGGTGGCGCCTGCTGCATGCCATCACCACCGTTCATCTCATCTGCGCTACGTACTACCCCTGCAACGGGAGAAGGCGCACCGGGCATACCCATCGCAGCCAGCCGGCTCGGATGGATCCCCGGTGGGGCCATTGCAAACGTAGGCATTGCGGGAAGGGACGGATGCGGAGGCGGCAAAGGCTGGGGCGCAGCAAAGACTGTCGCTCCCGCCGAGTAAACGCCTGTTGGGTCGAGTGGCATAGGAGGAAGAGTTGGATTCGGAGGTAATGAAGGGTTGATAGGTAGGCTGCTGCCTCCCGCGGGGCCTGAAGAGGGACCGATCACATTTCCGCCAGCACTAGAGGTAAATCAAGTCATGATCAAGTAATAGAACTCTAATGGTGGAATACTTACGCGCCAATGCCAAGTTTGGCTTTGTGGATCGCCGCAATTTGTTCGTCCAAGTTGGCGTTGGACTGGAATTTGTCCAGGGTACCAGCCTTGGACGCGGTGTGGCCGTCCCAAACAACCTTTTCGCGCTCGCGACGACGCGCTTGCTCCTCTGCAGCTTCCTTTTTGCGTGCCTCCTCTTCAGCTTCAGCACCAAAGATGTCGGTACGCGTTCGCGCGAGGTCGCGCAGCGACGTAACAATATTTGCACCTACAAATAGTCAATATATGGCATTCTTTAAATGAACATTGACCCTTACCTCGTTGGAGTTCGCCTGCCTGTGCGCGCCGCATTTCGAGAGCGTCGCGCTGTGTTTTCCATTTGGGATCCAGTAACTCGATACGCCTGTGCTCGGCAAGTTCGCTTTCGGCCACTTGCTGCCCGCAAATCGTACAGGTCGTCATTATTTGCTTTGCCCCTGCCTTGGCCGCAAGTGCTATAGTGCAAATATCCTAGTCAATACGTGTGGTAAAATGTGATCGTCAGGGGCTTACGTTTGGGTACATAGTCCTTGCGGATCTTCATAGGGACATTTGCGCTGTTCTGCATCTCCCGTGCACGAGCCTCTTCTCTCTCCCTCTCCTCCGCTTCCTTTCTCTTTCTCTCGCGTAGCTCTTCATCCTCGGCCATCGCACTCGGGGATCCTGCACCATTGGCCCCAGAAACTTCTGGAGCAGGCTCTTCCTCGACGGGAGCGTTTGCGGCACGGTATGCTTCAACATCAGGCGCTGTAGCCTCCATGATCTGCGCAGCCATGCGCTTTTGAGTAAGTGTCATATTCTCCACTTCAGCAATGCTCATAGGCGGTGGGAGATCTGAAGTTGCGTCGGCCGCAGTGAACTCGATGGTTTGAACAACATGGTAGTCGTGCCAATCAATTTCGGCGAATGCGACTGTGCACGGTCAACAAACATATACAACTGCAGTGAAACTCGCACTTACTGCGCTCCGCCTCCTTATCGTCCTCTTTCTTCTTTTCCCTTTCTCGACGCCATCGCACGTACGCGGCCCTCTCGCGCGCCTCGGCAAGCATGTCCCATTTCCCTTCTGGGGTAGCATGGAGCGCAATCTTGGCTAGGAGCTCCCTGGGGGGATAGAGGACGCGCGTATATTGTTCAATAAGTCGATTAAAGTAGCCAAAGAGCGAGTGATTGGGTCGAAGAAAGTCGAACTGAAAATTTCGTGCCTCGCGTATCATGAGTGCATTGAGGAATGCTCGACCGCGACGAGCGGTATGAAGCGCTGTGAGCTTTATTATGTCGCTAATGCCGGGTAAGCATCTATCGATAGCAGAGAAAGTAAGAGGGAGGCTTACAGATCGACAGCGCTCACTTGAGGTGTATCAAACACAAATTCGTACGGCAGAGGTTCCTTTGGTGGGGCTTGTAGTATTGTCGTAGGTACAACTGCCTGAGGAACATCTTGTTTGGGAGTGGCTACTACCTCTTCGTCTTCTCCCTCTTCAACCTTTTGTATACGGTGCCTGTAGTATGCATGATATGGGTCGGCCGAGTTCAGGAATGAGAACTTGGGCTCATTACGCTGTGACTCGCGAATTTTGTCCTCAAATTGGGTTGGGTTGGCCGACCGGGCCACGAAAGCAGCAGTGCGATCGATAATAGCTTCAAATATTATTAGCAAAATAATGGTAGTGCGAGCAAACGTACTCACTGCGAAGGTCGGGTGGAGGATAGATCATGCCCGTCGCGAACTTTGCTGCTCCTGTCTTGGGCAGGCCGTGTTCGATACCTTGTAATGCGCTATGTTGATTTGCCGAGGCCATTGCATCTTCGATCATTGCGTTGACCTGGCTATCCATTGTAGCGTTCATAGCGCTCGCGACGGCCACAGACATGGTGGTGAGTAAAGTAAGGCAGCTGCACGTGATGTGTGATGGTCACGTGCTAATTAGTGCTTATATAACATCTTGTAAACTTTTGAGACCACCATCACAAGGCAAGTATGCTTTCCCAAAGTTATTCTCCTGATGAAGCGCACTGGGCTCTGAGCCACGATGGAAATTGCACAACTGCCTATGGGCGGGCCGCCTAGAAAACGGTTAACTGAATATTCCAATACCTTGTTTCACACTCTTGCCCACCAGACACTAATTCATTCCTTTAGCCACCATGGCCTCTGCATCTGCTAGCAACGCAGATATACGAGCATTTTGCGACCTAACTAGTGAAATGACTCGGAGCATCGCTTCTGCACGGCAGCTCATCCAGTCACTTCTCGCCAAGTGAGTCTCACCTCGCGCATATCACCCATCACACCAATTGAAACTAAACGATAGACAGGGCTCTGAGTTAGATACAAGCGCTGGGATCTCCCTCTTATCGTTAAAGAACCATGTGATGCTATCATACATACATTCTCTCGCACTACTCTTATCCCACCGTCTGCTGGGCCATTCGTTGCTCGACCGGACCCCTCCTTCAGAGTCATTTGGCGTTTCAGATCGCTCAGTACGAGGATGCGATGCGGGAGATTTAGTTGATACTATGGTGGAGGACCGCATAATACTCGAGAAGGCTAAAACATTGGAAACACGTATGAAGTACCAAATCGACAAGCTTGTGCGGTTGGCACAAGACAACCCCCAAGATGAAGGGGACGTCATCGATGGTAAGACTCAACCTCCATGTGATCCCTCTGACTTACATCGTGCCTCCAGATCCTCTTGCGTTCAAACCCAACATTTCTAATCTTACCGCTCCACCTGCTCAGCGGGGGCGTATCACCACCGAAGCTGCTAATGCAGAGGGGGGAGCTGCGTTAGACGTAGGATCTGGCTCCGACGCCGAAGGGGATAACGAAATTTACCGCCCTCCCAAGCTCGCACCCGTACCTTACACTGAGGCTCGATCAAAAAAGTCCAGATCAGAAAGAGCTTACAAGTCCCAAACCCTCTCATCACTCCTCACACTTGACCCCTCGCGCCCACACTCTGAATCAGCATCTGGTCTCGCGCTGGGCTCTACTTCACTATCTTCAGCCCGCGCACGCGAATTAAAACGCATCACCGAGTACGAGGAAGAGAACATGACGCGTTTAGTGATGAACAAAAAGGAGGCGCGAAAGCGCCGAAGGGACGAAGAGGATATGGCGTTCGGTGGGGCTAGTGCTCGTAGAGGCGGTGGTGCTGCACTGCGCGACGAGTTTAAAGATGTCCTGGGGGCGATCGATAGGAAGCGCGGGGTGTCGGGTGGAGATGGTTACGAGGAATTACGACAAAAGGGAAGGAAGTCGAATGCGTTCGAGAGGAGTAGAGTTAGGAAGGTAGATCAAGCGGTCGAAACTCGGGATGGCCCGCGCGCAAGGAAGAGGAGCAAGTTCGAAGCTGCAATCAAGGCAAACAAGCGATCCATCAAGCGACGAAAGTAATATTGTGTAGTACATTTATCTTATTGACCTGAATTTTTATATCACTTTGACCGTAAACTGAATTCATTATTCCACCAAAAAGGTACCTAGTTGAAGTTTGAGAAATTAAAAAACTAGTCCAACGATAGGATAGTTCATAGTGAGTAGTACAAGTTTGAATTACAACATTATCCAGTGAAATTTAAGAAAGCCCAATCGACTGGGGAAAGCGGAACACATTGTTTGGGTCAACAGCCCGTTTGATTGCTGAGAGACGCGAATAATGAGACCCGTAATACTGTGATTTCCACTGAGAATCAGTTAGTGTGGGATCAACATAATTGACATCTACAATAAAAATCAGTATAATTCTGGATAATAATGTAAAGGAAGGCGTGCATACATGCAGCTTGAGGGTTAGGATCCAATGCATTAAGCATATTATTAACGAAAGGAATGCCGTTGGAAGGATATGGAGGTTCCATATTGGAGGAGCTTGCGTAGAATTGGAAAGAGAAAATTGCATCTCGGTGTGCAAAGGAAGTAGAATCTGCACCCTGGCTCTTAATTGTACCTCCATACACTGTAATGACCAAGTTGTTAGTACAGTATACGTATATGTTACGTCGAATGATATAGGGTACATACGGTCAATTTCAACAAACCAATCGGTATTGCTTGCTACGCCCTGCTTTGATAAATAGTTGACGAAACTCGTCCACTGAGACGCGGTCACAGCTTGTTTGGTGAATAAGGACTTTGCAAAGAATGTGTCCTTGGGCTCGGACTTGATCGTCGAAAGTGGACCATCGGTCGCGACCAGGGAATTATACCAGTTATATGTTTTCGGAGTGATCTTTCCAGGACTGAGTTTGCTTGCCCAATTGGCGGTTGCCGAATCGAAAGCAGATTTCGTGCCATAATAATCCCCAGTAAACTTGTACAAATATTAGTACTTTGTCATGCATGCACTGCGAAACTTCAACGTACTTGTAAATACAATCCACCATCGCCCTTCTTCCCAATCGCGCAAATCATCGCCATCTCTTTTGGAGCAGCCATAGCTAGTGACTGCCATGCTCCCAACAGACTCGCGATTTTGGACGCACTTAGGGTAGAACTGTAGTCGATGGTATAACCTATCACGGTCGGCGGAGCAGCTAGGGTTGAAAACGTCCACTGAGTGACGATTGCATACGAGGCCCCCGCGCCACGCAGAGCCCAGAATAGGTCAGAATTTTGCGTGGAAGAAGCAGTAGCGAGGGTGCCGTTGGCGAGTACAACCTCCGCTTCCGTGATACGATCATGGAGCAACCCCGCGACGCGAGAGAAAGGACCATATCCTCCGAATGCAGCATGACCCTATGAATAGAAAAGCGCTCAGTTCACTAGTAGGGAATCTTCGAAAAAACTCACCCCAGACCCAACCTAATAGATCAAAATTAGGTGTAAGCGAGAGACTCGATAATACTAAGGTATAGAACACACATAAGGACAAGTCCCATGTGGCAGCGCTCTCTGACCATTGTCCCAGAGCTTTTGAGCCACGTCTCCAAGTCTGTTTCCGGTCTGAATCTTTGCCACACCAGAGCCGTCCATAGAGAAAGAGTTCATCTTCTTCAAGTCAATAACTAAAGCTCCATCCTGGCCGCCAACCTGAACGAACAGCATTTTAGTATTTCGCCCGGACATGTTGAAAGCGGGATATATGCAAGCTCACACCGTAAGCAGCGTATGAATGACCGCCAGAACGTCCAACAACAGCAATACCTGATGAAGCCGCGCATTTTACGTATTTTTGCACGTCCTGAGGAGAACTCCTGAAACATTATATCATATTGATGAAAAAACCTCGGGGGAGATGGTGTCTTGTACTAACGGATAGACAATGGCGGCAGGCTTGTAGCTAAGCCGTTGGTTGAAAGCGGCACGCGACGAGCTATAGTCAGAGCTGGATGGAGTTACGACCTGGCCACTTGAGCTTCCGTTCGAGAGACAGTCGGTAAACACACTTCTGCGTTCAACGTCGACTAGCGCCCCAGCGACAAGTGTAAGGGCACCCGCGAGCATCACAGCAGTAGTCCGCGTCCACATGGTGAGTCAGGAATGGTGCCACGAAGAAACTTGAAGAGGGTGGCAATAAGGCCTAGGGCATTTATACATTGCTTTTAGCCGACTCGGCCTCGCTAAGCTCAGAACTCGGACGTCCGGACAAAGCTAAAAATGGTGTTGCGGATTTGATCGCGCTGAGCAGAGGCGGTGCTACTACGCCATTGTAGTCATTCAGTGAGAGCAGGACTGGGCGTGGATTGAATCCACGCTGTGCCGCTGTTTGGCATTTGAGTCAATGCTGCTGTACAAGCTCGTGAACCACACTCGCTTGAGCCATTTCTGACCAGTACCATAGGGGCCAGCGCCTCGCTTTTCCAGTAGGTGCAGTATACATACGTATAAAAATTTACTGTATGGCAACCGATTCATGCGCGGTGCCATCAAATCGGCTAACTAAATATACACTCACAGCAATTGCAAATTTTAAGCTAAATCTGCGAATGGTGATCGTGTGTTCACACAATGCTGGGACCTTTAGGTATTTAGTCCTAGGCCTGCCCGTTCATGTCTTCCTAGTGTTAAATCACCGGGACGGGTCGTACATTGTCACCTTGGGCAAGGCAATGAAATTCATAAGGAAGTTCGGAACTAGTGAGCCTCAAGTGTCACTTCCTAGGCTTGAAGGTTCAGAATAGCGAAAGATGTAAACGGATCGGGACCATCTTGTTATCTATGATTCTAAATTATTGGGAGCTAGCGAAGGATATCCTAGCCACAAAAATTTGCGCATATACCCTACATTATCTTATGTTTCTTATCTGTTCATTTATTTACTATTTTTTCCCTACTTTGCTCACCCTACCTGCTTGCTTGGCTGCCTACCTGCTTAATTATCTACTGATTTGCTGTACGTTCGCTCACACTTACATACTCTGGCTTATTAGGGTTCACGTGAGGGTTTTGCCTTGCTTGATGGTCTATTCGCTTCTTTACTCACTGATACTCCTTACTCATCTACTCCCACACTACGGTAGCACTCTTGTTTATTTGAACACCCTTGACCAACGTTAACTGGCCCTGCCCGGGTTCGATTCATTAGTCACCCTGGTCATCCATTCCCTCCGCCCACTGACAATCACCCGCTCCCCCCGTTTATTCCCCCGCTAGCTATAGCTATGGTACTCGGCTCTGGATCTGGTCCCCATAATTACTCATTCACTAATTCATACACATTCACACATTTACCCGTTTATCCGGCCGCCCTCTTGCTTGCTCGCTTGTTCATATGCATTTGTCCACTAAATCTCCCTCACGCTCCCACACACTTGCACTATGTTCGCCCACCTGCTTGACCTAGTATTATCTCATATCCCGTGCTCTCTTATTTCCGTACGTGTTTGCCTATTCGCCTGCTCTTGCTGTTAGGTCGCTAGTTCGAAAGGTAGGTACGCTGCCTCAATTCAGAAAAACGGTACACGCCAAGGAGGATTCTTTAGAACACCACATGTACACGTTACCCCCAGAGTAATTGCATTCCATTTGGAATCGATTTAGAAAGTGAAAAAGTATGGAAACCTACGTAGCTACAAGGTAGTAGGCCCAATGATAGTCTGAGGAAGTGGATAGCATAAGCTCAATCCACAGCATCATCTAATAAAACTCAATGTAACCCAATCGACTGGGGGAAGCGAAACACATTGTGTGGATCGACAGCACGTTTAATCGCCGAGAGACGCGAATAATGGTTTCCATAGTACTGTAATTTCCACTGAGATTCGATCAAGGTGGGGTCGACATAGTTGACATCTGCGATAAAGTTGAATCAGCCCGAGGAATTACATAATAATATAGGCATACAGGCGGCCTGAGGATTGGGATCCAGAGCATTCAACATGCCATTGACAAAAGGAATGCCATCAGAGGGATATGGAGGATCCGAATTCGAAGAGCTGGCGTAGAACTGGAAAGAGAAAATCGCATCTCGGTGTGCAAACGCAGTAGCATCTACACCCTGACTCTTAATCGCACCACCGTATACTGCAGCGAGAAAGTCTGTTAGCTCATATTCTGTTGACGAGAAAAGGTTCGTACGGTCAATTCCAACAAACCAGTTGGTATCACTCTTCGCGCCTCGGCCTGCTAAGTAATTGATAAAACTTATCCACTGAGATGGAGTGACAGGCTTCTTGGTGAACAAGGACTTGGCAAAGAAAGTGTCTTTGGGCCCGGGCTTGTCCGTTGAAAGCTGACCATCAGTCGCAACCAAAGCGTCATACCAGTTGAGGATTTTCGAGTTGATCTTTCCGGGGCTGAGCGCCTTTTCCCATTTTGCAACAACCGAGTCAAAAGCAGATTTAGATCCGTAATAGCTGCCGGTAAGCTTGTACTGACGTTAGCATACTATATGCGCATGCACCGCAAAACATCGACATACTTGCAAAACTACCCCCTGAGTGTTAGGGTCATAGTTCTTCCCGAGCGTGCAAAGCATTGCCATCTCCTTTGGAGCAACCAAAGCTAATGACTGCCATGCCCCCAATAAGCTCGCAACTTGTGAAGCACTTAAGGAAGAGCTAAAGTCGATGGAATAGTTTATTACGGTTTTCGGAGCGGCCAGAGTTGAAAATGACCATTGGGTGACAATCGCATATGACGCTGCTGAGCCGCAAAGAGCCCAGAAAAGGTCCGAATTTTCTGTGGCAGAAGCAGTAGTAAGCGTGCCGTTGGCGAGTACAATTTCTGCCTCCGTCACACGATCATGCAGCAATCCCGCAACGCGAGAGAAAGGACCATACCCTCCGAACGCAGCATGGCCCTACAAATAGGGAAACGTTAGGTTCATTCGTGAGAAATCTTCACATAATGCAACTCACTCCAACTCCAACCTATTAATGTGAACCAGAACCGGATAAGTGGGACACTCGAGAACGTGAAGATTTAAGTTGAACACACATAAGGGCAAGTTCCAAATGGCAATGCTTGTTGGCCATTGTCCCAGAGTTTTTGAGCCAAGTCGCCAAGTCTGTTTCCTGTCTGAAACTTTGCCACGGATCCTTGCACGGAGAATGATTTCAGATTTTTCAAGTTTATAACCAATGCCCCGTTACTCCCGCCAAGCTAAAAAAAGCAATACTTGAATATTTCACCCGGATTTATCAGGAGTGGGTTATATTCTCACACCGTAGGCAGCGTATGAATGACCGCCGGAATATCCGACAACAGGGATACCACATAAAGCCGCACACTTGACATATTTTTGCACATCTTGAGGAGATTTCCTGTAATATTATATGGCATTAGTAAAAATCCGGAGGGGAGCATCATGTCGCACTAACGGATAAACAATGGCAGCAGGCTTGAGGTTGAACCGTTCGTTGTAAGCAGCACGTGCCGAGTTGTAACCAGAGCTAGATGGAGTTACCACTTGTCCACTTGAGCTCCCTTGCGAGAGACACTCAATAAATTTACCGCCTTTGCATCCAATGCCGTCAAAATTGTCGACGTCAGCAGCCTGTCCGTTGGCTTGCAATTGTGTGAAGACACCGGCAAATATGACCGCGATAGTTAGGATCCACATGATGGGTTAGCTGTGCAGGAAAGGTAGCACAATGAAAAAAGAGTATGGGGATACGACCTTTTATACGTTTCTGCTCAGCCTGTATAGGCTATGCCATGCATTTCACCGCGTTGGGCAGAGGCGGCGCTACTCGTCACGCATCAGGATCACTCAGCACAACTAGGATGCAATCTACATCGTGTTTTTGTTTCTTGCATTTAGGCCAATACTTCAGGCCTTCAAATTCGTAAAAATAGTATGCACTTGTTCAAGCTATTTCAGACCAAACCTAGGTCGATGGTCACACATCGACTGCTAAATTACAAATACACATCACCATATTCACGCGCATCACGCGAAAACCCAGGACAAACAAATGCTAGATCAAACGCACTTGGTGGCGCACCATTGTCCAAGTAGGGCCGGTAATGTTGCTGAGTTCGATGAAACTATACGATGTACATGTCTCAGAATCCCACGGCATCTAATCATAACATTAATACGTACGTCTACAGTAGTAATGCTAATATTAATATTAAAGCTGTCCCCTAGTCACTTTATATCATAGAAATCGAGTGTAATAAACTATAAATCATGCATTAAAGCATCTTAAATTAATATTTATTATATACTTGGACGCCACATAGTTAGCTTATCACATCTTGAGTATTAATATCAGACTTTGACTTGAGCTCAAGCTTATGCCAACGATACATGCACCAACCTCTAAATCTTATTGGTTTCCTTTGAAACTGAAAGCACCGCGCATATATACATATACAACTAAGATACAGATATAAAACGCGCATACATGCTGCTTTGGGGTCGAGCACGGTGAGCATGTTGTTTGAGAATGAGATAGCATTGGAGGGGAGAGGATTGGCATTTACTCCGGCAAAGAACTGGAAGGAGAGGAGCGCACCACAATGGGCAAAAGCTGTGGCATCTAGCGGTTGCTTAGATACACCACCGTAACCTATACCCAAAGGTAAGCCAAGTTTCAAGACATTTTTGTTTTAATTTCGTCTCGCGGTCAATCTCTATAAACCAGATTGCGCCGAAAGTGGACCCTTTGTTTCCTATGTAATTGAACAGACTGGCCCACTAGGAAGATGTTATCGGTGATTTTGCAAAAAAAAAAAAAAGCTGATAAATGCTTCGGTTGTGTTGGTCGAAAGAGAACCACTTAGTGCAACATGTCCGTCGTATCAGTTGTAGTTTTCAATCGTAGAGTTACCCGGGTCAACGTTGAGGATGCTGCTCCAACTACAGCCAATTGCATCAAACGGTGACCTTGTCCCATAATAAGTACCACGGAACTATTTGGATGGTGATTAATGCGGTCATCGCATGGCCAAAGTAGAGACGTACCTCTAGATAAACACCTTAATATTAACCAATAGTGCAAATTATTGAAAGGTTATCTGGAGCCAAATGTGCAATTGACTACCACTTTTCAAACAAAACTTGCGCTTGTGAGACACTCAATGAGCCTGGTGGATAATTAATCTTATGAGATTACGCTCGGAGGCGCTGGCAGAGTTGCAAACATCCATGGCCACTGGGTAACAATTCCGTATGACGCGCACGCACCACAAGAGCCCAGAATAGGTCAGGATTTTTCTCAACTGAGGCGGTTGCGAGTGTCCCATTGGCAAGTACGACCTCAGCAGCTGTAATCTGGTCATGAAGTAGTCCCGCAACTCGAGAAAATAGGCCGAAACCCCCAAACGAGGCGTAGCCCTTATAAATAAGATCTTCTCAGTACGGAGCCGCAGAAGAATGTACATTTGATCACGCCCAAGCCAAACTGAAATTATGCCGAGGTGAACCAGACACGATAAGCGGCACCCACGATTGTCAAGGGCTTTACGTACGTAAGGATACACACCATGAGGCAGCGCTCGTTGCCCATTGTCCCAGAGCTTTTGTGCAATTTCACCCTGTCGGTTGCCCGTCTGAATCTTGGCTTGGTCGGAAGCATCGAATGTAACCGCCTTCATTCTTGACATATCAGTTACAAGGGAACCACCCTCTCCCCCAACCTTTCATGCCCGTTAGTCAACCTAGACCAAGAGCCTATAAAAGCCAGCCGCTTACCCCATACGATGCATAGGAGTGACCGCCCGAGCAGCCAACAACTGCAATTCCATACGCCGCCGCACATTTAACATACTTTTATACATCTTTGGCCGTGTTCCTGGTAGGGATAGAGTGTGAAAGTTATTGGTATTACATCACGCGGAGGAGCGAATAAACTCCGGAACGCACGGGAATACAATTGCCGCGGGCTCGTATGCATGTCGGCCTTTGGTTGATATTGGCGAGTCTAGATGCATTGTATCCAGGACTAGACGCCGCGAGGACCGCGTCGCTCGGCCCGCTCTTCTCCAGGCATGAAGTGAACGCGTCGCGTCGTTCAACGTCTACAGCAGTCGCCAAGACGAGTGGCTATAGAAATGCTCTCAAAAGCAGGTTAACCACTGGCCGCATGGTAGAACAGCCCACTGGAGATATGAGAATTATTTTAGGAGTAGATATAGCTTGAAAAGTGATTGCTTGGACATCACGGCGCCTTTGCGGAGAGTCATGCGTGTCAGGATCATGTCAAATGTAGTATGTACCCCGAGAGCGCAGCATAATCATGCATGTTGGAATATGTCTTGTCCCTCATGATATGCTATCATTACCCGTGATTTGTACGGCTACACTGGTTGTCCCCATCCCATGCGATCGAAGCTTAACAGATTCCCTCCCCTTTTATAATTCCTGGCAACAGAGTGAATATTATACTTCTGATGTCGATGTTAGCGCTGGATGCACACCATGTATCATCTGACTCCTTGCCGACTTGATGTCGCTGGGGTCCGAGAGCTTCGATCTGGCCTCACAATGCACCCTACCGACCAGTATCTTCAGGGATGTAACTTGCTATTTTGAGCATTCGAGCCCCGCTTGCAAACTGATCTAATTCTAGCTCCACAAAAATTTATCCTTGGGGGGATCGGGTAAAAACAGGATTCGAGAAAAAATTGGGATCTGTGCAAACTCCAGGCACGACAATTGCTATATGTCCATCAATGAAATCAACTCAGGCATGGTGTCGCCGGTGGGGCGCCGAACGCGTTTTGCGTCTGCAAGTTGATTCTCAGTTTTCGAATGGTCCGATGCCGATGGGTTAGGCACCGTTGCCTGCTCGCCTCAGATTTTCGCTGCATGGCGTTTCATGTGGCAGTTGCAAATGGATGAAGCAATGTGGCCGGGATCGAGGGACTTGTCGACGTCCATCGATACCCGCTTCGATACTAACCCCGGTTGGGCAGTGTACGCATGGTGGGTTTCCTTTTTTTCCGGAGATTAGGTGGATCTCGGGACAAGCGACGCCCGCCCGTTTCACCGCATTGGGAGTATACTAGCGTTGAGCGTGCGCAAGATGAAGGTGTTGTGCGACTTGAACACCATTGTTCGAGTGGATAAGCAGTGCAGCGAGGAGCGGGGGAGATCAAAGGAAGGGACTGTATGCGGACGATCAGGGTCTATATGTGGCTGTGCAGAACAATCAGCGCAGAAATAGAAAACGACCTTTGTCGGTGCTATATAAAAGAGCTGAGCTGCCACCAAATCTTCACTCCCCCCCTTCTTTCTTCTACGACCGCGAGCGGCGTACCTTTTTCACTGCGAGCAGTGCATATTAGCCCACAAACTAATCTTTTCAGATCTTTTACTTCGTTATTATGCGGTCTTCTGCCACCTTCGCCCTCCTTGGTCTCGCTGCCGGTGCTGCTGCCCAGACGGTTCACACTGTTGTAGTTGGTGGACCCGGTCAACTCACATATACGCCATCTTGCTTGTGGCCTGCCGTGGGCGACATTGTCAACTTTGAATTGTATGTGCCGGCATTATTTTCTCGACAGGTTGCTCATCATTGCATACAGCCACGAGAAGAACCACACTGCCACCCAGTCCTCGTTCGCCGAGCCCTGCAAGAAGCTCACCGATGCGACTGGTGTTCAGGGCGGTTTCGATAGTGGATTGTGCGTATTCACATTCCCGCTCGTGCATTTTAATAACTGTTTTTTTTAGCCATCCTGTCGCTGCGGGCACCACTTCGGGTTTCCCAGTCATGTCGTTCAACGTGACCGATGACAAGCCCAAATGGTTCTACTGTGCCCAAGGTGCCCACTGCTCTGCTGGAATGGTGTTTGCGGTATGTTTAGTATTCCGGTAACTAGGGACCCTACTTATTCTTCCGTAGATCAATCCTCCCAAGGAAGGCAACACCTTCGAGGCCTTCCTTGCCAACGCCAAGAACTCGGCCAGCCAACCACCCGCTGCTTCTCCACCTGCTGCCACCACCACGGCTGCTCCCTCGGCCACTCCCGGTCCCGATGGCGTTGTCACCCTCACCTCCACCGTGACAACCACCCCCGGTTCAGCTGCCCCGACCCCGAATCCTTCGCCCGCTGTCCATGTCGTCACTGTTGGTGAGAACGGCGGTCTTACCTACAACCCGACTTCCGTCCAGGCCGCGGTTGGCGACATCATCTCTTTCCAGTTCAGGAGCAAGAACCACACCATCACCCAGTCGTCGTTTGACGCCCCTTGCCGCAAGCTCGAGTTCACTTCGACTAGTGGCCAAGTCGGGTTTGACTCTGGATTGTATGTGAATTAATACTAGTATTCGTGCATATACTGACTTGTGGTTTTTAGCCTTCCTGTGACTGCCGATGCCAGCGCCTTCCCCACATACAATGTGACCGTCAACGCTACCACCCCTGTCTGGACCTACTGCCGTCAGGCCAACCACTGCGGTAACGGAATGGTGTTTGCCATCAACCCAGCTCAGAGTGGCGACAAGACCTTTGCTGCCTACCAGGCACTCGCCAAGCAGCTCAACGGCACTGGCTCCGGCACTGCGCCATCGGCTTCTGCAGCCCCCAGCTCTACTTCCAGTCCAAGCGTCAACGGTGCAAGCCAACTTGTAGTCGCTGGGTCGTGGGTCGGTGCAGTTTCGGCGTTGTTCATGATGGCTCTATGAGAGAGCATACTGGCTTCCATTGATGACATTACGATATAGATCTGTTTTAGTTCTGTCTTGTCCATTCCCCCAGCGGGGATGACAAGAAGCTTGTCCGCGCCCCCCACGGAGCCGGCGAGCGCACGATCTTTGTTTGTTGGGCTTATCTCTGAGAGATGTGTACAACTCCTTTTACTGTACTTCGATGCCACTTTCCCTTTTTGAATATTACTGTATCTTGCTCCTTAAACACCAGTGTGAAGCAAGGTTATTTTTATGCAGGTCTCGAGTGCTCAAAAATAGAGGTGCTAAGAATGTCTCGAGATTTATCAGAATACGTAGGTACAAAGGAACAGGTTCGGCCAGCTACGCGATTGTATATTTCCCGTAGTTCTTCTCAGGGTCAAAGACCTCCCATCTCGACGCGGGGAAAATATGCTTAGACCGCTGGTACCAGCTACGCTCAACCACTTTTCCCGCGTGGGACTGGCAAAAGAATGTTACAAAATGCCCTAGTCAAGGTGTGCACTACACTGACCTCGTCTTTCTCAACCGTGGCATCGGCCAACAGCCGCACATCGTCGTGGACATCAAAGTTGAAGAGCGGCCCGGACTTTCCGCGAGCTTTATTCACGATAAAGTCATAAAAAGTGTAGTGCTACGCAAATCTCAGCGTGTGTAACAGGAAATCGACGACCACTCACATGAGGGATAATAAGATCCTCCTGTCAGATCCGGTAGTTAGCGACTGGTATAGCGTTGGTGAGGATCAACTTACCTTGATATACATCAAGTTATCCACGCTGACGCCACGCAGCTCTGGAAATTGCTGCCTGCACTTCTCAAGGAAAGTAGCAATATCGTCCCCCTTTTTGCACTATTCATTCGCAGCAATCACCCAACGCAAAGTATTGAATTGAAGTGTAGCACCTGTCCGCGTGAGTGTCGTGCGCATAAATGGAGTACCTAACAACTCACCATAACGCTCTTTCGGTGGCCACTTCCATCCCAGTAAGAATAGGTAACTTCGATTTCCTCTGCTTTGAGCTCCTCCTGTTTGCGTAGCCATTCTTTCCGCAGCTCCTCACGAGTCCGGCGCTCGTTTTCTTCTCGCTCGCGGTCCGGCAAAAACGAGGTGTCAACGGTTGGATTCTTGTTGACCTTGTTACGCTTCACGGGGGGTTCTACGAAGAGACGTGAATACACCAGATAATATGTCGGTCGTAAAACACACCCTCGACTTCTACGTCTTTCCCCTTCTTTTCTTCTTGCTCGCCTTCACCTTCACCTTCGTCATCCTCAACAGCAAAGGATAGTTTTGACTTGGCAATCTTCTTTCGTTTCTTCTGCTTAACCTTCTCATCCCTATTAACCCCTCCACTCCAAGTCAGCCACCCGGTCAATCTTCTAAAATCATTGGATGGATGTACTTTAACTCGTTGGTCTGCGCCGCCTCTCGGGCTTTGGCTTCCTCAAGCTCTTTTCGCTTGTTCTGGAAGTCTTCGAGCTTGACTAGACCAATTGTGGACTTTTTCAAAGACTCTTCCATAGAGTCATTCCGTCCAACAAAGCGATTAGTCCCAGGAAGGGATTTTTCCGTCTCCTACGCGCCACGTGTGAGAAAATACAGTAGCAACGAATATGCGCGTAATTTACCTTGAGCATGGCGTCCTTTTGACGGTCAAACTCCTCCATCATTTCCTTTCTTTGGTTTACGAGTGCCGCTTGCCGGCGGGCTTCTGATTGACTTCCTGCCATGACGATAGTAAAATACGGTAGACTTGGGTGAGGTGGCCGTGTAAAGGTGTGACTGCAGTGGCGCTAAGTACCTGGTGTGTAAGCATCGCCCTGGTGGCCTCGGCGCTTATGGCATTTGGCTCATGCCCGAGTCGTACTTTTGCAGCATCGTTGCATGTTCTACTTCATTAATATGAGGGATGATAATATATAACATCTAGTGTCTCGGGGACGCCCTGTTGCTTCACATTTCCGACCATGCTACCGATTGCTTCGGTGTTCAAGTATTATTATGAGTTTTTTGTGGCGAGATTGGGAAAGTCTTGGCTCTTCCCGACATCATTGTTTCAACTACTTGGGGTCAATGCACAGCATCCCGTTCCTACAACCACCAGTCCCTTGCTGGAACCGTTGAACGCCATAGTTTCACAAGTAGAGCGGTTTGTTTTAAGCCTAAATTAGAACGACAATAATATTAATTCTAACTACTTTCAGAATCATGCCGACCGTACCGGTTGCCCACGATTTTGAGCACGGTGTCCGCTTATCAACGGACGATTCCTCTCTCGACGAAACTCGCCTCAGCTCTGAAGCTATCGATATTATCACCCAAGCAGGACGTGTACGTTGGTCTCGTCAATTGTCTAGGCATATACTGAACTACCGACGTTTCAGACCCCAGAGGACTTATTACGGTCGCCCCTGGCTCAGCCCCCAGAGCTCGATGATGGCCACCCGCTCCCAGCATATTATGTCTCTTCGTCTCACAATACCTATCTACTTTCGCGCCAAATATTCGGAAGCTCGTCCGCAGCTTCCTATTCACACGTTCTGGGGCACGAAGGCCGTTGTGTGGAGATTGATGCTTGGGATTCGTCCGATGGCCCGATCGTCACGCACGGGTACGCGTTTACTCAGAGCGTGTCCTTCCAGTCTGTATGCGAGGCTATCGGTGCCGCACTGGGCCCAAACGATTTACCAATCATGGTCAGCCTTGAATGTCATGCAAGCCCTTCCACTCAAGAAACAATGGTTAAGATAATGCTGGAGACCTGGGGAAGCAAATTGGTTCAAAGCAGGCTTGAAGATATAGAGGGAATGGTCAAGTTGAGAGATGTCAAGGGCCGAATATTATTGATGGCAAGTTTGCAGTGAATTGATAATGTTGGATGCATAACTCAATTCCTGGTAGGTGGAATGGTATCCGCCAGCATCTCGGGCGCCACCTCCTGGACATGATTCTTCTTCCTCATCCTCATCTTCTTCATCCTCATCCTCTTCAGATGAGGAAGACGAGGGCGGCCGACAACGACGACGAAATATCGCACTGGCAGGTGAAGAAGCTCAAAGACAACTAGACTCACGGATTTCGCCCTTATTGGAAAGGCTTGGAGTATATGCGAAGAGCGTCAAACCCCAGGGCGATTTTACCACCCAGAGTTAGTCGCGCTTACACGATGGTTGTCCCCCACTTACAATTAATGCAGAAATCCCCGAGCCCCTGCATTGTCTTTTAAATATATCAGAAAATGCGCTATCCAAGCTGCTACCACACCGACTTGAAGCTTTGATTCAAACCGGTTGTACTCATCAGACGCGAGTTTATCCTCGAGGGACTCGCGTGCAATCGACCAATCTGAACCCTTTGAAAGTTAGTAGAGTTTTGTTGGGTCGTTCTGGTAAAACACTGACAGACCAACAGGCTTGGCGCGCAGGTGCACAAATTGCTGCTCTAAATTGGCAAAGCTATGACTTGGGAATGCAACTCAATCATGCAATGTTCTACCACACTGGTGGCTGGGTCTTGAAAGATGAATCTCAGCGGGGGGTTAGCATGTTGGGTACTCAGTCAATGCGGAAGGTCACCTTTAGAATCTATGGTGCAAGCAACCGTAAGCAGCACTTTGCCATGTCTCAATTATTGCTAAGGTGTAGCACGGATGTGTCCAGTCCCGCATCCTGAAGATACTCAGTCAGAAGACACGGTCTCTGTATATGTTCGCGCGGAGCTTTTGCACTCCCATCAAGACCAGAAATACCGCACCAAAACTGTCAAAGGTGTTCCCAATCGAGAATCAAACCACAATGGATTGGATATCATGTGGAATGAAACATTCGAGTGGGAATTTACGCCTGATGCCTTGGCATTCGTCCGGTTCATAGTTGTCCAAGATAAGTTCGCGTTTGACGAGCCGTTTGCAGTCTATTGCGCCCGGGTATCGTACATAAGAGATGGTGAGTGGTATTTTAGACAAAGCTCCTATTTATAGCTGGGGTAAAATCCATTAGGTTTGCGACTGGCCAATCTACGAGATTTGACTGGAAGGCGGACAGGATCTACAATACTTCTTAGTGTGGAATGGTCTTGAATACCACCGCGATGATTTTATGATTGATACTTCGTCGAATGACTTATAAATACAACCAGGGACCTTAGTGAAGGAGCTCGGTGAAATGGTGCAACCCCGCGGGCATAGAAAGTCAACGCACCTTATCGTTTCCGTTCCACTCTGTTCAATTTCCGTGCCGTTTGAGCATTGGTCCTGGTGTTTTGTCCCCTGACGGGATATCCCATTGAATGTCTTCGGCCTTTATAACTTCCAACAAGCCGATGATGAGCAATATTCTCCTGCATCTCACGGAGAAGCTCGCTCTCCAATTTTATATTCGCCAGCCGATCCGTGCGTCCGCTGCCTTCTTCGACAGTTCTGTATTTGAGGGGTGGTGTGGTTGCAGGAGGGGCAAAAGATGGTGGTGCAAGCGGCGTCATCGGAGGGGGAGGTGCCGTCGATGGCGAAGATACGAATGCGGTAAGTTGGGTTATTTGCTGAGGGGTAAGCGATCCAACTTTTGCACTCTCGTGAATCTGCAACCGTGCCATCAGGCGAAGAGACGTTTGACGACCAATTCCATAGAAAGTTGTGAGTGCTATCTGAGTGCGCATATTAGTATACTTATCCCCAAAGAAAATGACATGCCTACTTTGAGGGCTTTGTGATCAGCTAGTTGTATACCTAGTAAGTAAACCATTTAAATTATTGATAGTTGGTAGGTCGACGAGCAGAAAGTTAATTTGATCTCATCATTTGAGCGTCCTCAATGTTTGTTATGGTTTGTTCATAAATTCAATTAGAACTGTCTCTAGATTACAACAGCAGCGAGGGCTGGGCGAACTAGAAATAAATGTACCTATTCGTCTCCTTCGGGAAGCTCTTCCTCGAGATACTTGATTAACCGAACCTGAATCTCGGTAGTGTCATCTCCGCGTAGTACGTCTGAAATGAAGGTAGCTTCGACCTGCATCTGCACCTATGGTCCGGGGTAAGGCGCAGAACATTACTTTACACCTATATTTACCATTTCAAGTGCGCCCCTCAATACACCACACAAAACATTCGAGAACCACAAGCCGCCTTGCAATGCTTCTTCTGGGAGTTCTACAAACTCGGCGAGAGGATTCTCATCCAGAATCAAGTTAAAGGTCGGGCTGGGAGAGCCTGCGCCCGCTCCTGTAGCGGGTACAGTGGTATTTGCATGAACTACTGAAGGGGCGACATTTAGGAAGGTTTTGAACCCAACCTCTCATTAATTAGAAACTTAGTTTTACTGTCGAACTTAGTAGACTAATATCTTACCTTAGCTACAACCTCCCCTACTTCTCTGAAATCGCTACATCGGCCCAAGGAAGATCGAGCCAAGAAATCTTCGATCAACCGAATGCCGATGTTATATCCCCTAGAAGTACAACTAAGGTCTGATTCAAGCACCGTGCCAAGAGCAACATACATTTTATCCAGTTGTTTATTAACCTCCACATAATCTTCATAGTCTTGAACCAGTTGAACTACCAACGCCCCATATGTAAGGGTAAACAACTCTGCATTCTGTCATAACCATCCTTGTTACCGAGCTCGCTACCGGGAAATTCTACCATACATACAATTTTCTCCGTTCGTGCTTTCCAGAGGTCCTCACCAACAGCCTTATATTGCTTAGTCGCAGACATGATGGGTGGGTCGAAAGCACCCGTGACGGATTGGTCACCCTGGCGCTTGCGAGATCGGTGAACTAAATGTTGATGAATTTTGCGGTAATGTACCCTTCATTCAACCATGTCCCGCCCTGAATATCAAGCTCCTCCTGAGATTGTACGTGGACGAATTCCCTCGTTTCTCTCGACCCTCACGGCGCGACTTTAGTATTATAACGATGTTGAGGCCAAAAAGTATACAAGCAAGTACGCTGCGCATATTACTTAGCCCAGCCCTGAAATACTTACCAACTGGGGCTCGTAGCACTCGAAACCAAGAGATCCAGTCACAGATGACCCTAAGGGCGCTTGAATTACTGGATCTTCCCAAGGGCGACTCACCATTTCTGCTGGACATTGGGTGTGGTTCGGGACTCAGTGGTGAAATTTTAGACGAACACGGATACAACTGGGTGGGCGTTGACATTGCTCCAAGCATGCTAGGTAAGTGTTCTTTAATCCTCGACTTTACACTAGTATGAACGAAAACTTGCAGAGGTGGCGCTGGAACGGGAGGTCGAAGGCGACCTCTTCTTACAGGATATCGGGCAGGGTTTTGGTTTCCGACCAGGAAGTTTTGATGGAGCAATTAGGTACGCATATAATTGTCTAAGATGTTTCTACGACTAGGCTCTAACTAGTCTGGTTTCTCTAGTATTTCTGTGCTCCAATGGCTCTGTAACGCAGATACATCTTCCCACTCGCCTCCTGCCCGATTAGCGCGTTTCTTCCAAACACTTCACGCTGCATTAAATCGATCTGCCCGAGCTGTTTTTCAGTTCTACCCCCAATCAGACGATCAAATCCAGTTGATTATGGGAATTGCAATGAAAGCCGGGTTTCAAGGTGGCCTAGTCATCGACTATCCCAACAGTAGAAAAGCGAAGAAGTACTTTCTCTGCCTGTTTTCTGGTCGCACTGGGGAAGCTGGAACGAGTAAAACAAAAATCGAATTGCCGAAGGGTTTGGATGGCGCAGATCCGGATGAAGGCGAAAATGTACGGTTTGAAAAAAGAAGGGAGAAATTTAAGTCTCGGCAAAAGCGAAAAAATATCAAAGACAAGGGTAGCCAAGAGTGGATTTTGCGTAAGAAAGAAGTAAGTTTATTCATGAATGAGGTCATCGCAGGCTAGCTGAATTTTTTCTCAGTTGTATCGAAAGCGGGGTAAAGAATCAGTTCCCAACGACTCAAAGTATACTGGTCGACAGCGGAAGCCCATATTTTGATGTTTATACGGCTGCATGAGCCATTTTTATGTGAATATCCTATTCCATTGGTTTAGGGGATCCATTCATATGCTATAACTAGACATTAAGAAAACATTCTGGTGAAGCTGACAGAAGGATCTAGAGCTCATCGTCCTCCTCGGGAAGGGGTTGCGCAGTAGCCTACGTTATGCCGTGTTAAAACTAAGTCTCGAAATACAACATGCTACTTACGGCTTCAAGCTCCGCGGCGTACTGTTTCATGAGCTCATTGTCAACAGCAACCTCAGGAGGAGCGAGTGCAGGTGCTGCCACGAACTCCAGCAAATTATTTCTATATCAAGTGTTATACGATACCCCATGTAATATCTCAAACCAACATACCCGACAAGCTTACGTGCCAACCATAGGAATGGCTTCTCAAAGTTATAGTTGGACTTGGCTGAAATCTCGAAATACTGAAGACTCTTTTTGCGGTGGAAAGTGACGGCACCAGTCTTGACTTTTCGTTCCTGGATATAGAGGATAAGTCTACCATATCTGCACAGATCCGGGTGAAAGATCTTACCTTCACGTCAACCTTGTTGCCACAGAGCACCAGAGGAATGTTCTCACACACGCGCTCGAGATCGCGGTGCCAGTTAGGAACGTTCTTGTAGGTAATACGCGAAGTAACGTCAAACATAATAATGCCACACTGCCCTTGGATGTAGTATCCATCACGCAGACCGCCGAATTTCTCCTGACCGGCGGTATCCCAGACATTGAAGATGATGGTGCCATAGTTAGTGGTGAAGGACAGAGGATGTACCTCCACACCGAGGGTAGCTACGTAGCACAGTTAAGGGTAAGGCCAACTGTGGAGCTCAATCAAAGAAAAAATCGAGGTACCAATGTATTTCTTCTCAAACTCGCCAGTCAAGTGGCGCTAAAAGATTCGGGATCGCGTTCAGTATGAGCATTTCAGACGTGCATGAAGCGCGTACTTTGACAAAAGTAGTCTTCCCAGTTCCACCATCGCCAACTACAAATAACGAAAGTCGTTGAGCCACGGTTGACGCGAAAATGACATAGATGGACATAGATAATGACAGAAGGAGGCGATGTACAAGGTAATACAATAATTACACGTACCGAGAACAAGCTTAAAGGTAGGAGTAGCAACGTCAGGTGTAGCCATCGTGCGGTATTAGGGTTGGTCGTAAAATGAGAAGGGATGTGAAGGATGTGGATGGAGTTTTTAACCCTTGCCAATTTCTCTGGATCTTTGTACTTGATCAGTCACACATGTCACAGGCGCGTCACGTCGATTACATTGCATCCTTGATCGCATCAGTAATCTTTCCACCAAGTGCCAAAACGAGTGCGCAGTTGGTACTTTGGGTTTAAAATAGGTAAAATAGCCAGTAGCATGAATGCGAAGGGTCTAAACACCGCTATTGCATTGATCGTTCGTACTAGTAAAAGCATCCTTGGTCCGATCAAGAGGTTGAGGAAACAAAACATCAAAGGATAGTAAAATATGGTGGCTAATCTACTAAATCGGATACGTGTTCAGTTTAGCAGTCCGCTCAAATCAATGCCAAGCCCCTAGAACAGCCAGAAGAATGAGTAAATAATCAGCAAATAGAAAACCAAGGGACTGACAGAAATATCAGTAGCTTGCAAGGGGCAGCTGAACGATGCAGACCCGCTAAAGGATGGGGAGATTGTAACTCCGGCGATCTTTAGCTTAAGCTAAACACAACATAAGTAGACGTCCAATCAAATCTGCGAGTTAAGACACTTACAGTGAGACTGTAATCAACTGGGATGTCTGACTTGGAATTCCCAATAAAGCCACACTTGACAGCAATGTCCTTGATGATCGCTTTATTGGGGTCGATTGCCTCGGTATAATTTATAGAAAAGGGAAATAGGAATGTTGTATCAGAGTGAGCCGGAAAATTGATGTTGTTCAAAATCCCTCCACCTGGAAAAGGTAAGTCAAGAAGTGGAGGGTGTTTAAAGCGCAAGACTTACCAATCTGTTGGCTTACACCCGGGTAAAACGCCTTAGCTTGGATGGCAGAGAAATCAGCGGCGAAAAAGTTGGGGTTGACAACTCCAATGGCAAGGTTTAGGTTAATTATGATACCAGTGGTCTGCGCTTGCACAGTGCTTCCATTCGTGGGCGTCTTGATTCCATTGAATGAAATATCTGGAGGGCGGACCCACTAGGATATGTCAGAGGAACCCAATTGGCGAACGCAAAGTGCAACATACCAACCCTAGAGTCAGGATAATGCTGACGATCAAAAATACAGCGGTCATTATGGTGCAACAACAAAAGCGGCCAACGCATCGCGTCCTGGATCCCTGGGGGAGAGAAAATATTTTACATATACCGTCAATGGCAATCAAAATGGACAAACCTTTGTCCACATGTTTCCATGTTCGTCGTGACGCCAGAGGCGAAGATCACCAGTCGACCTAACGCAAAGGCATAAGCATAAGCATAACGTAGTTCGAAAAGGGGATGACTTACTTTGGTGGTATGAACGAAGCCGCACTGAAACGGGTACGGCCATCAATATTATTAGCACCGAGCGGTCGAGCAACCCCCCGAGATTTTTCACTATCATCGATACCCCCTACGGTCGCCTGCGACGGGACTGCACTCATTCCCGGACGCCTATTATCAAAGTCGTCGTGATAGGACTGTCCTTGTACCGGCTGTGTGTAGCCGACGTTGTAGTCAGAGTAGGGATTGAACTCAGGCTGACCCGCAGCATTATGATTATGGTAATCAAATCCAATACTATCGGCTGGTTGGTGTCCTTGTTGGTAACGTGGCTCCTGATACTGCTGTTGTGGATAGCTCATGGTGGTAGGGAGACGGCGCTCTGATCACTCCGCAGCGCCCAAGTTGCCATGACTGATATTTGCAATAGTCGACACTGCCATGGCCTCTGATTGAAATACTGTGGCATTTCAGCGCAAACATTTCGGATCTCCGCTATGTATACATAAATCCCATCTCTTCGTCGAGGAGAGTCCTAAATTTACTGCCATCGAATTGGGGGAATCTTACTATCGTATCTTCGTCGTAAGAAGCGATTGTTTTGGCTAGCGTGCTTTAACAAAAGTAAGAATCGCAAAACAACGCCCATACAAAATAGGACTAACTGTGGAGTCGCCGGAAACAAGTGCCCAAGTTCACCAAGCGCATTAGCTAGCTCGACCTGGTGATTATCAAGCAGCGTTTCGTTGGGTACCACAATCATTGGCTTTGGCAGCCTGAGTACTTCAAGTATCGTTCCAGATCCTATCCCGGGAGTTAGCATCCTATTAAATCAGCCGCGAGTTACGCACCTGCATGACTTATCACTAGATCCGCTTCCTGAAAATATTTATCCAGCTCGGGCTTAAACCTCCAAACAGTTATCTCCAGGTCCCTTCCTTCATCGAGCCAGTTCCATTCACCTGCTCTCGAGGGGCTCGGAACGAGGTCTTCAACGTTGCTATTTCCGCACTGAAACACTAGCCTGCGAAACTGGCGGGCGCGAAGGGAATCGAGCACTTCTGGAGAGAGAACAAAACGCGCCAGGTCGTCGAACTTGGTCGAACCAACGGTCACAAATACGCATTTAGAGTGCGATGACATCTGTTAAAGGCTGGACTTCCCCCAGACAGTTAAAGCAAGTGTTGCGCACCGGATTTACAAAATGTTCATTTCTGCCTGAAGACCGCGGCTGCAGAGTCACCAGAATTCCACGTGATTTGGCTTTATGCCACACCATCTCCAAACTTTGACTCCAACCTCGGCCCAAACTCGGTATCATTAGCCTTGTGCGCCAGACCGCAAAGACTCATTCGCATTTAAACTAAACCAAAAGCCGACTATATACATACCCACCCGAACCGCATACATTCGTTTCCTCTATCCAATTCGTTATGCAGGCCTCTTCCAACGACAGTTCTATATGGGAGTACGTACACTGCTCTGTGTGTATGGTGTTATTCCTCCCCCCAAACCGCCCCGACCCCACTCCAGACATCCCTTTCTGGCTCACAGAATGCGGCCATGTTATTTGCAACAATCACTTGAGTGAGTTGGATTTTCAGCCCAACACGTGTAGAATGCTAAAATTGCTTGCAGAGGCGGATCAGAGCTGTGCAGCATGTGGGACCAAGAGCGTTAGCATCGTGCCGTTGCAACATAATGTAGGCAAGCAATGAGATCCTCCCAAAAATTCCGGCTTACGAAATGATACTCATAGATGTCTGCGCCACTATCTGGATGGTTTGTTCCAGTCGCTGAATCCCACGAAAATCTAGCCACAGCTTCCCGGGTGAGTGGAAAATAGTTATCCCCCATATCTTATTGTCGATCTGATTCGCTTGAAGTTCCAACAGAATACATTTATATCGCTTATCCGGCACTACCGACAGCGATACGATAGTGCTAAATTAGTAATAAAACAGCTCCAAGCAGAGCTAGTAGCACTTCGGGGGCAACAGCCGTAAGCAAATCTCTAGTCTTGTAAATCTTGTTCTTTACAAGGCGAAGCAGCACACAAGTATACCCAACTGCCTCCCCTCGGCCCACAATGCTCGAACAGAGGCGAGCTCACGACTCAGAGTATGATTCAACGACCAGCAGTGGTTCCAAACGCAGGCGCCTTGATGGAGTGGGGTAAGGTCATTGTTTGCGCGCATACATTCGCGTTACGAGGCACCTCGTGCATTGACATTATACCTAATTAGCGGACACACTATTGGATCCTCCCCTCATTCAGTTTCTACGCCGCAGCGCCCACCAAGGCCCACATTGCTACCGGGAGGCCAAAACACGGGGCCGGGCTTCAGAAGCAGCAGCATTGCAGGCGATGCACACCACAGAAACCAGGTCGCAGGGAGCAGTTCTGATGCCAAAAGTCGCCAGTCTGGGTTCAAGTAGGTTATCTCATGTGCCCGCAGCTTGAGATATTCACATTGGAGAAGCGTTCAGCAATTTGCTTATAATCCACCTTCTACTCCGCTAAATGATCAGCCAATCTCAGGGAGCATTGGTGGTGGATCACGCTCGCACATGCAGCCTGGCAGGGGAACAACGAAGATCTATCAACAACCGCGCCCCCAGAGCGCGGCTATGATGCCACCTCCGCGGGTTGATCCACGAAGCTATCGAAACGTGTCAAACGGGCAAACAGCGGCCACAGGATCATCGGCTGGTGGCACGAACGTGGGATTAGGTGAGTGATCTTCCACAGACATAGCATTGCTTTGATCTTGATCCTCCGTTTATCAGGGCGATTCACGGCCCAAGGATTTCAACGAGAAAATGGTGCATCAGATGGTGCAGCAGGGGCGTTTGGGGCGAGGGAGGCGAGGCGGTTTGTGCCGGGCACACCCAGGACGGGCCAAGTGAGCCGGAGATGACGGAATACGGAATACAGATTAGTTAATCCAATGATGAGCACGTGACACCGTGCTTCGCAGTCCTGAGTTGGGACGACTGGGTCCGCGAGCGATTTTATTCTCCCGCATTGGGATCTCTACTGTGCGGTGCATGAACACGACCCACGTTATCGCGAGCAGCAGATCCATGTCGACCTCCAACTCGCTCCAGGGGACTAATATTGTCGGCGTCCATTACCGGGTCGGCAAGAAGATCGGGGAGGGTAGCTTTGGTGTCATCTTCGAGGGTGAGTGAGATATTGGTACCAGAGCTACGGCTGAAACTCTGGTGCAAACGCAGGTACCGACTTGCTCAACTCACAGGCAGTCGCCATCAAATTCGTGAGTAAATCACTTGGTCGGTCTTGTCCAAGGCGCTCATATCTAGCTACCCTTGCTTGCAGGAGCCCCGAAAGTCCGAAGCTCCTCAGCTACGAGATGAGTACCGCTCCTATAGGATCTTAGCTGGCTGTCGTACGCGCCCTTCATCTCCCATTGTGTTCTTGCTAGCTCATTTCTACCACTAGCTGGCATTCCCCAAATATACCACTTTGGTCAGGAAGGTCTGCACAACATCCTAGTAATAGACCTTCTTGGCCCCAGCCTGGAGGACCTATTCGACATGTGTGGCCGCAAGTTTAGCATCAAGACCGTGTGCATGACGGCTAAACAAATGGTAGGTGGCGCCTGTTCGTGTCCAAGTCTCGATTGTCTCTTCTAACCCGACTAAATCCAGCTGCATCGAGTGCAAACCATTCACGAGAAAAATCTCATTTATCGGGATATCAAACCGGACAATTTCCTCATCGGTCGTCCTGGTACCAAGGCTGCAACTATGGTTCATGTCGTAGATTTCGGCATGGCCAAGCAATACCGAGATCCCAAGACCAAACAACACATTCCCTATCGTGAGCGAAAGAGCTTGAGTGGAACGGCGCGATACATGAGTATCAATACGCATTTGGGACGAGGTAGGCTTTGAAATGGCTTAATGTCGGGGCTAGGCTGAACGTCTTCTATAGAGCAATCCCGACGAGATGACCTAGAATCACTTGGGCACGTATTCATGTACTTCTTGCGGGGTGGTCTTCCATGGCAAGGCCTGAAAGCTGCCACCAACAAGCAAAAGTACGAAAAAATTGGGGAAAAGAAGCAGACTACACCAATCAAGGAATTGTGTGAAGGTTTTCCAGGTGAGTTCCGAATTACTTCCGTTGTATGTGGCATCGTTATCTAAACTGTCGTCCTTGACAGAGGAGTTTAGTATATACCTAGTAAGCCGACGAGCGCTTACTTGTCAACCTCTGTCTGACGTGTTCTTAGAATTATGTTCGAAGATTGGGCTTTGAGGAATCGCCAGACTATGATTTCCTACGCGAACTTTTCACCAAGGTGCTCAAAAACATGGGTGAGCCGGAAGATGGCGTGTACGACTGGATGCTTCTCAACGGGGGCAAGGGCTGGGAGTCTCAGGTATGTGTTTGTACATTGTTCTAGAGATTATTTTTGACAGATTGGTAGTTGTCTGGGAACCACCAGCACCAGCAACCAACCACTCCCGCCGTACGACGAGCGTCCCAACAGCAACTTGTGCCTCCAGTTTCGCCATCGCCTGCCCTCGTGCGACATGGGTCCAAGCAAGCAAATCGACTTGCCCCTGGTGCTCCAGGTGGCCCGGCTTCTGCCGCGGCACAGGTTGGTGTTGCCCCACCCACACCTTCAAGGCACGCATCAGCATTAGGCACCCCTCAATACCCATATGCGGGCACTGCGAATGCAATTCACACCGCGTCGGGAGACTTTGGGGGTACACACTCTGCTCTCAACGCTAGTAGTGCAGACGCCAACCACCGGGCCAGTCTATCTCCCGCTGCACTGGACAATGCGCAAAATGGATTTGACCAGCAGCAGGAGGCACCTCGAAAGAGGGGTTTCTGGGATATCATCTGCTGTCGATAAATACCACGCTAGGAATATGGGATTTTTGGGACACTTTGATTTTACGATTACGATTTATATCTCTGATGATTTCGCTCTTGAATTGGTTTATTGTTTTTGGCTCGAACTTTTCATTGCTGAATGGCTTTTACCAGATGCGTTTCATATCGCTGTCTGTTGTTTATACCCTTGTATGGCAGACATGTTGGCAGCGCGAATTTAACGGTATTGTTGTACGAGTTGCAAATGACTGTTGCCGAAATTGGTATTGAGAGATGAACCACCGCCGGCGCTTATCATGGAGCGTGACGTCTCCACGTCCACTTTTCGAGTCCTTTCCGGGACACCACCATGGATCCTTCAAACGATAGCAAACTGCCCGAGCAACTCCCACCGACGTCAGATGCAATGCCCCTTAGCCAACCGTTTGCATTTGGTTCACGAAATACGCTCATCGCGGTTGCACTCGTGATCGCATTGTTCTTCGTATTCGGTGAGCTGATATGATCCGCTCATCCTAACCAAAACTAACACGCACACTTCTTGTATGCAGTCTCATCATTTGTTCGCCGCCGGCCCTCTTCACAACGTTCAACAGTGCTCATCCTCGGTCCTTCAGACGCAGGCAAAACCGCTCTGTACACCTCGCTCGCATTCGGAGGCGCTCTTCCCTCGCACACGTCTATCCAAGCCAACTCGGCGCTGTACACTACACCTCAAGGACGCACCCTCCGCCTTGTTGATGTTCCAGGCCACCCACGCTTGAGAGACCAATTCACAGACCACCTAGCGGATACGTCGGGTGTGGTATTTGTCGTTGATACGGCCACAGTGTCGAGGAACGGAGCAGCCGTAGCCGAGTGAGTAGACTCTCGACTTATCGAGTGAACTGGGAACTTAATGGCGCGCGCGCAAGGCATTTACATCTGGTCTTGCGGGCGCTTTCGACGCTCCCGGTTTCTCAGCCTGTCCCCCAGTTGTTGATCCACGCGCACAAATCCGACCTTGTTCAGAAACAGCAACAACAGAATGTGGCTACCCAACGTGTTACTGCTGTCCTAGAACGCGAGCTCGAAAAGAGGCGTGCGGCTCAGGCGGGTGGGGTTGGCGTTGAAGGCCTGGGTGAAGGCGAAACGGGGACCGAAGAGAATGATGTTAGCGGGCTGGAGTGTACTGGTGGGGCGTTCAAGTTTTCGCAGTGGGAGGGAGGAGAGGTCGTGTTTGGAGAGGGATGGGTCAAGGTTGCCCGAGACGATGGTATTTCCAACGAAAAGTTTGACGAGAAAGAAACCCAAGATGGACTTGAATCTATCCGAGAGTGGCTCGAAGCTCTATAACATGTATACCACCAGTGTAGTATTCAAGAAATTATTTTCAGATTACTGAGCCAAACGGCCGAAATGCAGGTAAGATTGATGTTTGTGAACTACGATACACGTGATTGAGGTATGAGCAAAACGTCAAGAAGAAAGAAAAGCCAGAGACGAAAACGAGAAATTAAGTGATCCACAGAGTCCAGCACTGGTGCCATGGACGAACATAAACTACAAATACCTGCACGTCGCCCCTGTGCTAGCCAGGGGTGGGAGTATACAGTCTCGTCTCCATCATCGGCACCAGACCATAAAGAACAAACTAGAACACAGAAAAAGCAATCGGAAAAGCAGCCAGAGAAAATGCAAAGCACGAGAATGATGGAATCGCAAAAAGCAAAGCATGGCCAACGATAAGGTGTTAGTACATTTGCACCATTCGTTCAAGCTCCTCTACCACACGCTTGATCGTCGGCCGGTCCTTGGCTTCCTGTGCCCACATCTTTTCCACGAGGTCAACGATTTCTGGGCAGTACTGCTTGCGTAGGCCCGACGTTGAGGGTCTGCACAACCAGATTAGACACAAAGAACATAATAAGGTTCAAACTTACCGTAGCTTTTTCGCACCCACAGCTTCATATATCGCATGTTCATTCATACCCTGCCACGACTGCGTCAACCACCCGTTCTAGAAAACAAGCAACAACTCACCTCCCACGGGTACTTCTTATTCGGCAAATGCCACTGCATCATCTCCCAAAACACGCATCCGCATGAATACACGTCAACCTTGTAGTCGTATTTTGGGTGTGCGTGCCATAGTTCAGGAGCCTGCCAGTTTACGGTGCCAACGAGGGAGCGGACCATGGACCGGGTCGACTGTTTTACCTTGGCCAGCCCAAAGTCGGCGATTTTGGCGGTGACTTTGGAGGTGACGAGGACATTGGAAGATTTGCAATCTCGGTGGATCACGGGCGGCTTGTGTTCATGGAGGTATTTGATTCCACGGGCAATGTCCAGCATGAGAGAGATCTGGATCAAAATGAGTAAAATACTAGCATGTATTGCGGTGCAATGCAACTTACCACTTTGCGCAGTGGCGGGACGGGGACATTTCGAATATAATCAAACAAGTCACCATTTGCACAGAGCTCGCTGACCATCATCACTGGAGTATCTCTTGGGTTCTCCGGGATGCTTACGCCAAGCTAATCGGCGGGAGAAACGTGTTGTCAGAGGGGCTCCACACGCAGATCAACTGGATGACTCACGAATCGCACAACATTGGGATGATCGAAATCTTTGAGCAGCTTGAGCTCCTGAACATTCCATCAGTGCGAAAAACAACAGGGCAAAGCAACGGCGCAAACCTTGATATCCACTAGCCACCCGACCCTGATTAGCGTCGAGTCAGAAAATTTTAAATGAGCCACTTACTAGCACTGAGTTGGCCTCTAAACTCGGCAATTGCGACCTTGGCGCGTCCACGCAGGCGTCCGATATAGACACTGAGTCGAGTTGATTAGCGGGAGAAAATATATGAAAACACGACCCACTCTTTAAATCCGCCACTGCCAATCTTTTCGAGTTTGACCAGCTTGTCAGCGGGAATCTCCTTGTCTTCAAGACCCAGCTCCTCCAGATCAATTTCGAGCTCGTCCTTGGACAGACCGGTGCCCACACCCAATGGGAGACCCGGGGGATTGCCTCCGCCGATGCCATTTGCGCTTCCCTGTCTGGGAGCACGGGGAGTTTCGGGCTGGTCAGCGACATATACACGGGAAGAGCGCTCGAGGACTGGAGTGGAGCGACGTTTGTTTGGTTTTTTTGTTGAAGGGACACGGGATTTGCCCTTGCTGCCCTTTGAGGACCTGCCACGCGATTCCGGGGAAAGAATGACAGTTTCCTCGGAGAGTTCGGAACTGGCGTCCGAGTGGGAATGGGTGATGCTGACGGGGGAAATAGGCTCTGTGAGGTCGGAAAGCTCTGACATGGTGGAACTGGGGGCGTCGGTGGACTCTGCCTTGTCGCGCCACCCGAGCAGGGCCTGGACGAGTTGGGGTTTGGTGCCGCTGGCGGGGAGAGAGCGGGACTCGCAGAGACGCAAGAGGGCATCGCGTTTGAGGCGGAGAAGGGATTTATCGGTTGCTTGCGAGAGGTCTATGTCTAGGTCTAAAAGGTGTGAGCAGACGAACACGGGAGCAAATCGACGCACCATCATCCGCCTTGTCGTCGCCTTGGTCCATCTCCTGGGCATCTTCCTCCTCCTCCCGATGCGTTGGACGCATGGTGACATCATTTTCGTCGTCCGACTCGAGTTCGGTCAGGTCGCTCGACTCGGCCTCTTCCCTGCGGAGAATGTCGAGGTCGGACTCCTGGCGGACGACCTTGCCGTTGCGGAGGACGCGGACGGTCTCGTCGTCGACATCGAGGTCGAGGGGCTCGTCGGGGGGCTGGGCGATGTGGGAGGCGTCGGCGACGTCGGGGCTGGATGGCTCGGGGTCGTCGGCGCTTGTGGCGCCGGCCTCGTCGTCGCCGTCGTCGCTGGGGGGCGTGTGGAGCTGGTGGCGGGTGCGGAGCCGACGGCGGCGACCTTGGGGTGCGGGGGACGCGGGGGCGTCGCGCGAGGTGCGGGAGCGGAGCCGACGGGGGCTGTGCTGGGGGGGGCTGTCGGGGTCGGTGAGGTCGCTGCTGCTGGCAAGCGCCGGGTCGGGGCGGGCGGGGGTGAGCGCGGTGGCGGTGCGGCGCTTGGCGAGCTTGACGCGCTTCGAGTCGGGGGCGTCGGGGTCGGCCTCGTCGCCGCCGTCGCACGAGAGCGACGCAGGCACAGGCGCCGGGTGCGACACGGTGCGGCGCGGGCGGGCCGGCAGGTCCTTGATCTCGCGGCGCGTGTGCGGCGGCGACCGCGACGGCGTGGGCAGCGACGAGGCGGACCGTGCGCCCAGCAGCGCGTCGATGAGCTCGGGCTTAGTCAGCTCCCGCGACGGGTCCGGGGTGCACGACGGCCCCGACGCCAGCGTGTACAGCCGCACCAGCGCGTCCTTGCGCAGCCGTCGCAGCTGCCACGCCGCCGCCCGATGGATCAGATGTTCGTCTGCAACAATATTAGCAAATAAAATCACAATTCACACACTCACCACTCTGCGCCTGTTCGTCGTCCTCGTGCACAGACGCTCCCGAGTCCAGGTCCATCGTGTCCGTGTCCTCGACCGCATCCATGACGCTCTTGCGCCGTTTCAGCGACGTTCGTGTCGCCGGTGGGGCCGTGTTCTCGTCACCCGTTCGTCGCTTTCGTTTGCGGCAGTCCGAATCCACCCGACGGGCGCGGTCCACAGGTGGCATATTGTCCGAGTGCAGCTGGAGCACGCCCAGAGTCAGGTTTCGTGTGACTTTTCCCGTACGCGCCCGGGCCATCAGCTCGTCGCTGCAAGTGTGGGCGTCGCTTCCACCGACCATCCGCGGTTGGGCGCTAATCTGATTATGTCATCCCTGCTGACTCAACACTCATGCGTCCAACCAACGTCCAGCTGAATCCACCATGGCCAGTCCGGACGGCGTGCAAATGGTGTCTAGTAGTGAAATCCATGGCGCCCCAACTCCCCGGCCATGGTACAAGACGCCTTCTCCCTTTTGGTGCGTTTCTCCATCTGTCTGAACCGTGCTCATTGACCGCAGGCTCTTCCCCATGGCGCTTCTCTCTACTCTTGTCATGACCGCTACTCTCGCCCCTTGCACAGAGCTATACATAAAGCTCGCCTGCAACGAGATCCGTCCAGACTATCTACTTCTTCCCCCCTTGCTCAATCCGCAGCTCCTGTCCGACCCCCACGTCCCCGCTCGGCCCGCAATTAATATCCCTGGGCCAAATAAAATGTGCAACGCAGACCCACATGTCCAAGCCGCCGTCACCAAACTTCAGGCCACCATGACCACGACCAGGGGTATACTCACCTGTCTCACCGCCGGCGCGTGGGCACAGGTGCGCACTTTTTCACTATTTCTCAACCATCCCTAATTGTCCCCCAGCTATCTGACCGCGTTGGCCGCACCCGCGTGCTGGCGCTTACTGCAATCGGCCTCTTAGTCACGTACGTCACAGCGTGCCTCGCGTCAACCTTACTAATACTCTCGCCAGCGACGTCGTTCTTATCGTCGTTGCCCTCTATGCTGACACATTGCCCGGCGGGTACCGCTTCCTCATTGTCGGCAGTATCGTCGATGGTGCCCTGGGAGGTGCGCATATACCCACCATGACATCATCCTCCTGACACATAATAGGTCTGACAACATCTCGTGCCACTTCCACTGCGTACATGTCAGACAGCATCGATCCCACTGCACGCTCCCGCATATTCTCACTCTATACCGGCACCTTCTTTGCCGGGATGGCAATTGGCCCAGCCCTCGGCGCTGTTCTCACTCAATACACCCAAGACCTCCTTACTGTCTTTTATATTTCTACCGCCTTGCACTTCTTATATGCTTTTGCTTGCTTCTTCATTCTTCCCGAGCCCCTCGACGAGAAGCATAGGGCCGCGGCTGCCGAACGTTATCGCGCGTCCAAAGACCCCAATTCCACATGGTTCACGGCCATCAAGCATGGAATCTGGGCCTTTGCTCAGCCGCTCACTGTATTTATCCCTCGCCGTAGACTTCGAGGCAAAGGTCGCGATTGGAGCCTAGCCTGCATAGGAATCGCTGATGCGCTCGCAATGCTCACCACCGGCGCGTACACGTTCTACAGGCAATATGTGATAGCCATCTTTGGATGGGAAACCACCGAGCTAGCAGCCTGGATCTCCCTCGTTGGTATCTCGCGCGCAGCATACCTCTTGTGCATCTTGCCTATTTTACTCAAGCTTTTGCACACGGTTTATCGCGCGCGCAGGCACGTGCATATTGATATATTCATAGCAAAGTTTTCTCTCTACGCAGACTTGCTTAGCTTCATTGTCAAGGGTACAACCACGAACCCCAAGATATTTGTAATCGCTACTTGCTGGTCGTCGCTCGGAGGCGGGTTTGGTCCATTTGCACAGAGCATCGCAATGACCCTCTGTCGAGATCAGGAGGACGCTACCAAGCCCACGCACCCTCCTCAAACCTATTCCTCAGCTCCCCCCGCCGACACAAACGACCCAGAAGACAACAAGGCCGTGCCACTCGAAACGGGTCGTCTGTTTGGCGCATTCTCAGTGCTCCAAACGCTCACTTCGGAGATTTTGGGGCCTCCGCTGTATGGTGTAGTATTTGCGACTACTATTGCTAGTGCACCTCGGGCGATGTTCTGGCTCAGTGGTACATGTATAGCGTGTGGTCTTGTGGCGCTTTGGTTTGTAAGACCAAGGGAAGACGCGAGGGAGCAAGTTGATGAGGAGAGCAGACTGCTGTAATCAGTGTTTAGGACTAGGATGAACTTTGATACCAATTTCTGTACACATGGTTGAATCGTTACTAATTGTATGACTGTATGCTTAGGTAGTCTTGTGCTGACGTGACATTTCTTATGCCAGACATATTTCTTTGTCATGATCATTCGGGCAGGTTATTCATGAGGTAGCGGCTCAGCTGATAAGGCCGCCTCTGCACTTGAATTAATATTAGGCAGTGAGTATTGCCGTTAGAAAGCGCATATACCCAACGCGCGCGCGAGTCAGCCATCAAAGTATTGACAAATTACGCCACGTGAGCCTTTTTTTTGCATACACCTTTAACGAGCTACATGAACAAAGAGTCAAACCGCTCGGGCTCGAAGTCAAACAACAAAAAGAAGAAAGTAGATAAGAGATAAGTAGCCAACCATATAAGATAATTAAGTAAACAATGTCCAGGGGGACAACAGACCAAGAGAGAAGAGGGACAAACCACGTGAGTCATGTCACATCAAAAAGTCAAAAAGTCAAGTTCCGAAAAAAGAAGTACACCTTGAACATCCTCATCCGAAAGCTTCTACTGTGCTTCCACATTCAATCCGATTCTCCATCGCTGGGCGTCTTGCCTCTGCACGGCTTTTCAAACTTGACCTTGAACTTTGGGTATGCTGTAATTTCGAATTTTTGTGTGATTGTGGCTCGAGTCGTTTTTTTTTGTGGGGGGGCTGCTGGTTTATCCGGCACTGTCCGTGCGCGAGGCCCTAATAAAGAAAATCCGAATGGCACTTTGTTATCCGGGACTGTTGCACCTTTCCACCACCGCCCCCTATGCCACCCAGCAAGTCAAACGACGGCTCGGTTGCCACCACCCTGGTTGATCGTGACTCTCCACCACCACCCGAGACGAGTGGGTTGGTTTTCACACATGCACACGCACCCGGGACCGCGGTGCTCAAGGATGTCCAAAACAGCAGCCAAGTTTTAGAAAATGGAGCAACTCGAAGAAGACCTTGGCACAAAACACCTTCTGTATGGTGGTACGATCCATATTTTTATAATCATGCACGCGCGTTGTTCGTCTAATGTATTGGGTGTACAGGCTCTTGCCGATAACTATTGTATCGGCCATGATTCGCGCCTCGACTATTGCGCCGCGGGCTGAACTCTTTATCAAGTTTGCGTGCGACGAGTTGAGGCCTGAGTATCGCGTAGATATGGTGCGATGGGATGACAATCGTATCAGCACTGGTACCCCCAGAAACGAATCTGATCGGAATACGCCTTATCAAGTGAAATTGACCTATGTATCCAATGGACATGAGAAGGGAGGCGAGTTGGCCAAGGTAGCGTTACATCGCCCAGACCCGCGGTGTGCGCAAGATCCAGCGGTGCATCGGGCGGCTGCCAAGTTGTCTGCAGGGATAACAAGCGCTCAAGGCTTGTTCAGTGTTTTTACGATTGGGTGGTGGACTCAGGTATGATGTCTATTTATTATGCGCTGGTGCTCGTATTGAGGCTGTCGCAAATTTAGTATTCGGACCGTGCTGGAAGGACTAGGCTGCTTGGGATATCGGCGCTGGCCGTGCTTATCACGTATGTCGGATTGCTAAAGTATTTGGGGTGACTCGTGATATTTGGCTATTTTAGGGATGCGTTGCTGTTTTTGGTTGCTTTTCGTGCTGAACTCGTACCCGGGGGTTATAGGATATTGATTTTCGGCGGAGCTATCGATGGATTGGCCGGAGGTATGTATGGTTGCATCTCTAGATGGTGTTATTTATCAAAGAGGTACTTTGTAGGGTTTGCTGCTGCCGTTGCAGCCGGGCACGCATATGTCGCAGACTGTTCTAGTCCTCTATCTCGGTAAATATAAATAGCTCACCCACGACTCCAATTAATTACTTTCACAGTTCGCGCATATTCTCATTCTGGACTGGTATAGTTTATGCGGGTGCCGCGGTCGGGCCGAGTCTCGGATCACTCATCGGCCAGTACTCCAACGATTTGCTTTCGGCCTTTTATCTATGCACGGGGCTTCATGTCGTTTATGGCATCCTTATGCTATTTTTCGTCCCCGAGTCACTTTCTGTCGAGGCCCGGGCCAAAGCGCGAGAACTCTACGAGGCGGATGTTGGCCGCCAATCACGGAGTGTCTGGGGGTCTTTAAGGCAATTGACAGCTTTTGTTCGACCTCTTGGTGTGTTCGTGCCGAAACAACTCCCACGCAGTCGGGGTTGGCGTGCGAGGGACTGGAATCTTGCCCTAGTCGGTGTTGCTGCGACTGCGGTTGCCATCAATACAGTATGTAATCTTGGCCACAACCTGATTATGCACGTTCCGAGTCCGATTTCTCACAGGGTGCATATCACGTCAAGCTTCAGTACGCACTCAAGACATTCCATTGGAATTCAGTTCAACTTGGCTATTGGATCAGCCTCGTCGGGTTCTGGCGGGCGGTACACCTGTCGGTTGTCTTGCCGCTCGTCATTCGGGCATTATATGCGCGAAGCAAACGACACTCTGACGATGCCCAGAGCGATGACGAAAAGGAGGCCCAGGTCAAACAAACCGACCTCTTGGTCGTCCGAGGATCTTTACTCGCAGATCTGCTCGGCTACCTGTTTCTCGGGTTCGTGACCCATCAGAACACTTTTATCGGGGCAACCGTTGTTTTATCTTTTGGAGGGGGTTTCACTCCGTCGGCTCAAAGCCTTGCGCTCGCGCTCGCGCATCCTGCAGCGCATACCGCAAGGCGAGAAGCGCGTACAAACGGGACCAGCCTTCCGTCAACCGCGAAGCAAGAGATTGGGCGGTTGTTTGGTGCCCTCGCCTTGATCCAAGCTCTTGGCTCGCAGGTAGTCGGACCAGCGATGTTTAGCGCGACGTTTGTCGCGACTGTCGGGGTTTATCCTCGTGCCATATTTTGGCTGTCTGGTATGGTCGCTTTGTTGGCGCTTGGCGCTCTGTCTATGGCTTGTTTGGACGGTAGGGCCGCGTCTGAGCCTTCAGAAGATTCGCCCCTGCTTGCTTGAATTGTGTTGAAACCTCAACGTTTGATTGATACCCATACTCTCGACAGTATGTAGTAGTAGAGCAAGGGAGAGTTCTTGGCATTGGTGGATTTGGAATGTATTAATTTGTCCCCATGTAACTCAGCCCATGATAGTCCCGCGGAAGTTTTGTGGCGATACATTGCTACGCCTAACTCGAACCGGCGTTGGCATTTTGTACCTAGACCTAGGATTTTCGTGACCGTTAACTCTACCACGACCCGCGCTGGTCGAGCCAAGTCGAAATGCCTGAGATGTCGGAGACTCGAGCTTTTCTTTCGTCTGAAGGGTTTGACACGTCGTCGTCGGATTCTCTACCTCACCGGCCAAGTCAAACATATTCTGTTGATAGTCATGTCAGCGGTCAATCTGATAGTACAATTCGACCACCAGCGTCAGCGCCGAGCCCCTCAGGATCTCCAGAGTTTGATGACTTGAAGCCAAGTGCTAAGCGTTCCAAAACATCTCCTTGGTGGTGAGTTGCACTTTGATCTCCAAAATGGGAATTGATCGACGTGGCAAATCATTTCATAGGCTGCTACCAGTGCTCACACTCTCTGCGTTTCTCTACGCCGGGACAATAGCACCTCGGACCGAACTTCTCGTAAAGTTGGCTTGCAATAAACTACATCCTGATTGGGATCTTGTTTCCAATTCGACGGTCTCATTGAAGAATGCGACCGAGACCAACTCAAATTCTACTACCCATCTGCGACTCCATTTTGTTGAAAGATTTGAACCCCTCGGTAAACGCTCTCCCATTACTACCCCAGGTACCAGTCCTATGTGCTCGGACGATGGGGCTGTCCAAAGAGAAGTAGCCAAACTTAATACTGCTATTTCAACGACGTCTGGGATTCTGAGTGTGATTACAACGGGATGGTGGACCCAGGTAAGCCTATTAATTTTTCAGCTTTTGGAAATATACTAGATGCATCTTGGTGCTATAGTTGTCTGACCGAGTGGGCCGGACCCCAATTATTGCAATTGGCGCCGTTTCCGGGTTCATGGTGTTCGTGCTGACTTTCTAAACGAAGGAGTACATATCTCATAGTCGTTTCAGGGACTCGGTATTCGTCGCGATTGTCTTGAATTCTGACAAGTTTCCAAGCGGGTATCATTTACTTGTGTTCAGCAATATGATAGATGGTCTACTAGGAGGTATTCTCGTTTTGTCTTTGCCTCACTATTTGAGCTAGGTTTTCACTTTTCATTTAGGGTTTTCAACCGCCGTCGCAATATCGCATGCCTATGTTAGCGACTGTGTCCCGCCCACCGATCGGTAGTTCATCCTTACCACGGTCGTAACTCTTCATCTAAGATCATGTTCTTTGCAGATCTCGCTGGTTCTCTCTATGGTCCGGTATCATATTTGCTGGGATGGCGTTCGGACCCGGTGTTGGATCCCTATTGAACAACTTCACTAAAAACACCATGTTTATTTTTTATTTGGGCATAGCATCCGACTTCCTCTTCGCTCTATACGTCATTTTCATACTCCCCGAATCAATGAGTCCTGATACGATCAGGAACGCTGCGGAAGCGAGGCGGCGCTCTAAAGCTGCTGCAAAATCTGCTTGGTGGAAGGAATTATTTTTCAAGCTCCTGGGGATTCTTTCACCTTTGACTTTGTTTTTCCCTCGTGCAATCGGGCGTTCCGGTGGTCGGAAACGGTACGACTGGAGTGCCACTTTTATGGGCATTGCATTTTCTTTACACTCTATCAACTCGGTAAGTCTGATATTTACATTTACCCATAATATCTGAACAACGCGCACCCTCTTAGGGATCTTATACCTTCAAGTACCAATATGCCGTCAAAGCATTTGGTTGGAGTTCCACTCAGATGGGGAACTGGCTCAGTCTACTCGGGTTCACACGAGGTATTCACCTAACGGTGATACTCCCTCTCGTTTTGAAAGGCATTCACTGGTATCGCGAACGAAATATATCTTCAAGGAAGCCCTTGTCGGACGAAGACAAGGCCAAAGCTGTAGACCTTCTTGTCGCCCGTGCATCCTTGGGCGTAGATGTCTCGTCTTACACCGCCAGTGCCCTAGTGACAACTTCTTCCGCTTTTGTGGGGACTACCACACTTTTATCGCTCGGGGGAGGATATCCTCCAGCCATACAAAGCTTGGCTTTGGCAGTAACTCAAACCTCCAAAGACCCGGGCTCCAACACCCATGCAGCGACGGGCGAGCCACACTACGAAACAGCATCCACCGACACCTCCGCGCCAGACGACACAGGTCGTTTACTAGGTGCGATGTCTGTAGTGTCCACCCTTTGCTCCCAGATTATTGGGCCAAGCATATTTGGAATGGTCTTCGTCGCTACCGTTGAAACACTACCACGATCTCTCTTTTGGCTCTCCGCCATCCTTAATTCTGCAGCTTTACTGTCTTTATTGCTAGTCCGCCTCTCAAAACCAGATGCTAGCGAGGATGATGCGGAGTATGTTTTACTTAACAACATGGACGAGTGATGTTATTCGTTCTATCTTGTCTTGATTTCTCTGTTGGTCCTTATATATATTTGGTTGACACACTTTGTGTTTTTTATTGACTTGTCACATAACAAGGTAGATCAGACTCCCTCAGTAGTTGGAGCCATTATTGCTGCGCATATATAAATCCAAGCTGGTCCATCTCGTCACCGCCTTGTCCATAAGTACCCACCACGCCGAACCCGGACGGAGCAGTAGCTGTGGCACAATCGCTCGTAGTTGCTCCTGCTGATACGGTACGCCCAGTGCTTGTTGTGACGAGTGCATAGAAGTTCCGTGTCTGGCTATTATACTGCCCCCAACATAATTTAACCGAGGTGATAGCCTCGCCCGATGATAGCGTGAGACTGTAGGCGGTCCCACCTGTACCTCCGTGTGAGAATACAACACCAGATGTCAGTGTGATTGAGATAGCGTCAAGACGAGAGCCACCACGAAGAGTGATTGATGATGCCTTGGGGGAACTAGGCAAAGAAGGCAGGTCGTTGAACCAGGTGCTGGAGATATACGTTTAATCATCGAGTTAATTTAATTATATAGTCCACATACCCATGAGGCCCGCCATACAGATCGCTCTGACGTAGAGTAGATGTTAAAGACCAAGTAAACTCGATACGGATTGGATTGTGATCGGTCAGAGTTGCCAAATCTGTGGTCAAGAATCGCGCAGTGTCGTAGTAGAAACCTTGAGAGGCAAGTGTAATGAACTTGGATCCACGGAAGCTGCACATTTGTTTAGTGCAGTACACATTGTGAAGATGTCATGTGACGTACAAGACTTTATCCACCACCTCGCAGTTGATATCAGTGGCGACACCATCCGGGCAAACCAAAGCATCAGAGCCTGCCGCGGGAGCCGTCCCACCAATAGCTTGAACCCATGCATCCGTAAGTCCGTTTTGTGTAGCAAATACGCGAATATTATCCGCAGACCTTATAATGGAGGGGTCAGTCATCCGAGTGTGTTGTTATTTAGATACATACCGAGTGTAGCGCGAGTTTGTGTCACCAAATACAATCACGGCATTACCAACAGAATTGGCATCGATATAGTCTGCGACCTGAGTTTTTCGAATATTGGTTCACCCAGCTCCAGAATAGTATGCCTAGCCTACCTGTTTGATGTTGGCCGTGCGGGCCGCCTCGTCGCCTGACTCAGTCCCAGCATCGGCATGCAAATTAATAAAATCGATATAAACACCTTCATCCAGCCTCAAGCGCATAAATGTAAACCCCTGAATGCATATCAAGGCACGGCAGATTCCTCTTTAAAAATCGGCTGCATACCTTAGGGGTCAGGCAGTCGCTCTCGGATGCGTTGCTGCATGTGTCCCATTTAATTCGGTCAAAATCAATCCAAGGGTAGTTGGCTAGAGTGTTTAGACCAGACCCAAAAGGCACGCCACCGGAAGTGGCAGTTCGATATGGATGCGTGTCATACTCATATAATGTAGCGTGATAGTTGAAGTCCTGAGGGGGGAGCAAGATTTATATATCGTTAGTTCAGAGTTTTGAAACGCGTACTTCTTGTACATGGATAACCCCATAGTTGTATTTCGCAAAGTCCTACATTAGTGTTAGTGTTTAGGAAATAGTGATCCGACAACAAATTTACCTGCCCAATAAGCATGGTATTCGTCGTTTTATCCCCAGATTCTCCGTTGCTATTGAGAATTTCAGGCAGGCCGGCAACGTTCATTGAAAGGACATTGAAAGCACCAGAAGCTGCAGAAGCCCTCGCCTCGAGTCCCGAGATAGGAGACGCCCAGCAGAGTAACCCTCTCTGAGTAAACAGGACCAGTGAAGTGACTGCGAGCAGCATGTTAGGAATATTGGGAGTTGCACAGCGAGGGACTTCGTTGGGGGAACCTCGAATGGCAAGTAACACTTCAGTCCCTTTATTGACGCTGAGCAGATAGGCAGCTCACCTAATCACTAGCGACGTCTCAATAGAAGTTTGTCCACATGCGAATGTCTATAGTCTATGCAACTATTCCTGAGTAATGAAGAGATCACGAGTTGCGGAGACATGGCCAAATATAGGGTGCGACAGAAAATGCAAGTGCAACTAGTTCGTTATCCGGACTTCCTCAAGCATCGAAGATGAGGGAAGACCGGGGCACATGTGGTATCGCCTAATATATATATCAGGAGGCGCACATGGGCCGAGAGTTGTCGGTGGTATTATCTTATGCGAAGTGTAGTCGCTTGTAAACGCTTCATGGATTCTCGCTGTAGTAGGGGGCAGGGTCCTCCAGCGCCTCTTCTTGTCTTCCAGAGGTATCCGCACCTACCCAGCGCCCAGAGTCATTCCCCAGCTTATGCATGCATTCTGGAGTGTGCGGCTGAAGTTTATCAATTTGGCACGTCCACCAAAGAGCTCAATCGTATTTATGGTACTTACTGTGAACTACTCGCTGATCACGAATATATAGAACTAATCTTTGGTTCCCTGCATGGCGATTTTGCCAATATATTCTAGGACATTCTAAGGCCTGTCACTACCATACGTAAGTGGTGCAGTATAGGTGAATTAGACAAGTGATGATAAGGTGTGGGTGAGTGTATTTCACGTGACCTATGGCCTACCCCCGTGGAATTTGAAGACACCCTGTGCGCATGCGGCATGCACGGCGAGCGATCAAATGAATACAAACATTCAACTTCCAACCGTTCCAACCAACGTTGATATTTTAAAACTCAAAACCGAAAACTCCCTTCAAGATAATACACTGCTAACAATCTATAATGTTTTCAAGGTTAACTCAAGAGGATAAACTGGCCTTCTTCGAGCTCTTAGATGAGTGAGTGACCTTTGATAATACCTTATATTTAAAACAAGAACATAAATGTCATTAAAGATACTTTGAGTCGCGACCACACCTCCTCGCGCGGGAATCTGCCGGCCCAGAGGGAGGGCAAGGTGCCCAATCAGCAGCTTCTGCTGTGCACCGGACGATGGCATCAAACCCACAAGCAACCGCCGACTTGATCTCATCAGGCTTAAAAAGTATACCAAAAGGAAGCCAGTATGGCGCGGTGTGTGATATCGTGATATATCGTTGTGATGAGAAACTAACTAACAAATAGGCCAGTAATCCTGTGGTAGCAAATGTTGCTGGCCGGTTCGCTGCAAGTAGTATTGCTTCTTCTTATGGTGGTGGCGCCAAATCGCCACCAGCTCCACCAAGACGAAACGCCGGCACCGATGATTCTCAAGGTTCTAGTCGAGGACCACAGCCTGGAGGCTTAGCTGGCCTTGTGGGCTCAAAGGTTCGTACCAGCCAATGAGCACGCCGTTCCCCCTAACTCGTTCAATTCCACCAATAGAGGTTTGGAGATATTGATACATCATCGATGAAGGCTGTCATTACCTCTTCTTTTAAAGGGGGGAAACCTACGGCCCCTCCTCCATCTACTACACTCCCTCCTGCGTTGAATTCAAAAAATACCTTTGCCCCACCACCTCGCCGTGTTCCGACGAGCGGACCCCCGGAAGGGGATACAGGTAATGTAGCCAGTGAGTCGAGGAACAAGTGGGCTAACCCGGATCTAGCACCTCAAGCCGTACGACGAGTACCGAGTCATAACGCGCTACAGAAACAACCCACACCCGAACCGGAGCCCGCGCAAGGAGAGCTCGCCGAGGCCCTTTACGACTACACGAGTGACGTGAGCATTATGTTAACATATTAGTGATATCCTCCCTAATACTTTAAAATTTCGCGCGTCACGTAGGCCCCAGAAGATATCAATGTCCGTCAAGGCGATCGATTGGTGATCGTTGAAAGGACTTCAGATGACTGGTGGACCGGAGAGATCAATGGCCGCAGAGGGTTGCTCCCAGCCAGTTATGTGAAGGTCTTGTAATCGGTATTAAAAAGTTGCAATACTTGTTAGCAAGGGTATTTTATTACTCCATGGCCCTGTATGCGTGTTGTAAACGGTGAAACATCTCTGTTTAGGCAGCGAAGGACTGTAACTATATCACCACCCATTCAACTCTCCGAGTTAGTGCTTTTAAATCTTGTGATTCCCATAAGAACATTATTATTTATAGGTGCTTTTACTCCTGCACACTGAAAATGCCCATATGCATGCGTCATGCAGCATATTTTTCACATATCATAGCATCCCCCACCTGCACATACTAGTTCTATAGTTGCTAACTATCTATTCTTGTGCACGAGTGTAAGTGGGCAGCTCACATGCGTATACAGCGAGTATTCACACTCAACGTATGGCTTATCGATGGTCCCACTCATGATAGAACGCAGATTGACCCATTTTACTATAATCTAAGAACTATATTATTTATACGCACCTTTAGCGTAATATATATGAACTCATCCTCCCAGTACTTAGTTTGTGCGTATGCTAGATGGTATGAACATATTAATAAATATATATAGATAAAAAAAAACATGTATATTTATGAAGGGAATAATAAATAGGAACGGTCAGTGAGATGTCGGAAGCATTTGCTAGGGGAGTCCGGAACCAAGAAAAGTTCGATCACAGATCTTCCTGATTAACTCGACAGAGGCCGACGCGGTCATGTGACTAGTGAGATGTGCACTGAGTGCCTACGCACCGCCACTTTTTCAAAAGTGGTGCTCCATTTTGGGGGTAAGCGGTTGATAAAATTATTTTCTGAGCACATACATGGGTGTATTAGGCCCATCCAGCTATGTTCTGAAGTTTTTTAGGAATGTCGTGATTGAGTTACGTGCTAAACTAGCCCAGCACTTTTTGAAAAAGTGGTGGCGCGTAAGGTCTCTAATAAGTTCAACCTACGACCGCCCAGGGACCCTAGGCCTCTGCAGACTGCGCCCCTCTTCATTACTGATAACGTGTGTCTATGTTAGAATCCAACGGGAGCACCACTGGTTTACACGAAGATGTATGCAATATGCCCGACCGCCGGGGATAATATTCTAAGCGGGGAACCCCTACGGCACCGAAGCCACACGGCGGGAGGACATATCTCAAACGCTCTTGTTTGATCCCCGAGGCTTTTCCAACCGCACTTTCGAGTCGGTCTTAGTCCGACAATTAATCTGCATAACTAAATTACTATGACATCATATCGTGATATCAATATGATCATTCCCTCGGAAATGCTCCCAACGAGCACAGGACCCCACAGATGTCGTTACCTGCTTCGCTTCGGATATTCTTAGAACAAGCTCATATCATTATGCACTCGTGACGATCCTCAATCATTGAGAGTGGAGTTGATGGGCCACGCATGACCTTGAAAGAAGGTTCTAGATTATTTGGGCAATGCTCTCAAGGAATGCATTCACTTCGTTCTAATTCTCATGGGTCAGCGTCTCGTGAAAAGTTATAGTGGGTGTTGCGCCCACTACAGAAACTGCAGCTAGTGTACTTGTACCGGTATTGGGGGAGGGAGTATAACTTTACACGTGATGAATTCCCCGTTCCCAGCCGAGTTGATTATCCGGCCGAGCTCGCGTGGCGATCGGCTTCTATGATCATGATCAACGTGGTTCGGTTCTAAAAGGTTGATGGGCGCTCTCCGTTGATTACGGGCATTTTTCATATCTGTTATTGACACAACCCCCGTACGACGTTGTTAACCCGTGTTTTAGAGCAGACCCCATAGATACGACTCAACACACTGCTAGATCGATATTAGAGAGTCTCAATTGGTTACAACCGCATTTCAACCCTGCTGTGATCCGCAGTTTTGCAAACAGCAACTGTCGTGCGCTGCGGTTGGCATCAAATAAGAACCCCCTTATCTCCGCGTATGGGACCCAGGTTAGGCAGCATATAGTTCTACTATGGGTCTTTCATCTATCCAGTGCAAGAATTTGTGCTCTCCTACCAGTACCTTGACAAACCTCGGGGAAGTTTTCCGATATTATTGCTCTTCGGCCCCGATTGGCCGCATGGGGGCTCCGAACCATGAGGGGATAGATCTCTATCCCCGGAGGCGGCGGCGGCTGGGAGACCTGACGGCTTGATAATCTAATCTAGGTTTCATAAACTCTAGCCTTGCTGCGCGCGATGCGCAGCAGGTTAATTTCGTCACACGACCTGGCTAGGAATAGCTTCACCAAATCCGGATTTTATGTGAAGCCTCGGCAGGAAACTGCTCGGGATCCGAATCAACCTGTCTGTTTTATATTTAGGGAGTTGGATTGTCTCAGCCGATAGCGGCCGGGCCCCTTCTTGTCATGCCAGTGAACTCATCCCACCTTTACACCATCATCAATTCTCGGCTGCTCACTGCCATCTTACTGTTGAATGTCTTGTTCCTATTCTTCCTATCCCTGACGTCCAGCTTCCCACAAAAGATAGGAGCGATATGGGAGCTCTCCGATGGCGAACTTCCTGAGAACGTCGAATCTTCGTCGTCCCCTAGTTTTACAGAATATCCAACAGTTTACGAACCTTCTCCTGAGTGGTTAATCAGCGCACTTAACGACGATAACCTGCCGTGCGAGAATCTTCCTTCACCTTTCAGCGGGCAGGAGCACGGTTATTCTTACCCACCCCAGGGCTTCCCATATGACAACCTCCAATCTTTGTATTTGCCTTTCGAACACCAGCCCAGCAATCCTCCTAAACCTAGAATCTACAGCGACCTCAACCTTTCTGAATCGTGCGTAGATTCAGCTATCGCAGATGGAGACTTGTGTGCATCATTTGCCGGTCCCGTTCCAAAGATGGATGTGGTATGGACGTTTGCAAACGGCTCAGGTGTCCTCCACGAGAAATGGAGAAGGGTCAGAGCGGTCCAACAACAACTTCAACGAGCGGGCACGTTGGCACCTAGAGCCATGAGAGCCATGGCCTCGCGCCGAGCTATATCAGGGACTGAAACCAAGTTATTTCGGTGCGTCATCTATTTTTGTCTTGCAACCCTTCCATACTGATCCTCACATTCGGCTCACAATCTAAAAGGGATCATGACGAGCTTCGACATTCGATGAGATCTGTTTTGAAGCATTTCCGCCCATATACGACCCAGTTTCATCTTATTACCAGTGATTTTGCCTTCCCGTCGTGTAACCCCGATGCTTACCCCGGATGGAGGCTTGGCCAAGTACCTCAATGGCTCGACCTGAGTAACCCATACGGATGGGTAGATGGAGGCGTTGAGCTGAGCCTCGTTCCTCACGCCAAGCTATTCAACAAAGACTACAGATACACCACATTCAACAGGTACGGATCTCCGGATCAACGGCACGCCGATAGTCTAACAACATTCCTTCTGCCTCAGTCTGGCGATCGAATCCCAATTCGCACACCTGAACGTGTCAGATGCTTTTATATATTTGGTAAGTCATTAAGCTATCACCGAGAATATTTCGCAACTGATGAGATTTTGGTTTAGAACGATGACTTCTATTTCACGGCAGACTTATCTCCCTGGGACTTCTATACTCCGCGTAGGTTCTTCGACTTCTAACAGAATAACTGCCTAACCAATCGTGATAGCCTATGGTCTTGTGCTCCGGATGCAGCCTGATCTCTTGGTTTCCTCGCTAGTTGATGGTGCACAACCTTCCCAGGGCGAATGGCACAGTCTTGAATTCTCCAATCGCCTGTTAAGTACGTGTTCACGCGTCTTCATATCCTGATCACCTGCTCACAAATGCTCCTTGCAGGTGACCGTTTTGGGTTGCGCAAACGCCCCTACGTAGCCCACGAAGCTAAAGCGCTAAAGAGGTCTCTCATCGCCGAAATTTCTCTCATTTGGTCGGCTGAGCTAGCAGCAACGGCATCACACCCATTCCGCACAGACCCCCGTCTGCGTGACGCGCACATTGGCTTTATGGCTGCGCACTTTGTTGTAGAGCGTTGGCGTGAAGGGTTGCTCTGGAGTTGGGTTGTTGCGCGACTTGGCGGACGGGAAGATGAATGGGACGCGACTACTTCAGCTCAGGCATGGCAGGAGCTGAGAGGCGACCACGAGACACCGGGCATGCGCTTGCTAGTTAACACTCCAGAGCGGGATAGTTTGTCAGAAGAGAGATTGGCCAAGGCTCGTGCATCAGTCCCTGGCGCATTGTCAAGGCACAACACCCGGTATTCGTTCAGTGAGCCTAAAATAATGTAGCCAAATTTATCTTGCGCTGATCTTGCTTATTTTTAGCCAGCCAAGATGGGTATCCTTATACCTTCCTTGGTGATGTAGGCTCCAGCCAATGGCCACGATTTCCCACCCCCTATATGCGGTGCACAATTGAGTTTGCACAATGTTTTCCCTCTGGGCTATCCAGCGCAAGTGAAGTATTTAAACACGTAGCGTTCGGAGTCCCCAAGTGTGGCGATTGCAGTATGTCGGCTACCCACCTTAAGCTTCACCGTACTGATATCTCCTAAATCAGTTATCCAAGCTCTCATCGGCACTAGCGGTCGTTTAGGCCTCTCGGCTTTCCTCCCACCACGAGCCCACAGCTCCCATTCCTCGCAAGAAACCAGCCACCACCCAGTTCCCCATTTACCACTGGTTCCGGACTACCGGACTGCCGATTTCTCCTTACGCGCCGTTCTCGGCGATTCTACCACTGACGTTAGATCTTGGACCATACACATGCTCCAAAGATACCGATTTGTGCTTGGTACGCCCATTTTGTTAACCCGTTCAAGTTTGGCACTTACCCAGTGCGCATATATAGGCGATACTCCGTCCATTTTTGCCATGATCACGAATGCCTTTACTGCATCGCAGCCATTTGACCAGATGAAATCCGATCCATCCATTTCCTTGCTCTGTTTGAACGATGATATCGTCGGCAGTCAGGCCAAAGCAGCAGACGACATATTGCGGCGCGAACAAGAAGAGAGGTGGCCAAATCCCGCAGCTTGGGAAAAGATATAGCTTATGTAGAAGTCTCCATATTTATCCTTTGTATTTATGACACCGCTATGTTGATTATTCATCTGTACAACCATTGCCACAATATACAAGTATGTTCACCACGCGCGCCTAATGTCTGTACGGTCTACCATACAAAAAGTAAATCAAAGCGAGCAGAAATATCCAGGCCTGAGAACTAAGCGGAATCGGGGGGCAGCCGACCTTCAAATTTCCCCGATAATGCCATTGCTAAAACTTCATATATAAATGCCATTTGATCCGGCATTTGCACCATCATAATCCTCTGTTCCCTTAGTGCATTCACCTCCTGCACTATTAGGTCTTCGTGCAACTCATCTGGCAGAGGACCAAGCGCACTGGCTTCGGGCACATATGTGTCCCATTCTGGCCGAGCTGCTAGTGGAAGCAAGTTGAACGTCCGCAATAATGAACACATCGCGATAAATGTTCCAGTGCGTCCCACTCCAGCGCTGCAGTGCACAAGGATGGGAGGGGGAGTAGGATCAACCGCCTTTCCAGGTTCGGGAGTATGTGGCATACGATTCAGCCGGTCAGCGAGTATGGCAAGCCAGTACGCTGTGCTTGCCGAATCTGGCACACCGTGGTCTGCCCAGTTATCGTATGCCAAATGGCGTACCTCGAATACAGGGCTCTCGCCCTCGGGCCACCCTTCATACCTAACCTCAAGACTGCGCACGATGCAATCGGCCTCGGTGATAACTCGTTTACGGGCTACAGTTACCCGGAGTCGCGTCTTGGAGGCGCGAAGATGATCGGAAGGATGAGGCACCCGGTTGATGATAATGCTATCGCCCACTTCGTTCGGGAAGTACGGGTGCGCGGCCTGGGACCTCTTCTCCACCCACGGCGTGAGCTGAACAATTGTCCTCACTCGCTTGTGCTCAGGAGTGATATCTGTGCACAGCGCCAAAAACTCAAAATGAGTATTAGGAAGCGGCGCCTACAACGTTTGTCCCCATTTTGTCAGACCTCACACGGCCTCCCACACAACAAGATACACAACTCACCTGTGAAGCAATCCACAGCGCCCCGCCAGCACGCTCCCTAACCCAGCTAGCGTTCAAATACATTCCCTGCCCTTTGCCGAGGTCGTCCTCTCCGACCCGAACCGCGTTCAAATCATAGGGCGCTACGTTCTGGTACCGGTTGCGGATATTGTTCTTGGCAGACTCTGCAATCGAGTACCTCGCAACCTCGGGTGGTTTTGCGAATTGTGTGCGGACCAATGATTCCCGGCTAGCTTGTTGGCGGCGAGACTCGAGCTGGGCAAGGGTAAACCAGTTATCTGACAAGAGCTCCTGATCACGCAAGGCGTCAGCGATATAAAATGGGATCCGGCTTGTGGGTTGTTTGGGTTTGGAGGGAGAGGGAGTCGGTGAAGAAGTGTGTTGACGTCTTGGTGGGCTCGACATGGCTTGTTTGGGATCAGAGTTTCCCTGGGGGGAAGTGGACGCGGAGTGGGGGTGGTTGCCACGGGAGAGGGCAAGTCGGGACTTGGAATTCCCCATGTAGTGATCGGGCGCTTATATCCGAATGAGCGCGCGGTCTTCGAGGCCGTGCGCGGTAGATGCGACCGTCGAGAAGAGGGGAAAAACGCGGTGAACATAACCCGACCTCGGGGTTTATATCACTGAACTAGCCGCCACTATGTCAAAGATGGACGACAGACAATGTGGTCATGCCAAATAAGGGAATTACGTGTTTGACGCCTTTTCCGAACCTCGCCATGTAAATATATTATATATTCGGTAGCCGGCAAGCGATTAGGTTGATTAATTAGAGACGAAATTAAAGATCCATACACTATTTTTACTCAATAAGGGTTGGATATTGTTATTTGACACCAGCGCTCATCCCCGGGTAAGCTCGTGAATGGGCTTATTAGTGCGTGAGAACCTTGGTGGGGACGTAAACGTACCAGGGATCATTTCAAAACTTAGAGACGGTCAACATGATTATGCCATGCTGTCATCACGTATAAAACGAAGCATTGTGCATTACTCTCATCGATTCGCTTCCTCTCATTCGAGGGTGCTAACAAAACTAGTGTATCTACAGAATCTGCCTCAGCCCGCGGGGTCAAGGGGTTGGGGTTCAGTGAATTCCAAGTCGGTGCGATCGATCTTCGATCTGTACGATCAATCCCAAGTTGTTCCCGCAGCAAACACGCCATCTTGCTTCGCGGAGCGGGTATCGGGGATCGTGGGTATCTGAAGCCCATGTTCAGATAGTCATGTCCAACATCCCAGACTCACTAAGAGAGAATAATAACTGAATATCACAATCAGGCCATACAACGCAATGCCGCCAATGCAAGCAGACAACTACGCAGAAACTATCCGAGCCAGACCTTGAAACAATAAAACGCGTAAAATTCCGGGGCAAAGGCACGCAAAAGTGCGAGTAGGTTTGGTAAAAGTACAACAAGGCAAATATCAGAATGAAGAATTTAAATGTAATGCCGTGAGTGATGGGGTTTCGTTATGAAAAAGTGGGGTAATCAAGTTTGGAGGGGGGCAAAAGATCGTTTGTTCCTACTAGCAGAATTCAAACACCGAGGTCGTACGTTCTGGTTGATGGTGCAGCGTAAGTTGTTGATACCTGCGCATTCCAACCAATTCAATCAGTAACCAGCACTGGCTTTATACAACAAGAACTTACGGTTCCGAGTTCTGGTGAAAGTAAAATCCAGTCATCGTAGCTGTCGATGTCCTCGCAGGCGCAAACAATCCGCGCCCCCCTCCGCTTCCACTGAAACTATCTCTGGAGCGGGTAATCCGTGGACTTGTCGGCGAAGTCGGTCCATGGTTGGTGCTTTGGGTGTGAATTTGGGGGCGGGGTTGGGATTGGGATTGGGATTGGGATGGTCTGCGGTTGGCAGTAGGCGACAGGGGCGGGAACTCTTCGGTCGGTTGGAGGGATCTGGGGGACATGGGACCACCAGACCGTGCCGAGGTTGTAGATGCGGAAGATGTGGTTCGCGTGCGTGTTGGTGGGGGATGTGGAGGGTGAGGCTGGGCATGGTGGGGATTAGGAAGATGAGGATGAGGGTAGGACTGCGTGGGTGAAGTAGGTTCTCTGAAGGGGTGGTTATGTATTGAAGTAGGCGAATCGGCCGGCGAATTGAGTTGAACGCAGACATAGTAGAAACCTGGCGTTTGTGTGAACGTAAGTACATGTTCAGGTATAGAGATATCGCGTAATTATGGAATGATATAAGGTTATGGGGTGAGGGAATAAGAAATATAGACCACGTGTTCAGTGGATCAGCCCACGCACCGTCATAACTTGCACCACGGATTCCACGAACTTTGTGCTCGGGTACGAGAAAGCGCTCTTTCCAGCGCATGAAGACGAACCCTCGCTCGGCGAGAGTCTTTTGGCGGATGGTGAGTCCAGGGCGACGCATTTCGGATTTGATGGCTGTGCCAAGCAGGGTCATCAATTCATCCGGTAAACAGCAGTGCATTCAAGAACAGACCTCTGAACGGGTCGAAACGGCCCCAGTGGGTCATGTCGTCCATCTCCGATGCACCATAGCTTTGTGTAAGAAAGCCGTATTTCGGGCCTGTGGGTGGAGAATCAGTAGAAACCAGCTAAGGCAATGATGTCACCGACCAATGATCTCCGCATCAAAGTAAGTGGTGAGCTGGGGATGGTCGTCTGTGAGGTTTTCGATCGTGAGGTATCCACACAAAGTCGAGCCAGGAAAGTCGACGTTCTAAGACATGAGGCATAGATCAGCGAGGAAGCAAGGATCAGCCAAATGGGGAAGGACTGACCACGATGGTGACAGAAACATTGTAGGAATTTCGGCCGGATTTCTGTATACCCACAAACGACGCACCAGGGTAGAGACAGTCTTGGCGGGTGTTGTTTAGCCTGAGCCGAGTGATATCGGTGAAGGGATCCAGCTCGGGGGCGGGGGCCGAGCGAGACCGATGTATGTCTCTCTCCCTGGGTGGGGGCGAATCAGGCGAAGCCAATCGTGGGGAGTGTGTGACCAAATGAGAGTCGAACGGAATAGAAATGGGAATGAGATGCGAAGATTCAGGTTGTGCTGGGGGTGTCGTTGGGGGAGAACTGGGTGTTGCCTCGTATTCTGTGGGTTCCTCGACCATTGGGGCAAGAGCCGATTGGCGACGGAGACGGGTTGCAAGTGAATTAACTAATATTCCGTCGTTCATTAGTGTTCGTGCACGTTCAGCACAACCACTACAAAGTGGTCCAGAAGTGCTGAAGACGTCGGTAGCGTTGGGGGAACCAAGGAAAACGAGCTCGGGAGCGTCCGAAAGCGGTGAATGGCATGTCGCACACAGCTTGATCTGCGGCGGAGACGAAATATGCGACTCGAACGGGAGAGAAGCCACGACCACTTGTTCGGTCGGCATGGTGGTGGACTGGGCAAGGTCGTTGGCAGATGACAAGGTCACGTGGTCGGCCGACTATTGCGACAGCCGATTCCCCACCGAGGTTGCTCTGAGCTCGTGTCTCGTCCTGCCTCGCCTTAAATTACACAACGCCATTGTCCTAATGGCATGTAGATCGTCCCAAACATGATCATAGACCGAGCCCCCGTCTCGCGGTTACGGATACCGCGCACCGCTCTCACGGCTGCTCGTTTCAGCAATCTTCCCCATTCCAGGCGCTCCTGGGTTGATCGGCACATTCCCAATCCGACCTTTATATCATGCAGTATCACTGGGTGATCAATCGGCTGATATATCCGCTCGCATCGCTGCCGCCCTCATCGCGGTCGACCATGCAGCACCGCGCGGTGGTTCCAGCCTCCGTCTGGTCGATTACTAAGAAGCGGATCCTCCATCACCACATATAAAGGGTCGGATACACCATGATCGGCGCTGCTTGAATACTTTCCCTGTCGCTCGACAGCCCGCTGCATGACCTCGGAAGCCTGCGTCGACCATCAGCCCAGTACCCAGGTAATCTCAGGGCTGTACTGGTTCTGGCCCTTGATTTAACCTCCACTCGATGGGGCCATCGCATGTAAATACTCTTACTACACGAGGCATGCCGACCGACCTGCTCGTGGTTGGCGCAGCTCAACTTGACAATTTTTCATTTCACCACTTGCTCGTCCCTGGCCGGTAAAAAAAATCAATTCGCAATAATGAATTAGCACCACGTCCTGTTCTTAGCTATCATGCAGAACTCATACACATTACCCTATACTTGAAGAATCCACGCGGCTATCGTTTGAATGCCACCTTACTAGATTTTGAATACATACATTTGCATTCGTCTACAAGACGTGTCTGAGTAACTGCATGCGACGAGGTGCCACATCCCCTGTCTCAGCGGCGTGCACTTATCCCAGCTTGAATCATCGTGTAAGGTGGTAATCATCCACCTTGAGCAGCAGTGCAACAGTCTCTGTCGCAAGCTCCACCGCACTCGTCGACACCAGTAAGGGCTGGACCACGTCTTCTTCCAAGATGTTCGAGATGAGACCCTAGGAAGCGAATCCACCCCGAGTCAATAACGCACAGGCTGAAAGAACGCAACGCGCACCTTGCGAACGTTGATACCTGCGTTCTTTTCGCCCAATGCATGCCTATTCCTTAGCTCCGTCACGATCGCGATCGGGTTTAGACCGGCATTTTCTGCAAGTGTGGTGGGTATCACCTCAAGGGCATCGGCATATGCTTGGAAACAGTAAGATTCCATGCCCTTGAGAGTTTGCGCATATTGTGAAAGCAGCCGAGAGACATGAATCTCGGGAGCGCCACCACCTGCAATGAGGGCTCTGCATACGGTCCATTACACCCACGTCAAGGCCAGGAGGAAACAAAACTTACCGTTTCTTGACCAGGCACCGAACTACACACAGCGCGTCGTGCAAACTCCTCTCAGATTCTTCTAGAACCAACGAGTTTGCACCCATGCAGAGCACAGATACTGTTCGTCCCTGGTTCTTCACACCTGTAATCTTGACTACCTTTGCACCGGCTTGCTCTACCTCGTCCACCAAATCCGCGTACCCAAGCTTATCCTCCGTAAATGCTTCGATGTCAGCGATCGGTTTACACCCGGTACTCTTGGCAAGGAACTCGATCTCGGTCCGCTCAATCTCCTTAACGACCATGATCTTGAGTTTAGACAAAAAGTGCAGCGACATTTCGTTAGTCGCATCTCGAAGGATGGATTTTTGGATGAGGAGAACATTGCAACCTGTTTTCTTGATCTTTTTGCACATATTGAGGAGGTATTGGCGCTCCTCCTTTAGGATCTTGTCCATTTGACGGTAATCATTGACCACGACTGTGTTGTCCATCTACTTTCCTATTAAGAATTGAACTAAAACGAGCGATGAGGACTTACATCGGGTTTTGGGGCGCTTAGTTGGAATTGAACTAGAGCAATCTTGGCCTTCTCCATTCTCGTTGGCCCACCTGCTGTGGTGATTACATTTTGGTTCAAGACGACACCCTCGACAAGTTCTGTGTCTTCGATTGTGCCTCCGACCTTTTTGACGATGCGAATGTCGCGCAGGTCGACATTAGCCGAGGTTGGTGTAATGAGACGAGTGACAGCAGAGACAGCAATGGGAGCGAGTAAAGAAGAATATTGAGACACGATCTGAAGGTGGCGGTCAGAATTTGGCCCTGCAGTCAATTCAAAGTGTGGCACACCTTGGAGTTTAGGGATGTACTAGCAGCACGCAAAAGTGAGCCCTTGTCTTTAAGGTCAACCGGCGTGGAGATATCAGTTAGGTACTCCACCGCCTTTGCGGAGGCTCGGAGGAAGGACTCGGAAATGATCGTAGGGTGTATGCCTGCGATCGCACATGTTTCACAATTGGTAAAACTGACAGTTAATTTAACTAGACTTACCTTTAGCGAGCATCTTTTCAGCAGCACCTAGTAAACTACCAGCCAAAACAACTACACTTGTTGTCCCATCTCCAGCTTCAATATCTTGGGCCGCCGAAAGTTCTACTAGCTTTGGGGAAGTCTATAGCTGCCCGAATGTGGGCACTTGGGGTGGCTCACCATTTTCGCAGCAGGGTGCAGGACTGCGATGTGTTTGAGGATTGTAGCACCATCGTTGGTGATAATCACTTCTCCTTGCGCAGTTTGAATCTTTAGATCTGTGTTAGTTCATAGGAATGATAAAGATCTGATTGGTCCTAAGTTCATACCATCTTGTCCATACCCTTCGGGCCCAGTGATGTCCTCACAACATCGCCAATAGCTGTACGCAAATAAGTTCCTTCTTTTCACAAATTTTATTCAACATGCAGGCCAACCTTTTGCGGCTGTCATATTAGACAGCCTAACCTCCATAGGCTTGCCCTGGAACCACAAAACTCTCAGTCAACTCAATAGTAATCAAATAAAACCAACCTTATCATTGAAGGATTTTTCGCCGGATCTTGTACCGGTGGGGGCGGCGGCTGGTGCAGCATCGGATGCCATTGTGAGTCGCGAGCGGTGGAGAGGATGGACGTATCCAAAGTTAATAATCGAGACGCGTCGAGGCGCGGTTATTCAGGGCTGGTCAAACCCGTGGGATCTTCGTGGGCGCTTACTGGACTCACTCACACATAGCGATAGCCTCGAACCAGTGAAGGTATTTACAGCATGTACTTCATCGAGGACATTTAAGTAACTCTTGGATCTACTTATTTGTTGTAGATGTCGACGCCTCACGCTCGCAATATCGTAAGACAGCTGCTCAAGGCGAACGGGCCAATGCGGATACAGGATATTTTTTCAAAAGGCCTAACTGAGTTTCCTGCCACGCCGTTTCCGCACCCTCCCCCACCTAAACAGTACCCGGCTAAGCGCGGAGGCCTAAAAGCAGCTCCTCCTCAGGCTCCATATCCTGGACACCCGTTCCACTCTCACTCGTGAGAACTTTCGATTAACTATTAATTTGTTAACTATTCCTCTCCTTTAGATACTTAAAGGATAGGGTCCTCCCGGATCTCGCACACGCCAGGGAGATCGAGAAGTTCCATAGCAAGGTTGAGCCTGGGTCAGGAATTTCTCTGCCCACTAAAAGAGTAACAAGATCAAAAGAGGCGATAAAAGAAGGGAAAGTCGACATTTGGCAATGGAGACTCATAGGCCGACAGGCGGAGAGAAAAGTGCTCCAGCTAGAGGAGGAGCCTGAACCTCAGAGTCACGAGTGGTATAAACCTAATTTCGGTCCCTCCGCCGATCGCGCGTCGAGTAAAGAGCCAAGGAGAAATGATCCGCACGACCCGCCAAGGAAAAACGATTTATACGGCTCATCGAGAAACGATTCATACAACTCAAAAAGGAAAAATGATTACGAGTCGTACGACCCGCCAAGGAAAAAAGATCCTTACGGCGCCCGCCATTTTGATCATCTAAACGGGAGAAAAGCAAAAGCGCGTCCTGAGAAGCAGAGGAGGGAGAAAGAGTGGGTGGTTTTGACATTTAGAACCTGACGCATGTGTTGAATAACAGTTGTATTCAGGTGGGCAAGGACTATTGCAAAGGCGAGAGAAGAAGGAAGAAAACTAGCAGACGAGAGGTATTGATTGTATGGTCTATAAGGTGTCAAAACCATGGGTTCGTCCAATGTCTGAACTCGATTGCAACATCGATAAGTTTGAGCTCTGTATGCCGCGATTGCCAATATGATCGGCATTATTATCGGCGATTAACTTCCGTGATCTGACTCCAAGATTTTTTATCCCAGTCCCATGACTCGTCTGCTCTCCTCTTTTATACCACGACAAAACCAGCTGTGGGAGCAAACCACCAAATCCGCCTCACACTAAATAAATTTTGACTATACACAATGCCGATGCTGTGAGTACGCATTAGTTCTGTCTAGCGGCGCACTCCATGGGCTTATTTTGCCCTTAGGAAAGATCCCTCGACCAAGTATAGGCCGTACACACCCCTCAATCTTCACGACCGTACCTGGCCTTCCAAGACCATCACCAAGCCGCCAATATGGCTGTCTACTGACCTACGAGACGGCAACCAAGCTCTGGCAAACCCGATGTCGATTGCACAAAAGACCCGGTTCTTCCAGCAGATCGTCAAGTGTGGAGTCAAGGAAATCGAAATTTCGTACCCAGCTGCGAGTGAGACGGATTTCCAGTTTACGCGCAATTTGATCAACGATGGGTTGATCCCCGACGACGTATGGATTCAAGTGAGTGCACAATCGTAATCGCCAGTGTTCCTTGAGACTCATAACTATTCGGTTAGGTTTTGACACCTGCTCGAGCCGACCTTATTACCCGTACATTCGAATCTCTTGCCGGGGCCAAGAAGGCGATTCTGCACATGTACAACGCATGCTGCCCATGTTTCCGTGATGTCGTATTCAATAATTCGCAAGATGAAACTGTCGAGCTTGCCGTCACTCATACCAAGCTCGTTCGAAAACTTGTTGACGAATACTCGGCCAAATACGGAACTCAGTTCAAATACGAATACAGTCCAGAGACGTTCTCACAAACCGAGCCAGACTTTGCCGTCCGTGTTTGCGAAGAGGTGAAGAAGGCATGGGGCAAGGCCGGCCTCGGCGATGAAAGAATTATTTTCAATCTACCAGCAACAGTAGAGATTGCTACACCCAATCACTATGCTGACCAGGTAAATCGATTATCCGCTCATGCAAATACATATTGGCTGACGCGGAATAGATCGAACTCTTCGGGCGGAACATTTCCGAGAGAGAGAAAATCGTTATTAGTTTGCACCCCCACAACGATCGAGGAACGGCGATCGCGGCTGCCGAGCTTGCCATCATGGCTGGAGCCGATCGGGTTGAGGGAACCTTGCTCGGAAACGGCGAGCGAACCGGGAATGTTGACATTGTGACGCTGGCCCTCAACCAGTACAGTCAAGGCGTATCACCCGGTCTCGATTTTAGCGACTTGCAATCCGTGATCGACGTTGTCACTGCCTGCACGGAACTCGCCGTCCACCCGCGTCATCCTTATGCCGGCGAGCTTGTCTTTACAGCGTTCTCCGGTTCTCACCAGGACGCAATTAAAAAGGGCTTTGAGGCGCAAGCCAAACGCCACGCCGCCGACGCCAAAGCTGGGAACATGCAATACTGGGAAATGCCATACCTCCCCATCGATCCAGCGGACCTTGGTTGCACCTACGAGGCCGTTATTCGCGTCAACTCTCAGTCTGGCAAGGGCGGCATTGCGTACTTGGTCAAACAGGCTTTGTTGCTCGACCTACCCCGTCGCATGCAGATATCATTCTATCAAGTCATCCAGGAACTGTCCGAACAAACTGGCAAAGAAATAACCACGGAAGATATCGTGTCCTCGTTCAAAAAGACCTATCGATTTGGCGGTGGTGTGCATGAGGGCCGGTTGGCTTTGAAGTCCTTTACGCTATCCGATGTGCCAATGTCGAGACCGGCCACACCGGGGAACGATGAAGAAGGAACGCATGATACAGGTCGTCGATTCGAGGGCAGGCTTACGGTAGACGGTGCGGTGCGCATAATCCGCGGTGAAGGCAACGGACCTATTTCCGCGCTACTTGAAGCTCTCCGTGGTCATTTGGACCTCCACCTATCCGTCCGAGAATACTCGGAGCATTCGATTGGCGAGGGGACTTCCGTCAAGGCCGCGTCCTATGTCGAACTTGTCAAGCCAGATGCGGATCCCAATAACAAGGCGATTAGCGGCTACTGGGGCGTTGGCATCGATTCCAACATCGCAGCGTCTGCCCTGCGTGCCGTAATTAGTGCAGCAAATAATGCGCTTGGCAATGATCCAGTCAGCCCCGCCAAAGCGCACATCGTCGAAAGCGAAGCGGACATCGCCAATGCAGTTTTCGACAGCTTGTCTCTGGACCTACCTCGTCACTTGCAAACCGCCTTCCTCAAGGTCACCCAGCTCAATACCACTTCCACCAACGGCGCGATCTCTCTCGATGGCCTAATCTCCTTGTTCCGCAGGACCTACGAGTACGATCAATCCTCTCAAGGCCCGTTTACTCTCCGCGAATTTGCGATCTTGAACAAGGATGCTCATACAAGGCGATTCGAAGGTGTCGTTTCCATTGCTGGGGAAAGCGAGAGTGTTGTTGGTGAGGGTAACGGTCCGTTGTCTGCCTTCCTCAATGGCCTTCACACTCGCTTGGGGAAAAACGCGCGCACGCCACAAACACCTGGTGCGGAACTGCATGGAACAATCGAGATCCGAGAGTTTTCTCAACACTCTATTGGCACCGGTTCGGATGTCAAAGCTGCATCTTACGTATTGCTTGGTATGGATGCTGCGTCGAATCGTCGCACTGCGTGGGGAATTGGTGTGGATGAAGATATTTCCGTTAGCGGCTTGAGAGCGGTCTTGAGTGGCCTGTGTGGACTTTACAAAGAAACACCTAAGAACTGATTTTTGTATTCAAATGAGTACTGTATGCATGCACTGATTTGTATCGCCCGAATATATGACGTTGGAGAGCTTATATATGCGTCGTTAGCAACATATATTTTGATCGTTACACGTAATTCCGCGGGAGGCCGGATAAACACGGTCACACAAGTTGCTGCATTCCGACTCGTTCATTCCTTTGAGAAACCGAGCGGCACTGTACCAAGCCCCTAGTCGAACTTTACCATCACCTGTTCGACTTCCTAAGTGAGAGTGAGTGTTTATTCGTTGGAATTAACAACCTATAAATTTCCTTGGATATTTCTCACGTCACACGTAGGCCAATTTAAGATGCCGCAGCAAGGACCATATGTTCAGCCCGGCGACACTCTGGAAGGGTTCCTAAGATACTTTTGGCAATGCCAGATTGCTACCGCAGAGCGCGAGGAACCCGACTTCAAACACCCGCCGTTGCCCCTGGCTAGAATCAAGAAAGTTATGAAGAGTGACCCAGAGGTAAAGGTGAGCAGTTTCGGCATTCAGTAGCTTGGAACTCCCACTAACTACATACTTTTAGATGATTTCAGCAGATGGTAGGGGTGAATATTTCCCTCATTTGCCAGCGTTGCTGACATGAGGCCGCCATAGCACCCATATTATTTTCCAAAGCTTGCGAAAGTGCGTACCTACTCGCCTTCTATATTCCCACCTCCCATTGAATTCTTTCGAATACCCTAGTCTTTATTTCCGAAGTCACTGCACGTGCATACCTCGTTGCCGAACAACACAAACGTCGTACCCTCGCCAAAGCAGATGTTGCACGAGCACTCAGCAAGAGTGACCAATTTGACTTTTTGATCGACATTGTACCTCGCGAAGAGGGTTCTAAACGTAGCGCTCGTGGAGGACTGAATCGGAATGAATCAAAGCCTGGCCCTTCAGGATCTGCAACGGCTGCCGACATTACTGCCGCGCCAGTGGCGGACCCATCTGTTAATGCTCCAGAGAGTGTTCAAGCAGAGAGTTTACTCGAAACTGTGAGTACCCTCCAGTTGATTTTAGGCTAGCCCTAAAAATGTTTTGTCGTTAGGAACAGCCCAACCAGGCCCTTATGAGTCAATCCCTTACTGGGTATCCTGTTTCAAATGCTGTTAATGTACGTTTATTTATCTTGTTATTATCACAAATAAGGCTAAGATTCATCCGCAAGTTTGCTTACCCTCCTGGGAATGCCCATCATCAATAGGTGGATTTTTCAACAGAACCCCCCACCCAGTACGATCTGTATACTAGTGTAACATAAGAACAGCGATCGGATTACAGGAAGCTACAGTTCAACGTCAAGAGTATCGTCTAGTGTTCATAGCTGCTACATGGATGATTAAATAAGCTAGTTTAAACCTATTTTTAGGACGTTTACCAAGCAAGCAATGGGAAGGTGGCTTACAAGGATGAAGTCAATGGGAGCTTGGGTTGCGTTTTACGAGTCGCTTCGCCCGGTGCACGAGCCCTCTCCAGCCCCGTTCTTTAGCGTAGGCGCCCGACACGGCAGGCGGGGCCGTATTACTATTCATGCGGCTCCAAGATATGCTTGCTTCGAGCGGCATTATCAAGTTCGCATCAGCCCAAGTTGATAGAGTTTCCAAAAACGTGTCGTTTAAACTCGGTGTCGATGGAACACCCGTCGTAAATTGAGAATCCGAACGTGAATGACGTGAGGAAAAATATGGGTTGTAGAGCCTCCCCCCTCTCAGAAACTCAAACTGTGAGGATGCGTGAGGGTTAGGAATACCACTATCGAGCGACGTAGCCATGAGTTCGTGGGGAGGAGAGAAAGAGGTCACAAAGGAGGGTTGATCGAGGAACGAGACAGGCTCTTAAAAGCTGTGTGGGATCCGGAGTCCAGAGTGTGACCTCCCCGAACCCCTGGCAACTATAAATCCGATCTTATCCCTTACACTCACCCACCGCATGGAGCATCCACTTGAATGCAAGTTGTTGCCGCGACATCGGACTTTATTTCATCAACATTCAATTAGAGTCTGATACATGCCGGGGCGGAGGAGGTCACTGCATGGGAGCGCTTACAAGTGGCACCTTCGTGTAACGAGAGCCCCCAGATACACCATAAAGCGGTGCTCCTTGGCACTCTTTCGGACGACCTCCAATCACAAGAGTCTTGGATGGGCTACCGATCAGGTGGGCACGTGAATAATTCCCACACATCCGGATGCAAATCAACAGATTTGACTGACTCGGTGATGCCCGAAGACCAGCCGCATACAACGACCATGGCCAGCAAAACGATCAGCTTTTTGCCTTCAGCAAGTCCATTCTCCTATGCAGTTCTCGGAATATCCTCGTTCCTTGGGATTCCATACTCGTTTGATATAGAGCAAACCGAAGGTCTTGTTCTAACCATGGATGGTGTAACTACCTCGAACCCAGCGGATGCTTTGCACCAATTGGCAGACCCTGCAGGTCGCGCTGGAGATTCGCAAACTGTAAGGCATATAACTCGTATATGGGATCTGAGCTAAGTTTGTCGCAAGAGCACCAAGTTCCATGATATCGCCGCGTCCTTGCCACTCAAAACTGCGTTTGCGGAGCTCTCACCACTAATAGATACCATCGATGACCATCTAGCCTACCGTACCTTTGTTATCGGTCATGCCTTGACAGCAGCAGATTGGGCTGTTTGGGGAGCTCTCAAATGTACGTCAACAAGTTTGTAAAGTGACAAGATATGACTCATTTCCTTTCGATATTGGAACAGCAAGCATCCAAGCAGTTGGTGTTTTGAAGCGAGGAGCTCATCCACACGTGCAACGTTGGATGAATTATATCGAATCCCTGCCTTCTACCCAACAGGCATTGGCGGCGTTAAACGACGCCAAATCCAAAAAAGTAACCCGCTCAAGAGTGAAAATACGGATGGTAGCTTAAATTTCATGAACTCTAGGGCCAGGGCACCAAGACTGCTGCTTCGTTTTCTCTTGGGTTACCCGACGCTGTCAAAGGCCAAGTTGTTACTCGATTCCCACCGGAGCCCAGTGGCTATCTCCACATTGGCCACGCAAAAGCAGCTATTCTCAATCAATACTTTGCCCGAATGTACGAAGGTAAGTTTATTGTTCGGTTCGATGACACAAACCCTTCAAAGGAACGAGTAAGTATTGCATAGGTTACGGGTAATCCGCTCGCATATCTAATTTGTAATTTCTAGTCTGAGTTCGAGGAGACCATTCTCGAGGATCTTCAGCTGCTCGAAATCAAGCCGGACATTCTGTCGCATACCTCCGATCATTTCGATAAACTTTATGATTACGCAGTCCAACTCTTAAAGGCGGGCAAGGGTTATGCCGATGATACTGGCGTCGAGCAGATGCGCGAGGAACGCACAAACGGCATCGCGTCCAAACATCGAGATGATCCTATCGAGGAGAACTTGAAGCGTTTCGATGAGATGCGCTCTGGCAGCACTGAGGGTGCACGATGGTGTCTCCGCGCCAAGATTAGCGTGGATGATCCCAACAAGGCGCTTCGCGATCCAGTCATTTACAGGTGCAATGCAACTCCCCATCACCGTACCGGGTAAATTGTCTCTGCACTGCGCGGGTGCCAAATAAAACTGACAAGGTTCATAGAGAACAATGGAAAGTTTATCCCACCTACGACTTTGCCTGTCCCATCGTCGACTCGATCGAGGGAGTCTCGCACGCGCTTCGCACCAACGAGTATCGCGATCGCAACCCGCAGTACGCGTGGATGCTCGAGGCTCTCGGGCTGCGCAAGGTCATCATTTGGGACTTTAGGTGTGACAAAATCAATTTGGTGTGACGTATAGTGCTGACGGGTGTCTCATAGTCGTATCAACTTTATCTATACTCTACTATCGAAGCGAAAATTGCACTGGTTTGTTGACGAGAAACTCGTCAAGGGGTGGGATGATCCCCGCTTCCCTACAGTGCGCGGTAGGTTGCCGATTACCGGGTGTATACAAGTGATGCTTATGTTCTTGACTTCAAGGTATTCGGCGCCGAGGAATGACTGTCGAAGCACTTCGTCAATTTATGCTGGCCCAGGGCCCTTCTCAAGCACAGCTCATGCTCGAATGGGATACATTCTGGGCATTGAATAAGAAAGTGATAGATCCGATCGCTCCACGCCATTGGGCAGTCGCTAAAGAGGGCATGTGAGTATTCAAAGATTCCTGAGAGAAACCATTAAACGACCCATTTACAGGGTCACAGTTACCGTCAACGGTGCGGAGGAAGAAATCAAAGACGTACCTTTGCACAAAAAGAATCCGGATGTAGGCACTAAAAAGACCGTGTACTCGAAGAGCTTGATAATGGAGAAGGAGGACGCCGATTCGTTTGAGGATAATGAAGAGGTTAGTCACTCAAAACACGAAACGATAGGCTAACTACTCACGTCGTCCAGGTTACTCTTATGGACTGGGGAAATGCGATTCTTAAAACCAAATCCGAGGGCGCACTGGAGTTTGACCTACATCTCGAGGGAGATTTTAAGAAAACTAAGAAGAAGATTACTTGGTTGGCCCTTCCTACGCCCAACCACGCTCTCGTCCATGCCACACTCCTCGATTACGATTATTTAATTACCAAGAAGAAGTTGGACGAAGGTGACAATGTCGAGGACTTCGTCACTCCCGTCAGCGAGTTCCGCACCGAGTGTTGGGCGGACGCCAACGTGCTAAATCTGAAGAAGGGTGATATCATGCAATTCGAGCGCAAGGGGTACTACATCGTTGATGGTATCTATGATGATCCCGAGAGTCACGTCAGCGGGGCAAGGCGCATGGAATTTGTCAAAATACCGGACGGCCGCGCGGCAGGCCTAGCGAGCAAGGCCGGTCCCGAGGCTACTGATGCACCTAAGCCGAAGAAGGACAAGACACCAGGAGGGAACTTCGGAAAACCTGCACGAGGACAAGGTGGGGCGACCTCGAACGTGGCACCATATGGGCCAAAGCTGACGCCAGAGGCATCCAAGGCGCATCCTGAGGGGACCAAGGTATATTTATCCGAGGGAACAACGGGTTACGCGATCCCGGTGACAACGAAGATGTATTCGGTAGCCAAGGTTGAGGAAGATGGCTTGATAAATCCCCAGGCAGATACGAAGATGTATCCTGTGAAGAGTGTGTATGATAGATCATGATCCTCGTTGAATTACGAAGCAAAACAACCGCTATCACATTTGTTCAGATCTAGCTTGTTAGAACATTCAAACCAAAAACATAAGCAAGGATAAGGAATACAAAGACAACAGCATTCACTCTGTGACACATTCAGTAAGCAGCCCGCGGCCGCATCCAGCCGATTGATCCCCGAACCTCCACCTCCACGTTTACCTCCACCTTCGATCTTGCCCTGGACTAGGCTTTTACGTCCCGAATTTATTAAAAGGGACTCAGACTGGGGGCCCTCATCGTCCCCGTATCCCCCCGCGCAAAGTCTTTGGCGATGACCAACATTTCCCTAAAGTCGACTTCGGCAAACTTGTCGTTTTGATCGTCCAAGTCGACAATCCGTGCGCCACTCATTGCTGAGGCGAAGCTATAATTGGGTATCCCACTCAGCCCAATCCCGTTGGTGCCGTCCATTGCTGGGATGATATTATTGATCTCTTGGTCGAAATTTGCTGACCCCATGTTCATTGGATTGAGGGCAGTAGCATTAATGTCAGCCTGTTCCTGGGTTATCTCCGCAGAAATTCCTGGTTTGAGCATATCAACGAGGACGAGGGCGAGCCAATAATAGGGTAGCGCATCGTTGATAAACACAGGCTCCTTCAAATTGGGGATAGTGTCGGCAGTGGAGGCAAAGAAAGCTGAAGAGGTGCTGGAGCTTCTGTTACTTGGGCTGCCTTGTGGTTCATCGCTGGAGCTATTCGCTGCTGGTGAAGCGGAAGATTCTGGACTTGATAGAGAAGGGGAGGTAGTTTGCGGGGCGGTGAGCAGCATGCAAAGAGGGTCGAGGTCCCATCCTGAACGCCACTGTAGGTAATATAAATTTTCGTTTATGCAGTCTGAATCCAGATATACGTACTTTGGCGAGTGCCCGCATATAGGTTGCAACTACCCAGTTTTGGTTAACAGGTATCCCCTTGAGGGCCAGTAACCCATTTGTTATCCAAGTCTGTGTCACGACCCCGCCTTTAGGCTTTCCCTGCCCAAATTCTATCAATCCGCGAAGCAAAGTCATTACAATGATTGTCCGCGCAAACGGCCCAAGCTTGAGACCCACAATAGGGTCTGGCCTTCCTTCCATCGCTGCGTTATCATATCCAAACACGGATTGCATTGCAACGTTAAGTGTGATCCTTTCAGTTTGATATCCGTCGGTAGTTGCGAACGCAAACCACTCGACGTCAGACATCGCACTCCACATAGATTCGCAAGCGGGGAGCGGAAGATGCGATAGATCACTCGGGGAGACGAGTGAGGGGATGCTGGCCTCGAGGCAAGCAATAGTATCAAGGATGTACACGAACCAGGCAGAGCGTCTGGAAGTTTCGTGCCGAATCCACTTATGCCACCTAGCGTCTAGTGTGGCATCAGCTGGGACCTCCAGAGGAGCTGCGAAATCTGCCGAAGGTAAGAACATCCTCGATTTGCGTATAACCTAGGGGAAGGCATGAATTAGTATTTAGGCAGGGAGGGATATTTTAGTACTCACTTTCACAACTGTTCCTAGGAACAAGTGTCCGATAATGCGCTCCGGGGGATCGTCAGATAAGAAAGCAGGTGTATTGTACAGCAACAGGCTTTGCACAATCGAAACTTGGTCGCACAAAGCTAGCTTAGCACTATGGCGAACAAAAGTCTTGACCAGCATGTCTACTTTCTGTGCAGCGGAAACCTGTTCAGCACCGGACTTCTGGGCCATCGGATGACACATACCTCGGTCCTCACGATGCTCTGGACACCATCCCAAGGCGCTCCGGAGTCCCTGAACGTATATTCACCACCCATACCATCTTTCATCTTGGTTTCACTGGGATTTAAACCTCCAACAGTGCACATGGCAAACGCTAGCCAGTGCGGGGCTTCAGACAGCTTAAAGGTGGCCTGGTGAACAAGTGGGAAGCGAACAAGGTGATCCATAAGAGTACGGGCGGCAAACTTGGATAGACGAGTGAGAGGAGGCAGTAGCCAGTGTGGAATTGTGTAACACCCTGCAAAAAGGCCCGGGGGAATACTAGGCGAATTGGTATGTCAAACACCGGTCCGAAGATAAGGCTGACATGGGCTTACTAAAATTTCTCCGATTCGTGCAATGGATCGCCTCGCTTCCCATAAACAATCCGACACTCTGTGTTGTATACCATTCGCTCTGGAGAGAGTAGATCTAGCTCAAGTTGGGCCGCCGCTCGCTCGTTACCCAAAAGATAGGACTCTTGCAAAGCTTCTGTCGAGTTATCATCCGAAATCTTGTTGTTGCTGAGATCAAGAAGCTGGCCATCCGACCCTCGTGCACCAGCTCCAGTAGGTGACTGGCGCTGGGGAAAGACATACCAGCTCCCAAATTGACTAACCTCAGAGCCGGATTTTGGAATGATCGCATTCGGGTTAAACAATGAGAGCGGAGGGAGTGAAGTCCATGGGGCATCTGAACTCCCAGAACCCAATGACGGCGCAGGAGGGGTCGTGCTCGTTGATGATAGAGATTGCACACCTGGTGAGGATTGCGTGAGTGGACTCGCATCTGTTGATGAGCCAGGGAGGGAGAAGAATTGATCAAAACCTCCTAGAACAGATGTGTCTGCAACTAAACCCGAGTTCGATTGGGAGGGAGGAGCCGGAGGTCCATTCATTAGCTGGCTGGATAGGTCCATAGATGTGACTTCTGAGGACAACACTGCCTCAGGGGAGCTTGAAGTTTCATTGAGCTGCATACAAGTGAGCAGTTGAGTATAAATACACATATCTAATGAGAAACAGTGCTTACTTGACGAGATCTTCCTTGGGATCTCTTGGTCAACCCTGCTGCCTTGAGTTTTGCCCGACCAGAAGTAACAGGGGACGTGGCCAACTGACCGCCCTCAGCTTGAGAGTCTAACATAGCATTTGCCTCACGGATGGCTTCAGCCTCGGGGTGACAACGACGCCGATGCCTCAACAAAACGTCGCTGTGATGAGCACGCCACGGGAAACACGAAATTGATATCAATCCCGGCAAAACGTTTTCGGCGATTATTTACCTGCGCGCAAAACTCTTGAGGCATTCTTCACATTGGAAAGGTCGAGTTTCTGTGTGTTTTCTTTCGTGGCCTGTTGCGTCCTAGGTTGTCAGGCACTAGATACGATTGGGTCACTCATGAAGTGCGACGTACGCCTGAGGTATTCCATTCGGGAGTAGGTCGCCGAGCATTCCGAGCAAGTAAATACAGGCTTCGAGCCTGACGCCTGCATTGTGGTAACCGACATTTAGATCGCACCTGGATGAAAAATCTAGCTATAGGCTTTTTGTCTGTCGTCGTCGACAACAAGTCTTATTCAGCCGCCGTCGGGTCAGCTGCGTCACTTGATTGGTCACGACCGAGTCACGCGCGCTTAACAATCATCAGATCTAGATATGTAAATTATAGCAATGCACCAGTAAAAAAAAAGACAGAGCCACAGAGACTCTGAGCTGTGCCTAATCACACAAACAACATCCAATAAACAATCTAACGGAAGATATACAATAGGTCCTTATATCAGTCGACCACTAGGCACAGCGGGAAAACATGATATAAATGAGAAAGCGTCAAAGCGTGGAGTCATGCAAAATCGAACAAATGCAAAGCTGTACGATGTAACATGGGAGAAAACAACAGCATTAATTTCATTGACGTGAGTGGACGTGACTAAACGCGCAACTCGAGTGGGCTAATCAACTTAGCATCCATCGTAGAGTCGATTGCGTGGGAACGTAAAATTGGCAGCGGACCAGGTCGTAAGATTCGCGTTGGTATAAGCAACGATGTGACTAGGGTAATATGTCAGCACCAAGTAGGGTGCTGGCAAATCCAGCCAATTGTGATAGAACTCACTTGTTGATGTAATCTGCAGTTGGATAATCGGCTGGGTCACATCCGACGTTCTCATAGCCAGCACGTTGATACACGCGAACATAGTCAACGAGCATAGTGGCAGGGAACTTCAAGTTTTTGAAGTCGATCCCCTGGAAACTCGGGGACAATCCCAAGTTCAGGATAATGTACTAATACAAAATACTCAGTGCTCCGGTTCTAACTGCCAGTATCGTGAGATGCCTTACCATAGGTTCCTCAGATATAATGCGATCGGATACCTGAGATACACTGTCTGGCCCAACGGCGGAAGAAGTGACAGTCCACATGGCCTTGTCATCGACTGACCACGTCACGAACCCTTCGCTTCGCTTCTTGCGATTGCTCCAGTACTCAAACCCGTATTTGCCATACCCACCACCTCCAAGTACATAGTTGCTAGAGTTCACACTGCTTACGCACGAAACACACTGCTGGTACGGCCCCCCCTTGTACGAGTTGATAGTGGTGGTTGCGTCGTTATAGACGGTCGTCGAAGGGGTTGTATTGACGAACTCGTATTGATAGTTGAAAGGGGCGACCTGCAGGGACTGGGACACTTCGCCATGACGGAGATGAGTATTAATTTGGGCTTCGATGATGTCGATTTCTGGCCCGCCTCGTCCCCGCGAAACATCGGGGCCGGGATGGTCGGAGCCCGGACACGAACAGGACGATAGACGTTGGCCCGGGAGTGATGAAAGACCGACAATGTTCTGGGGACTCGAGTCTGAGTTGAGCTGTTGAGGGAACGTGCCGATGTCACATGAGTCGTAGCTGTACGGCCAGGTCCCCTCGGTTGTGGCACCATACCCTGCACGCGCGAGATTTCCAAGAGTCCATGCACCGGGCCAGAAACCTGGCGTTGCAGCATCCCCAGGAAGAGAGATAGCAACTTCAATGTAGCCAGTAGTAAAGCAAAACTTGTTCCAGCTTTGAAGCATTGCTGACCGGAAGTTGAGGTCATGGTTCCGTACTTCTTCCAGCTTAATTACCAGTGCCCCATTCTTGGTAGTCGCTTGAGCTGCGGAAAGATAAGCGAACTATCGCATAGCCTGACATATGACACTTACCGGGGTCATACCATTCCAAGTCCCCAGTAGGCCAATAATGGAAGTCTGTGGCCTCCCAAAATGGGTCGTCGCCAGGATAAAATGTGCGACCTTCGACCTCGAACTCATCACTAAACACGAGGTTGTACTTGTGCCCGTCGAAACCGGTGCGCGTTCTAGCACTAGCTGGAGTGTCCTTGTCGATGAGACTGGGAAGATTGGGAAGGTCCGGGACTTGGCCGGAAGCATTAATACCTCCCAAATTGTATCCGCCTCTGTAAATAGGTCTCTTGTCGAATTCGAGGATGATGGGGTAGCCGCAGAAAAGGATGATGAGGCCACCACAGACGAGAAAAATCATTCCCATATTCATCCAGCCTCGAGCGCTAAAAAGGTCCCATTGGCGGTCCAGCTTGCGAAGAGCTGCGGGGGATGGATTGTGGAGCTCATCGTCGAGTTCTGGGTCCTTTGTGTCGTACAAGAAGGCCCCAGCGGTGGTGGATGTTGCGCCAGCAGGGGGTTGAGGAGCCAGTCGAGATGACTGCTGGCGAGAAGGACCGGCGCGTTCATGCGAGTGACTAGACTGGGACGGTGTGTTTGTAAACCGAGAAACAGAGCCTTGTCGTCTGTGTCCTTGGGCCTCGCGAGGTGGAGGTGGTGCAGGAGTGTGTTCGTACTATTTTACACACGTGTAAGCGGCACCCAGCTCCACACCATGCATTTCTCACCGAATATGGCCCAAAAGCCCCTCCAATCGCGCCTGTCGCGACTGCCTGGGTAGTTTCGGTTCGAGGATAATCTACTGAAGACTGGCTGCGAACATGGCTGTATCTATTACGCGAACCCGAAGGCTGAGGTCGACCAACCAACGGGGTTGAAGATGATGGGATGGGCGCTGGGGATGCCGAAGGCTGAACATAAGTCCGGCTGTATGCTCTGGCGCCGCGGGGGCTGGTACTGGCAACTGGGGCGTATGTAGTGTCGTGAGCTCGTGACTTGCGTAATCGGTCTCCCATACTACTGTGGTCGGGGTCAATGCACCAAGACTTTTGCCATGAACAACACGTGACCGCATAGCCATGCCCACGAGTTGAAGTCCCTTGCCACCGCACGGACCATGTAGCCACCCAGTACTCCCTTGACTTTGAACGCACAACACTGGCAGCGCACCACGAAATCGACTAAACACGGGCGACCCTGACCCGAGATACATCGGTAAGGTGCGGATCAACCTGGGGCTAACAATTGGTTCGATCTACGCCCCGGCTGAACCATGCACATCCGCGCGAAATGACGTCAAAGTCCTTCCACTCTAGCTTAAATCATACACAAGGCACACAACATATTAGCTCCCCCCCATACACACACCATGGACCAGCTCGACTTTTCCGGAGGTTCAAGTTGACACAACGCAATAGCTACAAAAGTTGCTTGCTATAGGTGAATTTTAGCTCAAAGATAACACCCTGGGATGCATTGCTTCTGGCTCTTTTTTGACTGTAGGCGATATCGGGTCTCAACGACGGAACAAGGATGGTGAACAGAAAACGACCAACTTACTAATAGAACAGATGTTCCAAGGAGTTGAATCCATGCAAGTTCGAGCTCATGATCAGTTACAACTCCAAGCACCTAGGAATGGGCATATATAGCAATAACCCTAAAGAACCTCACAAACACGCACTCAAACCAAGGTTAGCCAGCCCAGCGATGAAAATCCCCCACAACACTCGTGATGGCCGATAAAATTAATTATTCCATTCTATTCCTCTGCATCATCACTTGTATACTCCCTTTGGTTTCTTACCCCGGCCCTTGACATTGCCGCTTATGCTGTGCACCCACTGATCTCTACAGTTAGAATCGTGGTTAAGCGTTCCCTATTTCTAGCTTGGCCAAAGATCTCCTTTGATTCTACATATTCTAGATCTCACTTAACTGGATGTACACACGATTAGCTTCCACACCATTTGAGCCGCAGTAGTAAACTAAATTGCCATGAAATCACATGAAGGTTACTATTTTTATGATCGAGCAAGGCCCTGGTGTACGTTTCGACACTGGTTGTGACCAAACGGATCCAAAATTACATTGTGGCACATTTCGGAGCACATCTGATTGGGTAAGTCTATAAAAAAGCTTGCTCAATTGGTGAAAGTTGCTGCAGGACATTCAAATCCGTGGTCAAGAGTCGGAGATCTCAGCGCGACCTTGAGGCCTATTTCTTGTGAGAACTTCTTGTCAAACTTCATGTTTATTCCACCCCACAAGAAGATACACAAGTCGAAACTACTAAATACACCAATATACCTAAATATATGCGTGTGAAATGTGGCTGGATTGTCTCCCTGTAACAAGCTTATGCATAAATATGATCGTAATCCAATGTGTTCCTCGTGATTCGGTGAACGCTCACCAAACATACACGCCCGAAGTAGTGAAAATCGAACATGTAGACTCGATCAACTCTCTGCACCCTTACCCTTACCGCAAGTCATACAAGGCCCCGACCAATTCCCCGGAGTAAGTCCATCTCCTGGCCATGGAGCCTCGGACCCAAAAACTCTAGCAGCCTGATCTCGATCATTTGCGTGCATACACACAGATCGACAGCCCCAACCTCTTACACAAACGCAAAAGGAACCAAAAAAAACAGGTACCATTTTTTTTGCCAAGCCTTGGTCAAGCAAGCAAGTAAATTTATTGGCTCGATCGACCCTTGGCGCCCAACCGGTGCACATCCGAGCGAGAGGGGCACTGTGCGACTTTTACTCGATTTTTACTCCTAGCAACCGTAACACAAGCTTATGGCCGGTGAGAACGTTAGCGGGGTACTATTTCAAAGTAGATTTGCTCCTCGTGGGGGGTGTGGTGCCACACATGTTATTGGGCATCGGTGCCGAGGTGAAACGATTGAACATGGCTCCACTTTTACCAACAACAATCAGAAACCCAATAAATCCCGGCATCAACCGCATTGATTTTGATTGCGATCCCCATGACACGCAAATGACTAGGGTTACTAGACGGAAAGGGGGATTCGGGTGGAGCGCTTGACAGTTGTCTGTGGTGTAATTCAATAGCGAATGTGATCGAGGCGGGTTGTAAAGTTGCGTGCGCACATGGTGTCGGAGTTGTTGCGCTCATTGATCAATTGTGAGGCGGGCGGCTGAGGCGGGAGTAGAGTATCGGGTTTGCCGTCGCTACAGTACCATACTAGCACCATCTGGTCGTTCGGCCATATCAAGCTCACGACGGGAAGAATAAACGCACTTCGGGTAGGGATGGTAAATACAGGCTTTGAGGGGGCTCTGGAACCGAAGAGAGCCGAAGTAAGTAGTTGTACCTGATTCCATATTTCGGGTGCAGGCCAGCGTGGTTCTTCTGAATCAGTTGGGGTGGTTGCATAGGGCTGGGTGATAGGATGTATCTATCTCATTTACAAAAAGCGACTATGAGAGGTAACCATAAAAACTGTGAAATGCTAGCACTAGAGAGCTGAACGGTTCAAACAAGTGCATAGGCATGCAATGCTCACTCTGTTTCCACCCATTTCAAACACGTATGACACGGTTAGCTTGCTGGGCATCAGAAGCGTTCGGGATTGGCGCTATTATATCGCCAATAGGGGCCAGACAATGAGGATGAAATCGTTAAAATGCGATTTCATTTATAAAGTAAGCGATATGGAGTTATGCACAAATTGGCACATTTCTAGTTGATTGAAAGCCCATTATGTATTGGTCATAACTCCCGAGAGCGGGGGGGTACAAGCCGGTTAATTACACGAACATGCATGGCACAAAACATAATGGGTATTGCGATCCACAAGTTGATTACAACCAACACCTAAGAATAAGGTACTCCAAGCGATGTAGCTAGTGAAGATGGGGACTGAAGGCAAATGAGTAATAAATGTAGTGCCAGTGTGGTAAGGAAGGATAAGTTTACTTGGTTGTGGTTGCCAAAAAAAGTGAACGAGGCCGAGGTGGACAAAACAAGAAAGAGTGGACGGGATACAAGGTTCCCAAGAATAGGTGATGAAATGGCGTTGGTGAAATGAGACAAAAAAGTCACCTAGTGCCAGCACACATAAGACGCGGTCAACACGGGCCAAGCAGTCCGCCAGCGGGGCAGAAAGTAAACGGAACTGTCCCCAACACCAAGGCCACCCAAGGAGAACCGAGAAGACTTAGATGACGAGCTGCCACGAGCGGCGCTTTGCTTGTTGATGCCTTCGCGCCTTGACAACAATGGGCAATCCATCACGTTTCTCAGCACTCATGTCGGGTGGGGCCTGGCCAAAAGCCCGCGCAACGATGCGCTCTAGCCCGTCGTCGCTGCGCTTTGCGGCAGTTGCCTGGGCGGCGGCCGGAGAAGTGCTGGAATGAACAATCTTGACAAGCCCACCAGTGGTCGTAGTGGAAGCAGCGACAGAAGAGGTTCCAGGACCATTCATACCTTCCTCTGCGGAACCCCCAATGGCCGTTGGGCGGTAATGGTCGGGTTTATTGTGAGTAAAGTACCAGCCTTGGGAAAGAGAGAAGACGTGAGGATAATATTAGACGCCATGTGAGAGCACTTACCGACGCCAATTCCCCCCGCAATCAAGATGAGTAGAATGATGGCAACAATCCAAATGCATCGCGAGAAGCCAGATCGGCCGGCTTGGGTACTTCTCAACCATTGACTAAATTAGGCAAGGGATGATGGCGGGATGAAACGCGGACAAACAAAAGAAATGAGAAGCACGCGGATTAGATTCCACCCGCACGGAATGTCAAAGCACACGCACCTTGTCTTTTGATTCGCGGGCTTTGAATTTTCCTCCTTGGCGACCATACTGAACCTGCGCCAAAAGTCGTCACCTTTTTCCCCACGGCGAGCAATTGGTGTTTCCTCTTTATCGCCTCGAAGGATAGGCTGAAACGGGGTTAGAGGGGGCAGTGGGCACAAAGGAGATACGCACAGTGGCAGACTTTTCGTCAAAGTTTACGCGCGGTGGTGCGGCAAAGACCGGAGTAATGGGGGTAGAGGGGGCTTGCAAGGGGTGAGGATGGAGGCCTTCGTTGGGAGTGCCTGGGATTGAGCCTTGACCTGGATCAGACAAGAGCATGGGTGGGCATAAAAGACTCACCAAATCCGGCTGTTGAGGGGGTACCAGCGCCGCCGTTGGCAGGAGGGGCCATGAAAGCCGGCATGGGCATGGCGGGACCGCGGGATTGAACGTCAGCCCTGAGGTTGGCACTTGGGGGAGCAGGAATCTGGACGGTGAGACCAGGGGGCGGGTGATTAGGATGCTGGCTATGGACGTCAAAAGCGGCCTGACGACTAGGGGCGTTGGGTGCGTAAACGGGGCGGGGGGAAACGAGTGATGACCCGCCCGGAGCATTCGGGACGGCGCCGGCAACGAGACGTCCGGGAGAAGATTTCGAGTCTGTTGGCATCTGGCCGTTTGCAGGGGGCGAATAGGGGGGTGCAGGCGACGTAGGCGAGCGTGTGGGAGACGACTGGGGCGGGGGATTGTTTATTCCCGACGCAGCAGCGTACAAGGCAGCTCTGGTGCTTGGGTCGGCGTTGCGCTGCGGAGGGACCGAATGGAGGTCTGTTTCGTCGTCCGAGTCCGAGTCGATTGCAAGTAGTGCACCACCAATGCCCGCAGAGCCAGAGACGTGAGAAGAGCGGTCGTTGAGATACGAATCGTATGTGTTGTAGGCCGACGTTCGGTCGTTCGGGTTGTCCTGGGGCGGCCGGGGAACGCGGGTTCGGGGAGCTGGATTCGCGTATACGCTGTCGTCTTCGTCCGTCGCGTACGGAGGGCGTCCTGCAAGGGGGGGCTGGGCCATGTCGTCAAACGAGTGTGGTAGAAGTAGCAAACGCACTATGGTCACGTGATTAAGACCACTTAGTCGTAAGCTTAGTCAGCTTTATTCCAAAATGCGATTATGTCGGCTTATGCAATATGACGCCAGGGCCATTCCTGGACATTGAAGCTCAACCACCATGGCGCCTTCGCTCGCAGAGGTTGTTGCCTCGGCCACCGCCGCAGACAAGGACAACCGTGGCCGACTTCCAGATATTGCCGAAAAGCCCCCCACTCCCCAGGAAGAGGCTCCTAATGAGCCTCCGCAACAGCCCGTTCCAGCGCTGGGAGCTCTTGGAGGCAGTCATCCCCGCTCTTGGTCCCTTCAGCACCCCCCAACTCGCGCTTCATTCTCGAAACACCCCCGTCCTGGCTCATATCATCCTAAACTAGACTCGGGCGAGAGCGCTGGCCCTACAACGGCCACCGATCCATTTGGTGCAGACTTTCGTCCGGCTGACTCAGAGTTCAAGGGCGCCTTTCAGTATCACGACGACGATGTTACAACTCCCTCTTCTCGCAAGCACAAACGCGAGTCTTGGCTAGGCGGAAGTCGCGAAAAGGATAAGGACAAGGACAAGGAGAAAGATAAAGCCAAGGACAATGACCAGCCAGACCAGCTCGCTGAAGGCGCCGAGTCTGAACGCGAGTCTGATCACGAACCCCACGAGGGCGGCATTTGGAAACGATGGATTGCAGAACCACTTGGCTTCTCCGATGTCGACGATGACCCCCAGTCCCCCCGTGGGACAACAACACGCGGTTCCACCCCCCGAGTCAGTCGCCAAAATACCGCTGAAGGTCCCCGCAGCCAAAAGGCCGTTCGCACCGCCAAGTCTCTCCCGCAAATACGCGATGATGGCAAGACTAGCCGTGTGGCCTCGGGCTCCAACCCGAATGGCACCGCCGACACGCGTGCTCAGAGCCGCAGTAGACGTGGAAGCGAAGCTGGGGTCAGCAAATGGGCCATTCTCAAACCAAAGATCAAGAGTCACGTTCAACAACAAACACAACAACCCACGTCGAGCAGTGCTGCTCCCGTCTCGGTCACCGACGAACTGCTTATGGGAGGTCTTGGTGTTTTGCTGCTTCAGATGTTCTTTGAGCGTGACGACCAGGACAGGAGACGTGTCCCTATCCTGTTGCACCATCTCAAGATTCGTGTATCTGATTCTATTAACCCACTTCACGGCCGCCACGCTGTCTTCAGGATCGAGGTGAGCCAAAATCGCTCATTTAGATCCGGTTCCTAACATCTTGGCAGTGCGAGTATGCTAATGGCGCCGCGCGCTGGGTGATCTACCGCCAATTGCGCGATTTTATCAGCCTTCACGGACATTACCGTGTTGCCAGTGTGTACCTTAGGGGTGACCAGCCAATGTTGCCAGAGTTTCCGAAAACCAGTGAGTATGGCCCCGTGGTCGCCACTATATCCCATCACACGACCTTCAAATCGTCCTAATGCCTCGCAACAGGTTTACCTTACTTTAAATTTCTCAAGAAAGAGGGGCGGGAGAAGGGCACAGGCGAAGTACATCGTACTGATTTTGCCAAGCTGCAGCGGGAAGCTCTGGAAAACTACTTGATCGGCGTGATTAAAGCCGTGGTATGTTCTTCTTCATTTACGGCTTGGCGTTCTGGGTAATTTAGCGATTCGCTGCTCGGCACAAAGATGTTCCGTGCAGATGCAAACAGGTTGTTCAGATTTTTCGAGATGTCGGCGTTGTCGATTGCCTTGGCACAACGAGGCGGCATTCAAGGTACGCATTTTGAACATTGGCATGGACTGCATTGCATTTGACATCTCAATTACTTAGGTAAAGCGGGCTATCTGCGTGTTCTTAGTTCGAACATGAGCCGCAAGGGTGCACACACCGGACTACTCGCATGGAAGCGCAACCACGAGCCCAAGTGGTGGCTTGTTCGTGAGAGCTACTTGGTAGCCGTCGAAGACCCAGGAGAAGTATGTGGTCATGCGCTTACGAAGATGCCATAACGGCTGACGAAATTTGTGCGCAGCTCCAAATATTCGACGTATTCTTGCTTGATTCCGATTTCACCATTGAGCGTCCCGTTAGATATTATCGGCAAGGTCTGAGCTTCTTGCACGGTACTCTTGATAACGACGATGAAGCGGTCGAGAAGAAGCATATTCACACCCGCGAAATTGAATCACAGCCGAACAAGAGTCTTTCTATCAAACGCGCCGTTCAGCGGATCGGGCCCAACCCAGGACGAAGTTCTTCTGGTGACAAGGGCAAAGAAAACTCTCCGCCCAATGGAGAGGCCGGCGGTAGGGGAAGCACGAGTCATCGCCGGCATAGCACTGGCACGAGGCCTAGTGAAGGGGCGCCAGTTCCCGATGTGGCAGATGTGGTCTCGTCGAGTGAGGGCTCGTCGGAAGATGAGGAAGACCCAGCAACAGTCGCCAATCAGGGCTTGGAGAAGGACAAGAAGAAGAAAAAGGGCAAAGCGAATCTGACGGATGTGAGCCAGCATACATTCTATGTCCAGAACTCGCAGAACCGGTTGAAGCTGGTCGCGAAGAATGAGGTATGACCTTTGTTTATCCCGTTGACTTGTACTAACTTGGCGCGGTAGCGGGAGATGGTGCAGTGGATTGTGTCGATGGAGCGTATGGCGAGTCAATCGCATTGGACGGGCAAGAATAGGTTTGATAGCTTTGCGCCGATTCGGTTGAATGTTGCTGCCCAGTGGCTCGTTGATGGGGTGAGTCTTCATGGGGCGATAGTTGAACACCGAATTGATTGTTTTCAGCGTGACTACTTTTGGAATTTGTCGCGGGCAATTCTACTTGCGAAGGAGCGGATATACATCCACGATTGGTGGTTGTCTCCAGGTGCGCCGTTGAAACTGAAACCCTTCTCTTTGGATTAGGCTTGACGGTGATGTCCGGTTAGAATTATACCTCCGCCGTCCGGGCAAGGAACAATACCGACTTGATAGACTGCTGAAACGCAAAGCAGAAGAGGGTGTGAAGATTTTTGTCATTCTCTAGTTCGTGCTCTTTGCTACTATTTGCGCCAACTGGGTATTCAATTCTCATCCCTCGTAGCAAGGAAGTATCAAATCGCACCACACCTACGGATAGCAAGTAAGTGTTTCACTTGTCCGATTCTGATTGTGATGACTTACTCTAGGGGTTAGCTATACAAAACAGACGCTCGTTAACCTTCACCCCAATATTATGGTTCAGCGATCCCCATCTCATTTCGCGACAGGCACGTTTTACTGGGCGCATGTACGCACTTGTATTGTATTAGCCACTTCTACCGACTGACTCCCGGCTGTAGCATGAGAAGCTGTGTGTAATTGACGAAGCGATTGCATTTATGGGTGGCCTCGATGCTTGTTTCGGACGCTGGGACACCGCGCAGCATGTGCTTATTGATGATGGAGAGGCGTATGGACCGCCAGGGACAGAGCAGATTTGGATTGGTGAGCCAACTCTATTCTAGTTTACAACCTTGGATATTTATGCGTTGTTCGTAGGAAAGGATTATAGTAACTCGCGCGTGTTGGATTTCCACACTTTGAACAAGCCAGAACAAGACATGTACGATCGAGCCAAAGTTCCACGTATGCCATGGTACGCGTGTACGCGTTAGAGTTTTGAGTCGACTCGCTAATCTTATCTCGCATGCAGGCACGATGTTGCCATGCAGATCGTTGGTCAGCCGGCGCGAGACCTGTGCCGCCACTTTGTGCAACGGTATGCCGTTCGGTTTTAGTTGATGCACCTGCCGGCCGTGCTCACCTTTTTACGTTCTAGATGGAACTACCTTCTACGAGTGAAGAATCATTCACGCAAGATGCCGTTCCTGCTTCCGCCGCCGGATTTCAAGCCTTCGGAGCTCGCGGAGCAAGGTTTGACTGGCACATGCGAACTGCAGATCTGTCGTTCTGCTGGCCCCTGGTCGCTCGGCACGCAGAACCGCGTAGAACATTCGATCCAGAATGCCTATCTCAAAGGTAAGCTCTCCTGAGAGCTCTTGTGCAATTCAGCTTACGCTATTGTCCTTAGCGATCCAGCTTTCTGAGCATTTCGTGTATATTGAGAATCAGTTCTTCATTACGTCGTAAGATAAAGTTGGCGCCTCGTGCGTGGGTCTGAAACTGATTGATTGTGCCTCTTTGTGATAGCACCACTGTGAACGACGTTGCCATCGAGAACAAAATTGGGGATGCCCTCGTGAACCGCATTATTAGGGCACACCACGATGGCATCAAATGGCGGGCATGCATTGTTATTCCGCTTCTGCCGGGGTTCACCTTCCCGATTGATCACAGCGAAGCGAGCGCGGTGCGTGGCTCGATCTGTGGAGGTTAACTCTACGCTAATTGATTCGACAGGTGCGCCTCATCATGGAGTGCCAAAACCGCACCATCTCGCGTGGTCCGAACTCGATTTTCGCGCGTCTGAGGAAAGAAGCGATAAATGTGAGCCCAATTCGGCGTTCAACTGACCAGCGCTAACCGAATTCATTTGGATGAAATAGCCGGACGACTATATTACGTTCTTTTCGCTGCGTGGTTGGGGTAAGCTGGCAGGTGATGTGCTTACGACCGAGCAGGTGTACATCCATGGGAAAGTAAGGTTCTGGCTTGGATGAGTTGGGTTCTTTGGCTGATCTTCATAGTGTATGATCGTCGACGACCGCGTGGTAATTATCGGCTCCGCCAATATCAACGACCGATCGATGCGAGGAGATCGAGACTCGGAACTCGCGAGCGTAATCAGAGATACGGACATGATTGATAGGTACTCATGTCAATCTCCGTTGCCACGGTGCCGAGTCTAACTCTAATTTTGCTGTTCCTTAGCCAAATGGCTGGCAAGCCGTTCAAGGTTGGCCGCTTTGCGCATACCCTGCGTATTCGCCTTATGCGGGAGCACCTTGGTGTCGACGTGGATGCGATGTACCAAGAAGACCTGCTAGCAAATCAACCCAAGATGCCAGAAGAAGAGGTCAAGAAATGGGATCCTGACAATGAGCAGAAGTTGCGCGACGAGGGTGTGAGTAGGGTTAAGCAGCCTGGCCCAACGGGCAATATCGAGATCATGTCCAAGGACGCCATTAGTCAAGGTTCGTGCTTCGCCTCGTACCGATCTATACATAACGAATTGTGTCGCCAGCTGCATATGGTGCCGAAGAAATTGGGCTACACACAATTGGACGACTTGGCCATAAACTGGGCGCAACGCACACTGCGCAAGCTGGGGAAGGTGCCATGGCGGAGGAGCGCGAGATGTATTCGAGGGACGGCAAAAAGGAGCCGGGATTTGCGGATGCCGTTGTTCCAACACTTGAGGAGAAAATGGTAATGGAGCATCGTCCAAGGGCTACTGCCGACAAGTCCGAACGTCCCCTTGTGGACGCTTTGAAAATTCCTGGGGCCAAGGACGGTGAACCTAAGGAGGCAACTACCCCCGATGGCGAGAAGTTTGGTGCCCCGGCAGATGCCTCTTCGACTGCATATACGGACGATCAGCCGCCTCATGCTCGTTCAGGTGACAAGGATGTTAGCCCAGAGGAACAGGGCGCTGTACAAGCCCGGTCACTCCTGCGGAAGCACCTTTCCGTTAACGTTGGCGCTAAACCATGGGCTGTTCCGACCCCCGCTCCAGAGATCGATCCTCACGGATTCCAAGACCCAGTTTGTGACGAATTCTTCAAAGATGTATGGGTCGCGGCTGCTGTGCACAACGTAAGCATTATATTTTGCCACCATCGAATTAACTAATACTTGACGCCTCTTAGACTGAAATTTATCGGAAAGTGTTCCATTGCACGCCTGATGACTTGGTTGCTACGTGGAGGCAATATAAGGAGTTTGCGCGACATCAAGAACGCCTGTCAAAAGTGGTAAGTCCTGGGCGCGCCGCATTGACTTCACTCGGCTCATACGATGATACACATAGCCCAAGGACTCCCAGACTCAGGACCCCGTAGGCACCGTTCCGACCGAAGGGGCTGGTGTTACGGAGAATCCAGGGCACCCAGGAATGCATCATCCTGGAGAGGGCCTGGAAACAGGGAATAGGCCCGATAACCTGGATGCACATACTGAGACCGAGGAATCGACCGATCAGCCCCCTTCGCCTCGGTCATCGCCTTCCACGCGACGTAATGGACGAGACGCCACACCCACCGCGAAGCCTAGTAACTCTACTCCAGTCCAGAACCCAACGATCGACGGTCGTGCTAGGCGCCCTACACATCCGGATGAGCCGCTCGAACAATGGGAGCGCGATGAAATGGAAGAACTTCTCCAAGATGTCTGTGGTCATCTCGGTATGTACCTCGATTATCGACTCCGGGGCGCCGAATTCTGACGAGCTCTAGTCATATATCCCACTCGCTTCTTGGAGGGCGAGGACGTCGCCAACAATTTCTTATTCAATACCGACCGGTATGTGCGTCCGTCTTAGAAGCTAGCGCCTTATTTACTGGTCCTTAGGATACTCCCGCTTCCAATTTATGACTAGATCGCTTACCGCGTATACCCTTACCATGCAATATGTATATTATCTATTGTTAGTTAATCCAACATGCAGCTATCGTCGTAGCATTCCACCAGGCCTGAAGCGGTCCCTTGGCGTTTCTTATGTGTGGTTGCAGCTGTCTCAGCTTTCCCGAAGGAACCTGGCCCCACAGCAGCGTACGAAATTACTAGCCAATCTGGATGACAGGAACTTTGTTGGAATCCGCTGTAACAGAGGGGAGCTTACCTTCCGTTTAAGGCAGGGGTGTTCTCCGAACGATCATCAACTAGGGCTTCCGCGGACGGTATGCATACACCCTAGTGGCTATTAGGATAGGAGAGCATGATGATCAAGTGAGTTTGCGTGGCAGCCACCTATGTTTGGGCGAAGATTCTCCCGATTCAGAACAGGTGTTGACCTCATGCCAGCTATGGCTCAAAACATAACAACTGTCCATTTGACCTTCTCTGGGTATAAAGGTTCGCGGCTCACTGTCCACTGTCCACCTCGACCTAGAGCTCCCACTCCCACTCCCACTCCTACTCCCTTTCCCACTCGTTTGTTTGACCTTACTGCTGCTACGCCATCTCTCTAGGATCTCCAACTCCGAGCAGATGTCCCACATCAACAATGCCTTACATGTTCCTACTTCGTCAAACGGTGTTGGCTCCACCCTCCAAGCAGCTGGCTCCCAAGCCACAATCACCTCGCAACAAGGATTGGGACAAACGTCCCCGTTGATAACCTCGCTCTTCGGCCACCGGAGTCTTCACCCACCCTCCTTGTTCATACCTCCACCCCCATCAACGTTGCCCCCAGCAGCATCCCCGTTGATGCGATCCTTGAAGGGATTCTCAGAAATTCATGATGCTTGAGAGCGTCCTGGTTCAAAGTTTATATTGGGTAAGCGATGTAGTCGAGCTCTCGAGTTTAGGCTTCCGCTAATGATGCCCTCTCACGCGTACGTATACAGCCTCCTACCAGGGCTCCCCATCGGTCTGGATCTCACACGATATTAGTGCTGTGTCTATTGAATAGCGATGCTTGCATTTTCCGCGGGATGTATTTTGGTGTGCGATGCCTGTTGGTTTCAGTCTTGTGTTTCAACCTCCACAATGATAATTTGTTGTCCGTTTGTGAAGGGTCGATCGTACATGTACTCCAATATACATATTTTAATTCGGAGCTTTTGTTTATTTTTCCCGTGAGCGAAGTGCGAGAGGCACACAACAAATGCAATGCATCCAGGAGAAAGTCAAAACACTTGCCGGCAAACTCCGTGCTCGCTAAACACCGGCCAGCTATAACTTCCGCAGCATTGTTCACACAGGGGTGGTGTAATGGCGGAAGTTTGATTGATGATTATACTGCCATAAAATTCGGCATAGGTTACAGTAGTTTTAGCGGAGCCATTCTACTTGAATTTGGCCAGCTCCTTCACATATGGCTCCCAGATGCTTCCATACTTGTCAAGATAATCTTTCAGCTCCGCACGCTGCTCGGTCTGGGATACAAGGTTTCGGGTCATCAGGCCGGATGCGGCACTCGGGGATTTGCGCGTACCGTTGTCCAAGGCTCTCCGGCATTTCCGTCCTCATATAGGTCGGTAAACATTTCGGTCAATGGTGGGCGCTTCATCATCTCTGCCTGGAGCGAAAAAATCGTTAATATTCGATTTTTGGGTTTAGGCGTTCCAAACCTTTTTAAATCCCTCCATGACTTCGCGCTTTTGCTTGACCTTGAGCGCTTCTTCTTCATCCTTGGACCACCACCCTTGGGATTCTAGGAATTTCCGGAACCGGTGATGCGGGTTGTCTGTAGCGTGAGTTAGCCAGACCAAAAACTACTAGCTAAATCCAGTGTATGTCCTGCCCGAGAGCGTAGCTGGGTCTGGTGACAGTTTCGCCAACGGCCGGTACAAAGGAAATGATGAAAGTTTTCTAGCTTACCTATCTTCTTCCAATCTTCCACCTCTTGTTTGGCGCGATAAGCAAAGCTATCATCTGATGTCGAGTGGTGACCAACGCGGTACGACATGCATTCCACGAGTACTGATCTTCCACCATCCCCTGCAGCTAGCGCTCGCCTGCGTGCTTCCCGGACAGCTCCAAGCACTGCGAGGACATCGTTTCCATCAACCCTGCAAGTACATGAATAAACAATTTCTCAAGGAAATATCATGTGAGTACCTTATGGTGTCCATCCCATATCCGGGCCCCCGCGAGGCAATTCCGTCACCTGAGTACTGCTCAGTCGTTGGTGTGGATATTGCAAATCCATTGTTTCGGCATATATATATCGAAGCTGTGGTTGTTTCTGAGGTCCAAGAGCTAACAGCAACAAGTGGTTCAACTCACGCCCTCCAAGGACGCTAGCCATCCCAAGCCCAGCATGAAAGTCGCCTTCAGACGCAGCACCGTCTCCAAAATAGCATACAGCAACATCTTTGCCACGTCGAGCCGGGTCCTACACGCGACGTGTGTTACTGTTGTCTCGGATTGACGCTAGGTGTCACATACCCGTTTCAGTGCATATGCTACCCCAGCGGCTTGTGGTATTTGGGTCGCTAGCGGGGATGAGATAGTGTGGAAGTGGTGATCCGGAGAACTAAAATGCTATCATGGCATAATTACATTTATGTTTGAACAAAGGTAAGATAATATAACCCACCACTGGCATTTGTCGACCCTTGGTGCTCTTGTCATGCTCGTTACCAAAGCATTGTGCCATTACATTATCAATACCAAAGTCTCGCCAAAGGAGAACACCCATCTCGCGATACTGGCCAAGTACCCTAGTTCTAGTAGTTAGTACCACTTCAGGACGGAACAACCGCGTACGCACTCGTCGGTGTTTGACAACGCGGCGGCACTTCCGACCACACTTGCTTCTTCTCCATAGGACGTCATCTAGCCGGATAGGTCAGTTAAGTACATTTGACATGTTGACAAGGCTTACATAAAAGCTTATCTTCCCCTGTCTTTGTACGTTGTAGAGCACTGTGTCGAGTGCGGGTAGCAGCATCATATTCACGTAGCTAACATCTTGCGTCAACAATTTAGCGCCAGTTGATTAACCTCGACTTACATTCGCCTCGCGAATTCTTGGTCGATCTAAGAAGCTCGTTTAAAGCTGGTCCCAGACCTAATTTGGGTAATGCGTACCTCTGGAATCTCGGCACCATCAATAACGTTGCCGCTGCTATCCAATACGCGATAGGTGGGGATGCTCTTCGATTCAAGAACCGAGTTGAAAAAATGCATCTTGGTTGTAATTGCCGAAGAGGGGACGCCGGGAAGATAGCCATGACGCGCAGACTGGGGTGTCGCTGGTGCAGTACTGGTCGACGCGTTCGAGCTCGCTACACGGACAAACTTCCTTGGCAATTGAGAGCGACGCGCGAGGCGGAGGGCGAGTGTTCGATTCAACATGAAAGATGTGGTTGAGCGCAAACGATAATACTATAGTTGCCATATTTAACATTCGAGCCTCAATGCACGAACGCGTGACGGAACGCGGTCGGATCTAGGAAGTGACATGGATGGTCATAGACCAGGTGATACCGCGGTATCATCCTCGGCTTGGAAATTCTAAACGAATAGTCGCTTTAAGTTCATGCTTCCCTGAATGTCAGAGCTCTATGATACCGCATATAGGATGTCTTTCGACATTCTTTTGCAGCACATATGCAAATGGTGTGAGCGTTGGGCACGTAAATTCCATAGCGCCGACCTCCTAAAACTTATGTCCTTTTGTAGGGGTTGTATAATTCGAAAGTGGATTTCCGTTGATGTTTACAGCCAGACGGTTGACAATCAAATCATCTATGGTACTAGTTATCATTCCAAACCTTTCGAACACAAATAAATTTAGCTGTTGGCCCATAGTGTAGCGTACTTTTACTCTCCGGTCTATGGGATACTAATGATATATTGATTATGCGCGGATGTTATCCCCCGTCGGATCATCTTGCCAGTTACCACGTGATGGATCGAGTGGCTGGTGGCTACATAGATTTCATAGTTCGGGCAAGCCCACAACAATTTGTTTGACCGTGGCAATAACCAACCTATGATCGCTAACGAGAAATCCCCCTTCGAACCTGTTAGGTATGACCCCATAGCGCGTCACCGCCCACTGTACCCTGGAGACACTCTGCATAGCCTTCTGTGCCACACCTTCTCCAACTGCGTTCTTGGTTTGATAGACGACAGAAACTGCACCCGTATTCGCGATCAACACAACATCAATTACGTTTCTTGGGTCATGCTCCCCGAAGCCTGTGAACGTGGCCTGCCAATCACCATATCGTGCCCCTAGGAGTCGCGCCACGTTGAATCCAGCGATACGAGTATGTAATTCGTGTCTCGCATCCAAGAATGTTGTCTGATCATTTGATTCAAGGGAAATTTTGTTCAAGGACTGCGTTCTATCAGAAACGTAGCGCCAACCGGTAAGCGCGCGATATCCGTCTTCGGTGTCAGGCGAATTGAGGTCGCCCACAAGGAATACCAAGGGAGGCGAACTAGGTGACGAGTGTGACTTGGCGACGAGCTCGTTGACGCGCTTGAGAATGAGTTTGCTACTTTCAGTGCGGGACTGCAACCCACGTTCGTCATAGTGCGTATTAAACACGTAGAACGGCAGGTCATTCTGAATAGTTCTGAACTCTGCGAGTGTTGCCATCCGTGTTTGGCCCTGGACAGAGAAGCAGTATAAAATAACATTCGCAGGGGGAAATTATGGTACCAACCGCGTCCCAACCAATACTTCCCGGTTTATTGGGTGTGTCACTCAACCAAAAATGTTCCACATGTTCTAGGGTGGCAACGTCCGTGCGCCAGAAGATAGGCACGGCTTCACCCTGGCGCTGACCATCATTGCGGCATACGCCGACCCACCCCCACCCATCGCCCAGTAACTCTGCAAGATCACCAATCTGATTCCATAAGACCTGCGAAATAAGCGCCCCCAAATAATAAATGCTGCACATCCCGGTGTGGTATGGTCGGTGGATTGCGAGGCACCGTGACAAAACACACCTCTTGAAACCCGATCACGCTCGGGTTTTCCCACAAGACTTGATCTGCGAGCGGTGCACGACGCTGGTGCCATGGACGTTCACCCCATTCCGCATTCGAAAAGTTTGCATATTGATACACGGGGCTCATACGTGGAGGCTCGAATCCTACCGGGATGCTGTTGACAGCCTGACCGTCATATCTGATGTTGAAGCTCGCGATTGTCAGCTCCATGAGAGATTGGTTCGGGTCAAGTTCAGAGCTGCGGATTCTACGCCATCACCAAATGTGATCGCTCGTTGAAATTAGAAACATTAAGCGCCCGATGCTCGCATAAATCAGATAAACGAGTATATGCGCATGAAATAACACTGGCAGCAAGTGAGGGGGTTAAAATAAAAATTATCGCACCAACGTTAGTATTGCCACTTAGGGAAGTCCTGACCGGGATAAAACGCTCACTGTCCGGGATGAAGTATCCAAGGCCGATTGGAAAACACCAAATATAAAAAAACGCACTCGATTAGCGTTGCAGTGTTGCACCCACCCTCAGGACCCCGCCTCCAACAATTTCGTTCATAATATGTCGTGGTAGCATCAACGGTTAGCCACACCTGGTGGATTCGGTCTTGAGGGTCCTGGGCACAGCGATTCAAGCTATAGCGCCACTCAGCCTCAGATTTGAGCCACGTACCTTTCCAACAAACAAATTGGGGATCAATCCGTCCAGGTACTACGTTTCTAATCAAGGTTTAGCGTCCGGAATTCGGTTGGAGCACTAGAGTAGTTAGTACTGCATGGTACAAACATCAGTTCCTTTTCATTTGAACCACAATCATGCAAAAGTCAAAACTCCACTCTCAGTCGGCGCCGGACTTTTCCACTTACCCCGTGCACATCACACTTGGCTTCCTCAAGAAGTTGTTGGTTTAGCACTTCAATCACGGAGGGGGTCTGTGACGGGCAGTTGGTTACCCTGGGCTTCTTGCTTCCATTTGCAGCCACCATGAAAGATAAACCAAGCTGCAAGTGGCAATAGTTGATGACAATGCAGCCTACTTGATATGATCAGGCTGGTCCTATGTTGCTCGGCGAGCTGACGAAGCTTCGATGAACCGGCTTGAGCTGCACTGGCACTATATACTGCACCCCCAAATATTAAAGGTATGGAAATTCCACACCCCCTCAGCCTGCTAAGGGCAACCCACTCATCAACGTCTATATCAGTAAGGAGGTCGCTTCTGGGCCTGATAGAGCACTCGAATGGGGTGGAAGACTTCTGGTTGTTGGGCTATGGCCCTCCTTGGGACCCGTGTATGGTATTATCGTTGGGGATACGAATCCCACTGGCTTTTTTGAAATAATTTCGAGCGTTATGTTCCGCGGCCTCTACTTTGTGTTCTGATAGGAGGGAACTACAGGGGACGTGGATTGCCTAGATGTCCGTTCCAAAAACGGAGGGTTTCTGAACTTGAGGGCACCAATGAGCACGCTCAGGCACACTTGGAGCGAAGCCCACGGTACGTATATATACCTACTGCTATAAGCATATATTTGTATGCCTATTATCCTTGGCTAATCTGGCCCCAACCCAAGTAGAGTGACCCCACAGCATCAAACAAATTTATGCAATTCAAACTTGAGATTTTACGAAACCAAATATCTACACGTATATGCGCGATAAATAATGCATGTCAATGTCGATAGCGAATGGTAGCGAGGCTCTCCAACAAATGCGACTAGTATACTAGCATCATTGTCGCCGTCTGGGGAGTCTCGGCTTGAGCAATATCTCCATTTTTCTTCACAGGACGACGTATCCACCGCTCAGCCGACTAGTAAAAAGCGGCAAATCATGAGTAGTCTATTTCCCCACAAAGTGGACACTACCCCTACCTGTGGAGAAGCAAACATATCTCGATCAGGGAAAACCTCTTTAATCTCGCATTCGAACCCTTCCGTCCAGAGTTTATACGTTCTCCAAAGAATTTCTTGACTCTTGTCGACTGGAGATGGGTCTACTCCAACCGATATGAGCTGGAAAGCAGGAGGCTTGCCCAGACGACGGAACATTTGCCCAATACCAAACTTTTCTTCCAAAAACTATGTCCGTTAACCGCCAAGTCAAATTTCGTACGCCAACTAGTAAACAAACTCACGAGTCGGGCAGCCTCCCGGTTGGTTATTTTGATTGCGCTAATGCATACGCATACGACGTGTCCTTCGCACATGAGGTTCACCCGTCTGGTTTGTGTGATGGCTGTTTCAGGAGAGGCCGAAGCGACCGGTCCGGAAGCGGGAGTTTCCCAGATACGCTGGATGGAGATTGGGCTGCAAAAGTAAGCACTAGAAACGGGGTAGTTTAGTTAGGATGTTGACTGAGGTAAGTGTTGTGGAATCTAACCTGAGTATGCGTTGAAGTTCGCCCTTGGCGGTCAGTGTGATGCGTTCGAGACCCGTGAGCCCCGCGGGCCAGTCGAACTATACAGAGTCATTTACGGGCATTGTATGATATAATAAACACATACCTGGAAATAGGTCTGATTGGTGCTAAAGGAATCACAAGACATGGTGTGGGGATACGGGGTTGATCAAAGCGAGGTACAGAGTGTGGAATTAGCTAGCAGTAGCTGAGGGGCTGTAGGATTTTCTAGGGGGTATATATCGATTTCGGTACAGCCTGACTCGAATCGTGCGCGGAATATCATCTAGACCGGGTTTACGGGAGCGGCACGTTGCGCCGCCCAAAGGGTATGATAACACAAGCCGCGGCAGGGTCATACGAGTTCAACTATAGACTCAGCCGAATAGAACATCAACCGGTTCGCGCTGCAGTCAACTCTCTCTAGGCGCTCGCTCTCTGAGTGGTCACTCTCCGGGTGCTCGTTTGGCCAGTCATAGCTGACGAGTCCGACACCTGATTGGGTGGAACCGGAAATTTCCCGAGTATTGGCAAATTCATGCAGAGGATTTTGACTGTACCATACCTAGTAAGCTTATTACGTTCGAATCCAGAAATAAAAAGGAGCATATTGTGGCTGAATACGGTATACGCAGAACGAGGCCCCAACGCAGCATCACCTCACAATCGAAGAACCCGACGATTCCGCGCGGGGCACCAAAAATACTCAGGGGTCGCGCATCCTTGATAGGCAGATACACGTCGTATTGTTAGTCATGGTAGACTCCAGACCCGGGGCAGCCTCAGCGATGTTCATTGGGCGTCGGGAGCATCGGAAAATAAATTATATTGCGTAAGTGCGAGGAATATTGTTATATAATATTGGTCCGGGCGTATTTTACGTGAAAATGAGTGTATTGGGTGCCGGTGTTGGACGCGTCCTGTGTAATCTGTGCCGCGCTAGGATCAAGTTCCGTTCTCCTATCTATGCGTATGCGTTTATCGTCGTACGCAACAAGCGCCAAAACCCACGTGAGCGTGCAAACGCCGATGGGACGAAATGATACTGCGCAGGTGCAACCATGGGCGCCTCCAACTCGACATCAAACACACCTCCCCGACGGGCTTTACACGTATTACGTGTTGCGCCCGGGTCGCCTGCAGCCGACACCGACATTACGCCCTTTTTCGATTTTCTAGTGGGTGTGCGCGGGCTCGAGACGGGTGTTGAAGATCTCGATGCGGGGTCTTTAGAACGAGTTGTGGAAGCGCGAGAGGGGACTGAGATTGAGTTGGTAGTATGGTCGAGCAAGGTACAAAAGATGCGCGGTAAGTTTATTGATTAGGATTGTAGTTGGATATTGATGTGTGCAGTTGTGCGTCTTACCCCGACTCGCAAGTGGTCATCGGGTCTTCCCCCGCCGCCCGACGCGAAGCCGTCGCTGCTTGGATTGAGCATGAGGCTTTGCAACCCGGAACAGGCGCTTGATAATGTGTGGCATATTCTGGACGTGCATGAAGGCAGTCCTGCGGAGAGTGCTGGTTTGGTTCCGTATGGGGACTATATTATTGGGTATTCGGGCGGGGTGCTTGAGCGCGAGACGGACTTTTACGAGCTGGTCGAGGCGCATGCGGATAAGCCGTTGAGGGTTTATGTCTACTCGTTTGACTTTGAGTGAGTGTGTTTTGGGTTGGCGAGGTGGGACTCATGTGGTGCAGTAATTTGCGAGAGGTCGTGCTGGTGCCCAACAGGGTGTGGGGCGGGCAAGGTCTATTGGGGTGTGGTGTCGGGTGAGTGGAGTGGGGTTGTCGGGTTGTATTTCTGAGGTAGTGTAGGTACGGTCTATTGCACCGGATACCAAAAGACCGCTCGAGTCTTATGCCTGTGGATGGCGATGGGGCAGAAGAGCAAGAAAACGAAGGAGAGTTGTTTGTACCTGCTGGTGATGGGGCGGTACAAGCTGGGACATGGCACGGGGATCGACAGGCACGCTATGAATATGGACAGGGAGAGCATGAGTTTGGGCATGCAGATGTGTTTGGGCACCAGGGCCACGGCGATCACGGACATGGGGGCCACTCGCATGGAGACGAGGGGGATTCGCACGGTCACTCGCATGGGGGTTATGCACATTCACACTCGCATGGCGGCGACGATGAGCATGGCACACCAGCGCCGTTTGCATTTCCGAAGCAGCACGTGGACTAGATTCTAGGTGGCTAATGGGAGATTAAATTCATTGAGGATACATTATGGACATTGAGGAACTGTGTGGACATATGGATGTATGCAAGACGCCGCACTCACGTGACGGGGGGCTGCTGTGACAAACCACCACACGCTTGACAATGAATTCGCCTCCGTCACCGTCGCCATCGACGCCGTCGTCTGGGGACGCGTCGCCTGCGCAGATGCCGATTGACATGGCAGCGGCAGTGCCCGCCGCGCCTGTTGCGCCGTCGCCAAATACCGCGAAGCGTCGGCTGCCATCGAGCGGAGTGCCATATGGATCCGCGAGCCGGCGACGACGCGAAGAGAGCCTGAAGGAGGAGAAGGAGCGGGAGGGGGAGCGGGGACTGGCAGACGTGGAGCTGATGAAGTGGCTGAACTCGAGTGAGTGGAGAGCAAAGTGGCGAAGCGATATTGACGGTGGCAGTTGTGCGTGATCCATTTGATGAGGGCGTGGCAGTGCAATAGTGGCTGTGTAGATAAGATTAATGAACGTGTGTGTGGGTCAGGACCCGAGAGTAATGGAGTGGACGACGACATGAGCAAGCACGAGCGTCGACGGAGCTCGGTGCTGGGAGCGCTGCGCCGGCGCAAAGAGGACGACGAGGAGCGGCGACGGCCACCGGCACTCGACTTTTGCCAGGCAGCGCGCGACGAGGCAGCGGCCAAGCTGTGCGGACTGGCGTTGGCGTCGCCGTTGACGTCGTTGGCATCGCCGTTGGCGTCGTCGTCGCCGCCGTTGACGTCGTTGCCGCTGCCGCCGGTGTTCCCGTGTGCGCAGTCGGCGCTCGCAGCACACGTGCAGCTGAGTGGCCCGCTGCTCAAGCACCAGACACCGACTGGGCTGGCCCGGCTGGTCGGCAAGGCCTGGAAGCCGCGCCATGGGGTCTTTTGCACGTATTCCTATGATGCCGCTCGCACCGTGGCCTGTCTCCATGTCTTTGCGACCCCCACCCCAGATGCCCTCGAGCTCGCCCGGCTCATTGTGACCGAGGACAGGTGAGTTACATGTCTCTATCTCTATCTTATGCTCACTCTTTTAGTGTCGTCTTTGTCGTCGAGCCCTCTCTTGCCCACGACGACATCCGGCGCGGGCCTCGCGACATGGACTCGCGCAAATGGGTCTTCCAGGTCCAAGGCATCAGCGGCACCCAGCAGCCCCTCGGCGCTAACGTCGGCCTCGATGACGACCGCCTCCATGCAGTCTGGTTTTTCCAGTGTCCCGATGCAGATGCCCGCCAGCGCTGGGTCTCGTCTATCAAGCGCGCTGTGCTTCTCCAACGGTGAGTCGCATATGTGTTATTGTCTCGTTCTCATATGTTCCAGGGCCGAGCGCGCTGGCTTTGGCGGCACACTTCACTTTGCAAGTCCCCGTTCTGTCACAGACCTGCCCTCGGGCGACCTCGATGTGGTTCTTGCCATGCGCGCACGCGCCAGCACTGCGCCCTATGCCAGTCCGCCCATCACGCCCATGACGGCCTCGTTTGCCCCCGTCACACCCGCGTCGACCAGCTTTGCCACCACCCCATCGACCTTTTCCGCCTTTACTCCTGCTTCGCCCCTCTCCACAGGGTCCGAGCATTCCCACCACATTGACGCCATCTCGCTTGCCTTCACCCGATCTCAGACCCCCACATATGCCCCTTCGGTTCACACCACACACACCGCCCCAGCGCTTACCTCCAAGTCGCGCAGCCGGAGCTCCACCGTCACAAACTCCGCCCCCGTCCAAGCCTTGCGCGGCTTTTTCTCCGGCAGCAGGCCCCCCTCCCGCAGTGCAAGTGTCGCCCTCACAAAGGAGTCCAAAGATGTCCGTGGCAAGCGCGTTCGCACTTCCTCCTCCTCGGCCACCGGCCTCGGCGCCCCCCAGGGCTATCTCAATATGCTTGCCGCCATGAAGGACGAGGATGTCTCCGAGTCGGTCCAGCCCACCCATCCCTACCAGTCCCTTGCCCATCCCCTCGGCACTCCCATTTCCGCCGTCTTGGGCAGCATGGACCTCTCCGCCGACAAGGACAATGCCTCTGCCACTGGCCTCGCCCCCCCAGGCATCCCCTCGTCTCTTCCTGGCCTCGGTCCTTCAGGTCTTCCCACCCCCGGCCTCTCGGCTCTCTCCATCCTGCATGCTCCCTCTCCGAGGTCAGCCTCCAGCGCGGCCGTCGGCAAGGGTCTGGGAACTTCCCTGCCCCCTCCCCCAAGAGCCCGCCGCGCTGGCAGTGTTAGTCATGTTTTGCCCGGTTTGCCCAATGCACTGGGGCAAGGGCACTCCAAGGACGACGGCATCACTCGGGTCCGAGAAGAGGCAATCCACGGAGAGATCTTGGGCACTTTGCGTGGCCACCCAGATGAAGAGCATGGCGTCCGCCGGCCTTCGTTGGTTCCCATGCTGTCGCTGTCCTTTGGTCGGGGCGATATGGACGCTCGGGAAAAGGACCAGGAACCCAAGGCGAGCAGCCCTCCTTCAAGGGTATTGCCCCCCATGCTCGCTCCCCCCAGTTCGCCCCTCCCCATCCCTCCTGGCATTCCCGTGGCTGGCCGAATCCCTGGCGCCTCGAGGTCATCGCTTGCTCTTCCCACGACCGGTTCTTCGCTTGGTGTGCTCCTTCCCGCTCCCCTGGGTTCTTCCCCCGCTTTGCCGGGTGCGTGGCCCTCGCCTTCAATTCCATCCAGCGATGGCCCAAACTCGGCGGTTACTTCGAGTGATGTCTACCAAACAGCCCTATCGAGCAGCGACGCCCCCTCTTCTGCAATATCCAGCAATGGCGCTCCCTACTCGATCTCCAGTCGTGCGCTACGTTCGACCCCTTCTTATTCTATGCCTGCATTGAGTGACGCCCTGGGACCTTATTCGACCGACGACGCTGGTGCTTCCTATCTCAATTTAACCGACGAACCGTATCCTAGTCCAATGGACCACACCTCGTCATCGCATTTCGATCTCAGCGAGAGTACCCCGCAACCAAATTCGACCCCGTTTACGTCGGAAGCACCTACCGCAAGCAACTCGTCCCAGGCGAGTATACACAGCGACCATACAACCAGCACAAGGCCGGGGGGCAGAGACTTGTTTCGTGGTTCGGATCCGTTCCGATCAAGTGTGTCCGAGACCGCGTTTAGGCGGACAGGTCTCCAATTGGGGTCGCGTACGAGTTTGGACGATGCGCATATTGGCCCGGCGGCTGTTTCTGGGACTCTGTCGGCACTCAAGGGAGCATTGCACGAGTATCCTGAAGGAGATGGATGGGATGGAGAGGGCATGGGTGTTGGCTACCAGTATGCTCATTCTGGGAGCGGGCGCGAGTGTTCGCAGTCTGGTTATACCCAGTCGATTAGCGTGCGTGAGAGTCCGGCTCGGACAACAACCACGGGAAGCTTCCGCGCGAGTTCGCCGACTGGGTTTATGCGTCGATTCGAGGTTGACGATTCGCCTGTGGGCACGTCTCCTAGTTCGAGTCGGGTAGAGGGGGATTTGCGGGCCTATGTGCCCCGGGATTCATTTGGGTCTGCGTTTAGGTCGGGGCGTCTTGCGTCGGAGGATGGGACGATCCAGTTTACACATCCGTTTTCGAGTGCGTCGCAGTCGCCGTCGTCCTCTGGGAAGCGCGCGCATAGGCGGGCTGGGTCGTACGCGGGTCCGAGTCGGACGTTGTTTACTATTACTTCGTCACCGTTGGAACGCGTGTCTCCTGTGGATCGGGGTCCTTCAACCCCGGAGCGAGGCGCAAGTCTGGAGCGGAGTTTCACGGCCCTGGAGCGGGGTGCTGCGACCCCGGGTCGGTTCAAGGCGGAGAAATTGCCACCTGCGGCGCCTCCACCGAGTATGCCACTTCCGCCAACGCCACTGGCGTCGAGACCTGGTACGCCCGTGTCGAGACCACGTACTCCTTCGAGACCGGGGACTGCCCCACAGCTTGCTTCTATTCCGCCTCCCCCGCGGCATACATCACTACGCACACGACTGAGGATGCTGTCGACGCCTTCGACACCGGAGCCTGCGCCCCCACGGGAGCTTGGCCCGCCGACCGAGGATGACCTCGCACAGCCAATTAGCCGGGTCCCAATCCAGTTGCTAGTTAGGGAAGACTCGGCTGTACGACGAAACACGAATGAATATGCCAAGGAGACGTTTGGTGGGAACCCAATGGGGACGAGCCTGCCCCCTCCACCACGAATACGAACGACACGACAACATTCGTATTGTGCTTCGGACCGGGAGGGTACTTCCGAGGGCCGAAGGAGTGACGAGTCTGGGAAACGTGGGTTTGGTGAGGCGCGCGATTCGGGTGTCGATTTGGAGCAATGAGATTTTTATGTGGGATGTTGGTATATGTGTATATAATATCAGGTTTTCGATTCGCGTTTCCTGTCTTTTGTGTATGTAGGCTTTTTCGGCTTTTTTTGATTTATTTACTGGTTCACGCCATGGACTGTCGGAGAGGATCGGCCTGGGTGGGATTACATGAGCAGGGTTACATAAACGGTGATTTTCGCGCATGATGGGTTGTGTCCTCCCACAATGCTGTCTCGTGCTGCTCTGCGTGCTGTGCCCAGTGCTCGGGCGTTTTCGACGTCGAGTGCGCGCTTGACCAAGGTTGCGGTGCTTGGTGCTGGAGGCGAGTTGGCTGGTTTGGGTTTATTCGCATGCTTACCTGTGTATAGGCGGAATCGGCCAGCCCCTCTCGCTGCTCCTTAAACTCGAAAAGCACGTCAGCAATCTCAGTCTATATGATATCCGCGGTGCACCTGGTGTCGGCGCCGACGTCTCGCACATCGACACTCCGTCGCCCGTCAAAGGGTACACGCCCGAAGGTCTCGAAGAGGCTCTCACTGGTGCCAAGGTCGTTGTTGTCCCTGCCGGTGTCCCGCGCAAGCCTGGGATGACCCGCGACGACTTGTTCAACACAAATGCGGGCATCGTGCGCGATTTAACACAGGCAGTTGCAGACTACGCACCCGAGGCACACATTCTCATCATTTCGAACCCTGTCAACTCGGTCAGTCACACGTGCAACACTAGCATCTCCCCAAACTTATAATATATGCGTGGGGTGGGGTAGACTGTTCCGATTGCAGCCGAGGTGTTGAAAAAGGCGGGCAAGTTTGATCCTAGGCGGTTGTTTGGTGTGACGACGTTGGATGTTGTTCGTGCTGCGCGGTTCTTGTCTGAAGTTGATGGTGCTGCGACGCCTGATCAGTGTGCTGTGACTGTTGTGGGTGGGCATTCGGGTGTTACGATTGTTCCTTTGTTGAGTCAGGCTAGAGGTGAGTGCTCTCGGGGATGAGTGGGGTTGGTCTAACTTGGTGGTGCTAGTTGGCCAGTCGCTCCAGCCCGATAGTGAAAAGTGGAAGAAGCTTGTTCAGCGTATCCAGTATGGCGGTGACGAGGTCGTCAAGGCCAAGGACGGTGCTGGAAGCGCTACCCTTTCGATGGCTTATGGTGCGTTTACATCCATCTTGGGTTTTGGTTGGACTGATGGGTCCTGGCCTAGCCGCGGCCAAGTTTACAAACCAGCTTCTCCGCGCACTCGCTGGTGAAGGAGGCATCGTCGCACCGACCTTTGTCAAGAGCCCCTTGTACGAAAGCCAGGGCGTCGAGTTTTTCAGCTCGGCTGTTGAGCTCGGGGTATGTGTCTTTTATAGGATGGTGTGCGCATTTACTCATGGTTTTCGATGTAGCCCCAGGGTGTTTCCAGGATTCATCCTGTTGGGAATGTTTCTCCCGCTGAGCAGAAACTGATTGACGAGTGCTTGCCTGAGCTCAAGAAGAACATTGAAAAGGGCGTCAAGTTTGTTGCTGATGCTGGCAAACCCAGTGCTTGAGCGTAGTCTATTCGAGGCTAATAGTCCATGTAAAAATGCATCAAAAATACATTGCTTGCCTAGTTTGTCCCGATTGCTCGTGTTTGCATTGAGGCCTAGAGTTGGTCGGCTTGGGAATTTTAATTTCAAATCCAAAATGAACTTGATTGGAAATTGGGATTTCCCAAACTGTGCCACCAAGTTCACATCACCGTAAAACTTTCGGAATTCGAGCGTGTCATTGTCAATATCGCGGATCGTTTCTATGAACTTGGAGCAGGATGAAAAGAGGAAGAGGAGGCACTCGGAGGGCGAGGGTGCTGTGCTGCACAGCTCGAGTTCTGCAGACGTAGACTCAACAATGAAGTCGAGAGAGGGTATGTTTTGTCATGTCTCGCTCAATATGCAATATTTTGAACCCGAGTAAGACGAAATGCGTGCTATCCTTACTCACCAGCTCGAGTTGGAGATTGCGTTGCGTAAACGGGTAGCCAAGGTGGTCGAAGCTAGAATTGCTTGGGCAGAACAATTAAAGGAGGCAATAATCCGCAGTACGTCGTCTTGCAAATCAAGTTGATTGTGTAAACTCATTGAATTAGACCAAGGCACCCAACTGACCTCTGATCCAGCAAAAACTAAACACCGTGCGCTAGAATCGCTTGCTGCCATCCACGCACCATTGAACTTGGATCCCCATACTACTCATCCTCGAGGACAGCTTCCTCTTGTGTATGACCACACTCCTACCCCTTCTACCTCGAAACAACTCTACCTCATTCCTCCAACGACCGAACCCGGCCCGTTTCCCCCGCTCCTCCTACTTTCGTGTCCGTGCCCATCATGCCCGACCCCACACCCAAGTGGAACGCTCCAAGGCCTCCTCAACCACGCTCGAATCGCGCACGGACCGATATACGCCTACGCCTCGCACGACGAATTTCTCCGCGCACCAGGGACAACTAGACTCCTCCAAGCCGTCCAAGATCCAGAACAGTACGCACGAGTCGTGGCCGAGGGGGTCAGAGTCAAGATTGGCGGTGTGCGCGGGCTGCGCGAGTTGTTTGAGAGTGCGTTGGAGGGAAGAGATGGTGGCGTTGGGCTTGGGTTGAGTACCGAGTCGCCCGAGTTGGCGGGGTTGCTTGGGAGAAAGGTGCGCAAGGGCGAGATTAGGGCGGTTGCGCAGGATGAGGTGGTTGATGTTGAGGGTGTCGACGAGAGTGAGGTGGTGCCTGGCAAAGAGAAGTGGAGGAAGTATGGGGTGTGGGCGCCAAGAAAGGGGCGCGGAGATCCGGTTGAAGATATGGTCGACGAAAGCGAAGAATCAGCCCAGCAGCTAGCTCCAGATGTCAGACCATCCCAAGCACCTGCTCCTCAGCACTCGAGTCGATTCCATATCAAGAAGCGTGTGGTCATGTCTGATTGGAGTCGCTCACTACCTCGGAGTAAGTCAGCACCCTGCAGTTCACGAACGGAACTAAACAAATATTTGATAAGCACATATTCAACAAGATGGACCCACTCATAGGTGGATGATCCGCCTTACCGCGCCCTCATATGTACGTTTCGTCAATCGTAGCGACGTTAATTGTGATTTCAAGCCGAATTTAGTCCGACCATATAACTACGTTCCTGTCTGCAATTCGCGTTCAATGCGCCTCAATTCCTCCTCTTTTTGAAGACACGATTACCTGTGCATCACCCCCATTCGTCGTCTCCCGCCTCTCCAAGGAGCCTTTCTTGGCTCGTATTACTCTAGTATTTGCTGATGATCGAACCAAAGATATTACAATTACTCATTGGGTGGATGTGAGTACTGCTTTCCCTACTTGGTCTTCAGCCCATAGTCATTGGGTAAATGCGCACAACTTAGCTCGATCCGATGTGCTCGGGAAATCCGGTGTTAGGTGCAGAGCAAATATTCGACGTCGAGCTAGACAGAAATGCGCAACCTCTCCCCGCAGACACTAGTAAAGACTACGTCCCAAGCACGGTGCTTTGGTCAGAAGATCGGGGAGTATCCGATGTCATTGCCGAGGGAGGAGCAAACATAGCCCCGTTCGCTTTGGAAAATGTAGAGACGGAGGCGCTCGTCAAGTCTGAGGTACAGAAAGGTGACATTTTGCCAACAGAAATTCCGACAAATGATACAGCAACTGTAGAAAAAGCTGAAACCCGTACGTGGTTCGGTTTTCAGAGTTATCCCGTCGGCTGATAAACTTTGATCTTAGTGCATGAAAGACTCATACCCATTATCAACAAGCTTCGTGCGAGGTTACCTCTCACTCTGGAAGGTACGACCTTGTACGCTATCATATCTCCTACATGTTGATTTTATGCAGATGCCAAGACCAGAGGGACCCCCCGAGTGCCCTATATGCTCTTTGCAACCCACTCAGAACTACTCGATGCTATTCATGGCCGACGAAAGGCAGTTGAGGTCGTTCTTTTACGAGACCATTACCGAACTACTTTTGATGCATTGCTTCCAGTGGTACTATACCCGAACAATGCTCGCCATGCTCAAAGCAGAGTATCCTGCTTATGACGCCGACCTGGACCCTCAACTCGTGGAAGGCCTTGGCGCATCTCGATTGTATGCGTACCTTGTGGCCGAAAACGCTTTCCCAAGACCAGAGTCGCCTATTACGAGCATTAAAATTGAGGAACTCTCGTCAGCCGAGCAAGCAGTACCAACAGCGCAAACACCCATGGGACCCACTCGATACTGTGGCGCTTGTGGGTTGAATGTTTTGACGCATCCATCAACTACCCAGGTACTTGAACCCTCTGGGTTCGCTTGCGCGATTTCTAGAACTTTGCAGAGACCCATGTGCGACATAGCACTCTGGACGATGCTTCGTCCGGCCCGTGAGCATATTCGGCAAGTAAATTTGGCTCCCGGCGCAATTACTACTCAGGGAGTGCGAGCACCAATCCGTGGCGCCTCTTACCTGGTGGAGTGTGCATCCCCACAAATGGTAGTTGCCTTTCACGCCCTGACACGGTCTTGGGGATTAAAAGCGTTCGAGTACTCGAGCAAACGACGAAACCCCGCTGCTTTAGCCGATCATTCGCGGGCCCTTGGATCCAGATTTCCACTCGACGCGCTAGGGGTCGACGCGTCACATGTGGATCGGACACTTGCACCGCACGCATTGCTCGTCCTAGTAGCCAAAGTATTTATCAGGAAACTGATTGCCGAGGTCTTGAGAGCCCGCGATGAGATGCTAGGTGAATTAACCCACGCACCCGGACCGTCTGTGCTTACTTCGACCCATATCTCACGAGCATTAATGGATGGTCAAAACAGTGAAGGCTGGTTGCCACTCATGACAGTGGCACGCCCCGGTTTTGTTCATACTGGTAGTACGCAGGGTTGAGTGATGTTCTTCACCATTTATCTAATTCACTACCTGTTTATTTTGAATAAAGGGATTTATTTGGGGATTCAGTCTTGTAACTCACAATGGTATGTTGCCCCGCATGTATGTTATTGCGTGCATATATCATTTAAATATTGGGGAGTCCCGTTTCACTGAGCAATCAAGCACAAAGATAAAACTGCCCCCGTAAATCACATCTAACCCCTGCTGTACCTATTTACAAACGGAGTTTGCCTTTGTCCCTTAAACGGACACCTTTCTAGAATTCCTCGGTTGCCGGCCGCGCGCGTTCGACCAATCATTTTACTTCGCTAGGATAAAGACGCAGGTGGTTCGTTGCCAATAATGGCTGTCCGACAGCGCCGAATAGTTGGTCACGCGTGGTCAAAGCAGTGAGGTGCGCTCATCTATAAGTACACCACCTGTTTGCCTTGCACACCCCTCATTCATCCCACCGTACTCTACCTTTGCTGTGTCCACGCTTCAGTTGACCTAAACGACTATGTGCAGACAAATCGTGTAAGTGCATATAACAATACATGGCCACCGTCGTTGAGATTCTGGCAATCGCGTAGAGAACAACATAAATTTGAGGCTTGTGGCCATAAGGTATTTCTATTGGAGTTTCAAAGCGCACGTTGCTAATATAATAAACGTTTTAGCGCAACATGGATCGACCCATTGTGGGAGTGAAAGGTACAGTTGAGATTGATATTCGTGTCGATCACCCCCAATTGATCAAATCCTACCGTTCTTAGATTGCTTGAGCAGGAATTGCACGAAGAGTAGAAACCACCCTTATAGCTGCAAAGCCAAATCTTGCAAACAGGTAGGCGGATTCCTCAATATCAATTATATTTCAATGAACTAAGGATCGGCCATCTCAGAAATATGACCGAGATATTAATCCGTAAGTCGGTGATACTTTCAGTCAGGCAGGTTTCTAAAGACACAACTCGGTTAGTGAGCGCCCCGAGCCAGGATATTGTAGTGAAAAGTAAGTTGCGATGGGTCGCTTCTAGTGAGAGTTTTCATAGATCTCTGCTCTACTAGGTGCCAACATAGAGCAGACCAATGTGTTATTGCTTGAAATGACGGCGAATTGGTACAGCCCCTATCTTAAGCCCCTATCTTGAAATGATGATACCCTTTCCTTATGTGCGATATAAACAAGTTGTAACATTGCTATTTATGGACAGTCTGTAGTTTTAGCTGATCTCTTATTTTGTATATTGTACCACTCCAACATTATAGCAGAACACGATACATGGAATTTACACTATTTCAGACCTATCATATACAATTTTCATTCAGTTTCATCAAGAAAGCTACATACATGCGCATATATACAACGTTTGTTTTATAAATCTGGTGGGTCTACCTCGAGGTGGAATCACTTGATGGTACGTTATCACTGGGTGAAAAACGTTGGATAAACCTGACCCATTTGGCAGAGGAACCACCACGATCGAACATTCGACGCAGACTTGCTCTTCTTCTTTTTCTTCTTGGGTGGCTGCCCGGTGCCCGCCTGGGATTCTTCGACCGCATCTTCCTTGGGAGGAGCCAACTCAGCCACTTGCACGAACAAGCCGGTAACTGTCATTCCCGCCCCAGTGCGCAGAACTTCGAGGAAAGGTTCATCAGATTGAACGAAAAGCGTGATATTGTCGGTAAAGGGGTTATGATTGGCCACCCAGCCGAACTTTGACTGATCGGGGTCGGGGTTGAGCATTTCAGGCTTATTGACGCATGAATCTAGAGATGGCGCAGCATTTGAGTAGGGAGATGGTAGCATTGTCAGACGAGCAAGACGCTGTTGAGCGATTTCTGCGAACGAGGCACCTTCAGGGGTGCCTGCAGGATTGGGAGTAGGTTCGACAATGGCCCCGATCACCCGAGAGGACGACTCTACCCGCAAAGTCACGTAGGTCTCGGGAAGCTTGTTGGGCCCAATAAGGGCTTCGAGCTGTTCTCGCCCTGAAGGACCAAAATTGCCCCAGATAGTAGCGGGGTCTTCGGGTGGTGGCTCCTTGAACTCGTCAGCATTCCAGGTTGGATTATCGTCTTCAGCATTGCCCTCCCTGCCCCATGATTCAGCGCCCGAGCCAGGGCCCCAAGCGTTTGAAATACCCCAGCCACTGTCATTGCCGTCGCCGTCGCGCGTCCATTCCATTTGGTGGCCGTTGATACTAGGTGGCTCAATGCTGTCGGCCTGAAGCTCGGCCTCGGTGGGTACGACGATCATATCTTCGGTAACGGGATTGGACGTTATTCCATCTGGGTCCGCTGGCAAAGTTTGGCTCGCGCTGGTTTCGGTCGCTTGGTTTGTCACCGTGCTTGGGTCATCGGGCAGGCGCCCGTATACCCATCCTCTCGTAGTTTGACCCCATATGTCTGCGCACGCCTTGCCCCAGCTGTCGGGGAAGAGACGTGCCACTTTATTGGTGTGAGGCATCTCCTGCTTGGCCAATTCTGAGACCCTCTTAGCTTTGGCGATACCGTGCTTGGTACTCCCCTCTGATGGACCCAACACCGAGTTTGCTTCAAGGAAGTTTAGGAATGCCTCGACAAGGATTGGAGTATCATGGAGCTTGGCCTCACTCCTATGATAATAAGGAACAAAATGTGTCAGAAATGAATGGATAAATCGAGGCAAGACATTAATGTACCAATATATGCCCTTGTCATATGCGTACGAAGTCAAGAACAACTTGATGATCCGTTCTGGATCTTGATAAAACTCATCCACAGCTCGCTCCCTTTCCATTTCGGCCGTAAGATACCGCTGCCTTTCAGCCTCTTCAGCGGCACGTTTTTTTGCTTCAGCTTCAGCTATCTCGCTGTCTTGGACCTCGACGATAGAGGCTTCGGCTGGCGCTTCCGGTTCGTCTGGCTCTTGAGGTTCGGGTTCGTCGTCGGATACTTTGTCTTCGGCATCAGAATCATCGTCGATGATCTTCGTTTTAATACCCTTGAGTTTTTTGAGTTTAGGTTTGCTGACTCCGAGACATGTACCAAGCTGGGTACAATGTGAGCGCGTTTAGGATATGACTAATTTGGGTTACGCACATTCTGGGCAACGGCCTGAACATGAGGTGGGAATCGTCGATTCTCATTAAAGTCATCCCAAGCTTGGCTAAGTCGAGCAAAGTACGATTCGTTGCTAAAGACAATGAAATCAGACGCAACCAATAATATTGGCGTCATCAGACTTACTGATCATAGTGATACGCGCGCCGCGAGCTTTTTGCATCCTCTTCAATCTCCTCCCACCACGACAAAGGGACCTCGAGGATTTCACCATTGGCACCTTTCTTCTTCCTACGGCGTTTCTTCTTTTCGCCGTCGTGACGTGCCTCTAGTTCAACAGTTGGGACACCCATTTGATCGACACAGGGAGTATCTTCATCTTGATCAGCAGGTATTCCCGTGGCTACGAATTGTGAAAAAGGTATGATTGTGACACCCTCTGGTTGGGCAGGGAATGGCGGCCACTTGTAATATGGCACTTCTTGTGGCCAGTCTGCTGGAATTGTTTCTCCAGGCATAGCAAATATTAGGGCCAAGGTGGTGGAGGGAGGGTGGGGGAGGATGGGGTGGCTACGGGGTTTCTTATTGTTGGACAGCTGATGAGATAAGCACGAGCATCAAAGATGACCAGGGCATTGGGGCACGAGTCACATCACTTGACTTGATGGCACCATTGAGTCTTCGTCTATTCTAGAATCGCTCACGGACAAAACTTCGCGAGCGTATTTATCATGCACAACGGAATAAACTCAAAGTGTACTATTTGCAGGATGTAATATGCATCAAACCTAAAAGGGGTGTCATGAAAACTAGTGATGAAGGTACGAAAAAGAGGAATAATAGCCGGAAAGCAAACACAGCATAAAAAATCCACGTATGCTACCAGAGCTTGAAATTTTGTAAAAAAATCCTCAAGAATTAATGTCGTAAAAACTCATTATTGCTGAGGGGAGAACCGAGTTAGAACTGCGTAACGCGTAGAATATATAAACGTACCGCATAGCCATTGGACGCGGGAGCAAGTGTTCGCGAGGAATACGCAGAAGAGGGTGCCGGAACACGGTATCGATGAGCAGAGGCGGTGCCCAGATTATTGGTATGCGAAGAAGAAATGGGTGTCTGGGGTACTGAAGAGGTTGCAGTGGTCGGGGCGCGCGCAATGCGAGAGCTAAGCGGGGTGGGGGCACCAATTTGCGATTTTTGCGGGGTAGCAAGTGGCTTCGTGCGTGAACCGGTGATCGCAGATGTGGAGGAACTGGGCGTGAAAAGGCCGCGCGATGAAGTGGGGGCGGGGCTAGCAATCTTGGGCCGGCGGCCCGCAGTGATGAAGGGGTGGCGAAGCGCAGGTAGGGGCTTGAGCCTCCGCTCTGGATCCCAGATCAAGCACTTGGCAATAACTGTAGCGGCGATCAGAATCCATACAGTTAAATCAACACAGATGACGTACAATCAACAAATAGCTCATCGTCGCAACGGAGAACCTGGGCCAGAGTCTTCGAGCCAGGACGGCGCCTGCGACCCTTGGAATTGACAACAGGTCGTGGCTGGCCGTTGCTCTCTGAACCGAGAAATCAGTATCGCGTACATTTTATACGTCAACATACATACCAAAGAATAGTCGCTTCCTCGAGCTTCGGTTAACCAAGTCCTTTTCGGGCACACCAAGCACTTCCATGATGCATGCGAGTTGCTCCTGCTCGTTCTCGCCAGGGAAGATGGGGAAACCAGTGTAAAGCTCGGCCAGGATGCACCCAAGACTCCACATATCAATGGCCATGTGGTAACTCATCCCAAGGATAACCTCTGGGGACCGGTAGAATCGACTTTGGATGTAAGTATAGACCTTTTCGTGTTCAAAGCAACTGCTTCCAAAGTCAATAACCTTCAAGGCGCTCTTGGCGGGATGGAGAAGCAACACATTCTACAAGCATCGTCAGCATCGTCGTCTCTCGATGCATCAACTACGTACCTCGGGCTTGAGATCACAGTGTACAATCTTGTGCTGGCGCATCAACACAAGGGATGCAAGCATCTGGGTCGTGAATCGACGAATAAGCGCCGTCGTGAACCCGGCAAATCCATTGGCCTTGATGAGCTCGTACAAGTTGATGCTCAACAGCTCAGTGACGATGCACAAGTGGTTGCGGAACGTAAAGTATTCGTTCATCTTCAAGACATGATTCTTCTCCTCGGGATCCTACGAGCCAATTTAGCGGTGCTCAACCGTGAAAAAATCCAACGTACCCATTTCTTCAAGCTCTCTAGAATCTTGATCTCCACAAGGGCCTGGTGATGGAACCTCTTCTTGTTGCGGATAATCTTGATGCCCACCGACAATCCAGTACAATGATCCCGACATTGAAGCACCTGGCCAAACGAGCCCTTGCCCAAAGTGTCGATAATCTCATAGCGGTATGCAAGGTGGTCGTGCTTGATGACAAGATAATCGCCGCGCTCATCGTCATAGCCATAGTTGTTCGTCGAACTATCCAAAGTGGCCATGTTCTTCTTGCTTCCTTGTCCAACATAATATATTCGCTCAAAGTCCATCATCTCCTTGCGCTCAAATTCACACAAGTAGCCGCTCTGCGACGACGCAAGCAAATCTAAACCCAACCGTTAGCTCTAAACACTAAACCACAACACAGCTACTCACCAACAGGAGTCAGGCCAACCTTGGGCGGGATCGGCTCTGGGAATTTGAGCATCTCTTCCAACTCCTCGCGTTTCGCTCCAGCAGCCAGTTTGCGCGCATGCAGCCGCTTAATATACGCCATCATCTCCTCGTCGCCTGCAATTTCCTCATCGTCCACTTCCTGAGGTATAGGCGAAGGCGTCGACAGCGATTGTCTCGACGACGAGGGTGTAGCAGGCGTCATCCCCCGAGACGATGTATCGGACACGCGGGGAGCCGGCACGGTCACCTTGGGGCTCAAAAACTTCAATTTCGTCGGAGAGAGAATGGAAAGGCGTAAGTGAAAGGGTTCTTTCGGGGCTCCAGAACCAGCGCTCACAGAGGTGGTATTGTGGGATAATTTACGGAGGCTACTGAGGGATACTGGGTGCGCACCCTTCTTGGACATCGACGGCGTGGCCGAAGACGAAGACGAGGTGTTGCCGGCCGCGGTCGTGATAAGATTCGTCATCGACTGGCGCGGAACGCGGGACACAGACTGAGGCGACGCGCGTACAGAGGACCGGTGCGTGACAGACGCGCTCGCGCCCACAAATTGAGGCTTGGGCGTTTCATTGGCGGCAACCACCCCAAATTCGTTCGTAATCGAACTCTGGCCCGATGGCGACGTGTCTCTCGACTGAGTCGACAAAGGTTGCTGAGTTGCGTTCAACCCAGTCAGGTTCAAACTCGTTCGGCGCGAGCCTGCAGGGAGAGTGGAAGAACGATTTAGTGCCGGCTTGGTCGGCGAGGCGTGTGCCAGGCGGCGAGTGGTGGACATACGCGGTATTTTGGTTGGCGTCTCCTTCACCGTCACATTCGACATGGCGCTCACGCCCTCTCGCTCCTTGTCTCTCGGTTGTTGGCTGCCCGTCCCAACTGAAGGAGACCCCGCAATGGTAGGCAGTTGTTGCCGACTGCTCCGCAACGAAGCGTCCGACGCCTTGCTCATACTGCTCGCTGGAGACGTCGCCGCACGATTCGCAGAAGATATAGTCGAGCGCGACACAGTCGAAGGCGAACCGCTCGCCTTGAGATTGGCCACGCGCTGCACAGTCGACGCTGGCAGATTCGAGATTTGCATCGGGGGGAGGTTAACCGGCTTGGAACCACGCTTATTATCTGCAGATGAAATAGTCTAGAACCAACAAGTAAGCAGAGTGAATCCCAGAACAAACAAATCACCACTACCTTGCCCCTCTTTCTTCCCATCAAAGCCGAAATCCGACTTTCACTCCTCTCCTTGTCCTCCTTTTTCTTCTTCTCCCGCTCCTCTCCCGACTTGCCTGTATCGCTCTTGTCGCCACTTCCATACCCATGTGTACTCTTACGCGAGCTTGACCCCTTCAACAACGACCCAAGATTCAACACACTCGACTTCTTTGTCGCGCTCGGCGGACCCGACATGCCCGACTGCGAAAACCCAGACTCGGACGCCATGGACGAAACCGAGTGCGAGGATGGCTGGTGAGTCAAAGTCTGGGGCATGACATATGTGGGCGACATGGATCCTTCGCGGGTGCGTCGTTGGCGTTGCGGAATCGTAATCGGCTGAGTTGTCTGAGCTTGGATCGACTGGGACGACGAGCGACGGAAAAATGGAATAGACGAGGGTGTCAATCGCCGTGGCACCTTGGATGATGGGCTGCTCACCGCCTGTGGCGCAGCGGCAGTGTCGAGCGTGCCGGCGCTCGAGACACTATGCGCATCGGGAGTATTCCCGGATACATGTGCTTCTGGGGTTCGAGGCAGCTGGCGTTCGGGTACGGTAGAGAGATGCCCACTTTGGGGAGTCTTGGGATGAGCGTGACGCTCTGGAGTCTTGGGGAATCCCTGCGTGTGTACATCGGGTGTCTTGGGATAGGCGTGATCGTGTTGTATAGACCTCGTAAACGAATGATACTCTCCGCCCATCGCGCTCGCCGGGGCACTTGGCGTAAAATCAGGCGCAATCGTATTAGGAGAATATTCATGCTCGATTGAAGTCCAATTCTCCAAACTCCCTCCGCCCGTAAGAGGAGATGAATCGGCAGGGGAAGCGGAAACAATCTCGCCATGTCCAGCACTAAACGAAATCGAACCTTGGGACCGCGGTGTTCGTTGGGTGATGGAATGCTGCGCGTAGGGTTCCCTTTGCGGGGTGTAGGAATCCTTGTGCGCGTGTTTCTGGTCCCGCTGGGGGGTGTGGTGATGCTCGCCCCTCGCTGTCCATTGTTCCTTGTCCTTGCCGGGCGTCTTCGGTTCCCCTGCACCCAAATTCAATTCCTTTGGTGAGCCGCCCGAACTTGGCAGTCTCAGATTCAACGCGTTTGAGAAACTCCACTTTTTGGCCGGTTGGCGCGCTTGGACGGGCGCAGGAGGCGACGTGGGGGACGTAATGGTCATACTGGGGAAAATGACTGTCCGATCAGGGTCATCGGCCGAGATGCCATCATCCGCATCAGCCCCCAAGTTGTTGGCAACAGAAGGAAAGACAACTCCAGCGGCCATGGGCGGCGTTCTGTACGCGCTAAGGTCCTTTGGCAAAGGCGGGACGGGCGGCACATCCGCACCAGAAACGCCCTCGTCGGCGAGCCGACCCACCTCCGTGGCCGCATGCCCACTGGATGCCTCGCTTCCGCCGCTATTCCTACGCAGCTTGCGACTGGATAATGACGTAGATGTAACGCTTGTCGCGGCAGAGAGAGATGCCGAGTCGCGCGAGCCGGTCGTAGGGGTGCCCGTAAAAGTCGTCGAAGAGACCGAGCTGCGCTTGGGAGTGGGCGGCCCCATGCTCACACGCGGGCCCGATTGCGAATCTCGAGCAGCTTTTCGTGCTGCACTAGCGGCGGCGGCGAGAACTTGTTCGGGGGGCGGGGGCGGGTCTGCCTCTGGGGCGACAATTTGTTCCTTGCTCCCTGCACGCGAAAGGCGACCGGCCTTGTTTCCTGGTGTATTAGGACGACTTGCGCTCCCGAATGAGCTACGGGCACGCACATTTTTTCCAGAAAGGCCATCAAGTTTGCGAAGAGCTTCGGCCGTGGCAGAGTCTTCAAGGGCAGCCCAGCCTTCTTGTGTCCCGCGCAAGAGCGAGTGAGCAACCGCAGGGGAAGACTGGTGTGAGGGGAGAGGCGGAGTGTTGGGCGCAGGGGGAGCGGTTCCGTGTTTCATAAAATGCTGAATAGAGCTGGTGGAGGGGGATGGGGGAAGATGTGAAAAGTCATGGCGGCGGGTGATTTCATGGAAAGATGACGTGGAGGATGCAGAAGCTTGCCTAGCGTGTTTGTCACCTGATGCGCGCGGGGTAACACTGACGGGGGGAGACTTGGCAGAGCTCAGAGTGAGTGCGACACTCTCACCGCGACGGCGCTCCTTTGCAGGAGTGCGGTCCGACTTGGCGGGCATGCCGACCCCGAGGCTTCGACGACGGGCAAGCTTCTCTTCACGGTCCTTTTCGCGTTCGGTGGCGCCGGAATTTGCGATGGATGAGCCGGTTGACTTTGAAATCAGCGCGCCAGTCTGGTCCATGGCAAACTCGTCTGAAGTACGCTTGCGGGCCTTGGGAAAGGGCTGCTGGGAGTAGGACGAGGGAGGGGGCAAGTGGGCCGAGCCGGCAGAAGGAGACGAGTGGGCCGAGCCGTCCATGGGGCTGGGAGCAATCTCGACTGAAGAGCCAGCGCCGTCGCGATAGTGGGCGTAAACCCCACTTAGCCGCTTGCTTGAAATGGAGGATACCGAGGGCCTGCCAGTGGGTTTGCGGGGGGGTGGCTTGTACAAAATTTCCTCTCCACCGGATTCCTCGGTCATTGACATTTTCTGCTTGACTGATCTATAGGGAGGGTTGGAGTGCTCGTGCTGCGAGTCCTGGCGGGCCGAGAGACTGGAAGAGAGCGAGGTGCGCGATGAGGTCGCGAGGGCAGAGCGGGGAAACTTTGTCGAGAGGAGCTGGGAAGTGTCAGATGGATAAAAAGGATAAAGAAACGCGTACCCTGCCGTCCGAGTCGCTCGCATCGACTGCCTCGATGGTCCAGGGGCTGGTGGGGTCGTCGCCGGGGGTGGGGGGCTCGAGGCGGTCGTCGTGCCGATGGCCCGTCCAGCGTGGTGTGGTAAGCTCGCCGACGCCAACAAGCGCCCGGCGGTCGATGGACGCAGCGGGCGTGTCTGGGATAAGCACGCGGTTGGAGAGCCGGTGTCTGGCTCTCAGAGTCCCCTGGTGCTCCTCGTCTGGCACAAGAGATGCTCGTCGTGACTGGCTCGGCGACGGCACCGAAAAGTAGTATGCGTCAAACTCGGACGATGCAACCGATGTCGGACGCGCCTCGGTCTGCCAATCAGCACAAAATACACAAAATACACAAAATACACAAAATACAAAATAAACTCACATTGGTGTCAATCCGCATCGACATCCTGCGCTCCTGGCGTGTCTCGTCCCCATCAGGCCCCAACACGCTCGTCCGGAACGTGCTCGACGGCCGGCGCAGCGCTGAAGGCGGAGAATTGCGCGAAGTCATTGGCACGTTCTATGTGCCCTCACGGTCCCCCTCGAAAGAATCAAAAAGAAAGAACAACTAGCCGTCGTCGACAAGTCCACCAACAAGCCTGGTGGCGGTGCTCTTGTGTGCGCCAATTCCCCACTCCTTGCATTTCAACACATACAATCTGCCACATATCTACATGTCTCGACGTGGTCCAGGTCCCGTATTTACTGCCATTTTCGCTGCCTTTTCCTCCTCGCGCGTCTGTCGCGTCGCCAAATACCCCCGGTTCTTCCAGCTCGAGTACCAATCTAGGCCACACATCAGTCCAAACCCATCGCCCAGCCACAATTCCCCACCGATATCTCCCTTTTTCGTCGGTTCGGCACGTTTGCGATCGCTCCTCCCTCGGACCAAGTCCCGCAGCGCAAGCCGGTTATAGTACATGCATTTCACACTCCCTCCAAGCGCCTCGATCGCTTTAATTGCGCTCTGTGACGCGCGCGAGGCTTCGATGTGCACCGGCACCTTTAAAAACTCGGCTCCCTGCAATATCATCAGTCCACGCGAGCAAAACACGCTCCATCCGTACATCACCCAACACCTTGACTCCATCATGTACATCATGAATGCACCCAGACAACAGCAGCTCCCGCGCCGTAATCGGCCGTTCAGCCGAACAAACAAGTCGTCCCTGGTCCACCCAGCTCTGAATTCTCTCCAAGTTTACAGGCGCCCAGGTTTTGCCTGTCCTTGACATCAATGCGATCGGCCGTACCTGGGCCTAATAATAAAACTCACTGGCTGAAGAATCCCCTCTTTGGGAACCGTCGGCTCAGCGGCGTCTGTCCTCCCTCGAAGCCTGCCTTGGGCTTCCCATTCCCGCTCCGTGCCTTTTGCCCCTTGTGTCCTCGACCAGAGGTCCCGCCGCGTCCAGAGCCTTGTCCACGACCAAGTCGTTTCCTCTACAATGCATAATGAGTAAAAGTGGCATTAGTAACCGGACAATAAGCGCATAGAGGGACCAAGTTCCACTTATTCCTATCTAGGATCACACAACACACCCTAACCCCCAAACACCTGTAAGCTCACCTGATGCGTAGACCCCCTCATAGGGGCCAACGAGTCCAATCCCACACTCGCCATCCCCCTCACAAGCACACCAGACCCCGCACAAAACACAGCAGCACACGCGTTCTGGAACACCCCAGTGCCCCTAAAAGAGTGCAAAACTCCTCCCGAGGCTCGAAGGAAATTGATTCCCAGCACACGCTGCATTCGAGGTCTCGGTCGAGTTAAAGTTGGCAGCTCATTAGGTAATCGTGGCGCTTGATCGCGTCGTTCACCCCAAATTTTAGTCACCAAGGACAGAACTGTAGACAGCGAGGCAACGCACGTGCGTATTGAACTCCCAATCCTAACAAAATATACGTTTAAAGCTATATACCACCCCTGATTCCATCCATGTTCTCACCGCATACAACCACTTATTTTCGCATCTAGATCCAAGTTAGTCTCCAGAAAAATTACATCGTGTTAGACCAGCATATTCGGATACCTCCGTGCAATGACTAAACGTTCTTCGTAAGTGGCACAACGCCCCCGCCGCAATATCAATATCACTCGGCCTCCACGCCCAAACAATTTACCACCCCAACCTACCCTCGCCAACTTCCAAATTCACCGAAACCCCAGATGCCCAAGTTTAGGGTTCAACCACCTACCCAAGATAGATCTCTGCGCCTGTGCCCAGGGCTAGATACTTTGATCGTCAACTCTGGGGGGGCTGCTTAGACTTTACAACACAAGGGTCACCATCGCCCCAAATGAAATAAAAATCTCAAAATCAGTCAACAGCGATTGTATAGTTTGTGGTAGTATGCTACATTTATATATCCCCGGCGACACAAGATGGGTATTTAAACACAGGTAAAAAGTCCAAGTCCCAAGTTTACAGCACAGCAATACAACTCAAAATCCGTAATGGCTTAAAACGCGTGTCCGATTGTCGGGTGGCGCCCGTCGATCACCGTCGAAGCGCGGTCTTCATCAAACGGGGTGGCAAACGGGTTCACGTGTCCCGGAGACATCTGAGGATGGTGTCGGCGACTCTGGGGCACGCGTCCACCTGGAATGGTGCTCATAGGCGGAGCCTGGCGGGCAAGATACGCATTGGCAGGGGCAGGCGATCTAGGTAATCCAGGAGGCGTGGCAGGTGGGCTCGGCGTCCTACTCGAGAAGGTCATATGTGCAGGCAAAACACTCGCCGCTGACCGTGCAGTTTCAGAAGATAGCCGGGGTTCGTTCCTTGTCGGCAAATTAGACCCTACACTCTGCTTCTCGGGCCATGTTGGCAGGACTTGTTGATCCTGACGTTCAGCAAGCGCATCTGGATTGACCTTTGATCGATTAGGGCGAATGGATCCTTCCTTGGGTACATCGTACGGATTGACCGCCGCTTGGGTCTCGGCCTTTTTTCGTCCCAATGCTGATTTGAGTCGACCAACCCAGTTGTCGCCCCCTTGAATATGAACCATGGCCTGCACGTTCTGGCCTTCTGCCCACTTGGGCGAAGGCATCTGCTCCTGCTTTGGCCCACTCGACCCGAAAAGCCGCATCAACCCGCTCTTGCGTCCCTTTTCCAGACCACCATCCAACGCGGTAGCGTGCAGCATACCAAAGGAGGCTCCACCACCGGGAACATTCGGAAACGCATAGCGACTTTGTTCGCTCGGTCGCCTCGAGAATGGACCAAAGGACCTGCCCTGCTCCCACGCACGTTGCCTACGTTCGTGGAGCCAACGAGCACCCAACGTGTGCCAGAGGACGATGCACAAGGCAACGAGGACCACGAACCCCCAGAGCCCGAGGAAAATAAAGTACATGAAACGTTCCTTCTCAAGGGATGCGACATAGCGCGCAATCACTTTTCCAATGATGCCGCCGCCGGAACTGTCAGATGTGCCATCACCAACCGCCGCGAGAGAAATGGGCTGCGTAATTTCGCTGACAGAAGAGTTGGAAAGGAGGAGCACGTCATCCGATACGGTAGGCATATTGACACGGAGGTTATCGTGGATAAATGTGAGCGCCTTTTCGAGGCCTTCGACTTTGCTCCCGATTATACAGCGCACAAACTCGCGTGCTGGGTTTTCGAGAATAGTACCACCAAAGACGAGGTCGACCGTGCTCTGAATGTCGTTGTAAAACGCGCCAATGGTGTTGTTGAGGGTGACCGTCGTGCTATTGACCCACCCGAACATGTTGTCGTTGATCGTGGTTTGCATGGCAGTGGTCTGGGCGTTGACTAGGGAGGCGTATGCTGCCGAGTCCTCTCGCATCGCGCCGTTGATGGAACGTGCGATGCTGTTGGTAAAGTCGCTGACCGAGTTGGAGACTTGGTTCGAGAAGTGCTTCTGAACTGGGCCAAGAGCAGCCAGTTGGATCCTACGCACCAGTTAGACAATGATGCCGGCAAAGTAGACAAAGAAACATACTGTACGGATATGAGGCCAAACAATCCAATCAACAAACACGCCAGCGCAGCTGGGTGAAAGATGTATGCTAAGAAGAATCTAATCCAGCTTAGTACGCTAGGTCCACAACTAATCAAACACGCTCACCTCAAATGAGTGTATGAAGTAGCTGATAGTCTCAAGATTATGGCTAGGCGATTCGTCAACGCCGATATCAGTGGGTGCTGTTGGGTCGCATGCAAAAGCATCATGTTCTCGTCGGACATGACCATCATCGGAATACCTCGGTTCCCGCCAAATTGCGGATGTTGCACGTTCGAGTCGGTACTCCAAGCCTCACGGGTGCGCTCGAGCTCGCTCTGCAATACACGCCAATTATACCACTCGACCGCCATGGCACCGAGTATGAGAAGAAGGATGATGCCAAGTAATATAATAATCCCAATACGACCAATCCTGCGAAGTTCGCGTCCGAGGTCGTCAACAATCGATGTGTCGAGCTCGTTGCAGAATTGGATGTTGGAACGTGGGGGAACAGCGAGGACAGAGGTGTTGAAGCGCATCCCAGGGGAGGCAAAAGTCTCGTTGATTTCCTTCTTGAGCTCGTTAAATGGAATGGCAATACTAGGATTGGGTTATTATATGCTGGGCAAATCGCATAGTTGAACCCTTACATGTTGTCCACAGTGTCCCTAAGTTGATCAAGAGTTGGAAGGGTGGAATTGAGCTTGGTGAGGGCATCTTGGAGGTCAGTGGGGATCTTAATGTTGTCGAGCCCCGAGAGCGACGGGATGGAGAACTGAGGCACTTTAAGTTGTACGTTGACGAGCCTGGTAACGCTGTTGATAGCATTAACGGCAGTGGCGATCGCATCATTAGCGGATTGGATGTCTCCTTGAATGGATGACTTGAGCCCATTAACGGCGTTCTGCAGAAAGTTGGTGATCTTGACATTGTGTTAGAACCGAACAACTCGGGACCACCGCTCATTACTCACCTCCGTCACAGCCCCAATAATAATAGCCAGGGCTCCTCGTACAACAAGTTCCAAGAAGCACAAAAAGATGGAACGGTACATGTCAATGACAAATTCGATAATACCCTGGAGTGCGGTCAGACTATCATCATACATGATTAGCATTGTTCTTGGCACAATGGTTTTTCGCTTGCCTGAAAATCATGGTGGCCCGAGCAGCGTTGATAGTTCCATTGACGGCGGCTTCAATTTGGCGGTTAGTCCCAGCCGCCATAAAGGAACCGATGCTGCCAACACCCTACCACGGCGCATGAGTCTCCAAACGCCACCCTAGATGAGGGACTTACTTGAGCGGCTCGCTCGGCAGCTGCGCAGCTTGCAATCAAAACACCCTTGGCGTCCTCGACACCATCTTGAGCAGTTCCTTGCGAAATTATTAAACGAAAGACGATAAATATGAGTGATAGTATAGGTGTGCCGAGCCACGTAAGAGAAAGCAGATATGGGAGAGTGAGGTACGGCTTGAGAGAAGTAAAGTGGGCCTGAGGTGCACTCAGGGAATCTGTGGCGTATACGGGAGGTGGCGAGGCGAGACGGGGAACGAAAGACATGTCGTAAATATCGTGTCGCAGGTTGTCGCCGGCGACTAACTCAGACGAAAGCGAATGGAGGGAAAGACTGTCTACATGACCGTCTCGCGCATCCTTTTGTGGTCAACTGCGTGCCCAATCATCCCAACGGCCCTTTGTCTCGGCCATATTGGGATTGTCCTCACGACAAAAGAGGGGAAGCTTATTTGGCTCCTAATTGGTCATCCTATACAAATTAAGATAGACTATACACTAGCCCAAATCAATCAAGCCACTTGATGTACGTCCGCTCGATCGCTGGGGTTGAGCAGTTAGTGAGCTTGCAGCGCAAGAACTAAACTCACGAAAAATCTAAATAGCTGCTAGTTAGTTACTGTAATACGTACTACAGTGACCGGGTATAAATAATTGCGATATAAAGACGTAAAATTAGTCAGCGCATAAAGGATCCATTATCCCCGAAGCTCATTCAACACACCCTATGTTGCCCGGCGCATACCGGGGGTGTCGGTCTACGCTAATTTATGGCTCGACCTAATCCAGATGTGGTACAAGTGCCAAGATAGATCTATTACAACATACACGCTACACCCAACTATGAAATGGAGAAAGTGAACCGAAGGGCAAGAAGAGCAAACGCCAAAAACATAAAGTATTCAACAATAAAAGTCAGATGCGCACGTCTTTTAGTTACTGAGCAGCAACTGACAAAATTCACAGCGAAGAAAATCACAAATTCCTACATAATAGTACTGCTGTAGCCCGTCACGGTTGGCTCAGGCGCGCCGAATCCTAAGAAATATCCAATGAAAACCACGACAATTCGTGCAATGGAATCGCTTACCAAGTTCAATAAACATATTCCTCCAGTAATGCTGATCCGAAGTAGTTGAAGCTGTGGTTTGTCCACCACCATACATATTCTGAGAATATTGTTGGCTATTTTGGGCCTGCTGTTGATGCTGTTGATGTTGTGGTACCATTTGCTGATGGGGTTGCAAATGTTGCATCTGCATTCCATTTGCATACGAGTGTGAGTGCTGCATCTCCTGGCCATGCTCGCTCATCTGTTGCGATGCCGCAGGGTGTGTCGGCAAGTGAGGTGACGATGGGAAGGGGAACATATCATCCCCATAAGGCCCCATTCCGTTCGATTGCTGTTGATACATTAGGCCATTTCCGTTGGGCATTCCAGCACCAGCAATGGGAGTCTGTGGTGGGAGCATCGCAGTCGGGTGAGTACCCGGCGCTAGTGGAGGATGATAAGACGGCGGGGCGTTGGTCGGATCGCCAGTATAGCTCGGGGACGCTTGGCTTGGGGTTCCTTGGGATGTTCCACCAACCGACATGGCATCTGAATTGTCCTTGGCCTTGCGCTCTCGCGCAGCCTGGCGTGCCTTGGTCGCCATGTCCTTTGCGACCAGACTACGCAAGAACCGGGCATGATAAGCAGCGGACCCGGACGACGATGCGTGTATTGCCGCTTCCTGGTAAGCATCAGCTGTAGCAGAAATCAAGTCGTAGATTTTTTGCGTCGATGAGCCTTCATCCAGGTCCGACAAGGTTGGGGTCAGATGTAAATCGGTCACGTTTTGCGGTCGCCGTAGTAGCTAAATATATCGAATATCAATGTGCATTCTGCTTTTTCCAACGCTGACGAACCTTCAAGAGGAACACTGCGGAGTAAGCGGTCATGACTGTGATGCTGTCTTGCCCGTAGCGCTGGTAGCACAACATCAGCCAAATGATGCTGCAGGGAAGCTTCCAAAGGTATTCCACTTACCAGCATTCCCACGGGCGCGAAATCACTGGTTATAATTTGAAGAGATTGCACTGCACTGGTATAGCACGCAGACAGTGCATGCAAACTTGCGCTTGCACGCGTTGACTGAAAACGACAATCAGAAAGGTGCATTCCACTCAATTGATCGGACTTACCGATGCCATTGAGGATTGTAGTCCGAAACTGTTCAGGAACAACCGTACATGGAGGCGGAAAAACGTGAGCATCGAGAAGTGGAACATTTGTCCACCCGCTGCAAGTCACCGGAATTTTGATGAAATTAGACAAGTTTAAACATCAGCTCGTGTAGTAATCACTTGCCTTTCTTCATTTCACCGTGCCATAGGTCCATCCACTGCGTCAGCTTGCTGTTGCATCCCCGAAGGAGAATTTCATAGTTGACATCGGCGTGGAGGAGGCCTGGTGCCCCCTTGTGGAGATAGAATACATCTGTTGTCTCAGCCTATTCCCAAGGAGTCAGGGCCAGCGGTCTCGAAAAAGGTCATGACTTACGGCAATCCTACGAAGTTGGACAAACGCACAAATGATGACATCCTCGGGCCGAATGAAATTATCCTCATGCCAAGTGAGCGAATGGCGCACAAGATCACACTACAACTAGCGTCAGCCTCTTTCGCACAGGTAAGTACATCAAACATGCCCACCTCGGGAAGCATCCACTGTCGTCCTGTCTGCATCGCTAGGGAACGGTCGTGCACGAACAAAACGAGGTATGTACGCTCTCTATTGCGGCGTTCGCGCTTTTGCAACTCCGTTTCCCCTTCTGGAGGTTTGGACAAATATCGATTGAGCCCTAGCTCTACTGCCATACGGCTCGCCTAAAATGAAACAGAAGGGTTAAGAAACGTGCAATATATCTCAGGGCAATTCACTTACATAGCCGATATATGTGTAGGTCCTCTATTGGAGCTCGTTTAGCCAGAATTAGACGGGTGGCAAGTGAAACATACAGTGTCTTCCGGCTCCTTCCAGTAGGTCATGCATGCAAAAGCCTGAACGATCTCTACACGTTTCCACTGGTCTGCAAATGCCTTGACCACAAAGTCATTTGCGATTCGTTGAGTTTGCTTGAATAGCTCGGGCTTCCAGAACTTGCATCCCGCCATAATAAGGCATGTGAATAAGAACGGGCACCGTGATCGCACATAGGGCACGGTATGAAGCACAGGATCAAACAGATTGATAAAGGGATTCAATCGGAGGAATACGCTGCAGTGTGTTACCAAATAAGACGATGTTCACGATATAAGGAACCTCGCTTACAGGTCAAAGAGGACTTTGGCTTGAGCTTCATCCATCAACCCTGCCGCGATCGGGTCCTTAGGTTCCGGTATAATCGGACTGACAGACGTGACATTATTCGGCACGGATGTCTGCCTGTTATCCATCGAGGGTTTCTGGTCATCTGGGGAACGGGCACCTTCTGTCTCGGCTGGATTGAGAATGGTCCGGAAGAACGAGTTGCGACGATTCTCACGGGCGAGTAGGCGGGCAGGGAATAGACCGTCGTCCGAGGGCTCTTTATCGTCTTCGTCTTCGTCATCATCCATGGCCTGGGATGGAGATGCGGAGCCCTGTGACTTGACCTGGGTCGGTTTACCAGGGGAGCTCGTGGCTAGGGCATTTACCGGAGGGTCAGCAGAAGTCGGTGTGGTTGAAGTAGACATTGGTCCACGCGGAGCAGGGGTACCCTTATTGAGGTTCGGGTCCATGAATCCATCGCTGTTGCCAGCAAAATTGAAGTCGGTAGAGAGGCGAGAGCCCGGAGCCGGATAAGGTGCGTGTCCGATCCCATTGGCGACTTGGGATTTCTTTCGTTCATTGTTCAAGCCCTTTTCGATGCGTCGAAGCATCTTGGAGGCCTCGGATAACCTTCATGTACTTGAGTTGTCAGTAGAATAATCAGCTCATAAGCAGGGGAAACGCACTTCGATCCCGGCTTGCGGCCTCGACGATGCTTCTCGAAGATACACCTAGCAAGGACCAACTATTCATGACCTGAGGATCCATGGGACAGTCAGATACGCACTCGAGGTTGCTTCGCTTGCATCGCTGGCATTGAGCCTGGCCATCTTCCGCACCGATGCAGCGCATCTGCCATGATGATCAGAGTCGAAGTATAAAGACCGGTTGCGAACATACCTTTGCTTGTCGGCATACTGTGCACGCCCGCGCCTGAGATGACCGGTGGCAGGGGCTTACGGTTAGTTAGTGGGAGACGGACAAACAATGAGACGTACACCTCGTTGGACTTGGGGCTTTGAGGTCCTACCGTCGTCTACGTCAGGAGAGCCAGAGGGACCGGCGGCCAGGCCATCACGCTGCTGTTCCATGCCGGGTGACCGGATAACTAATTTAAAGAGCGGAGATGTGGGAGGAACGGGGGGGAGAACGGTTACTTGAAGAGAGCCGAGAGGCGATCGGTGCAGTTAAGAGCGAGCGGACAGGTGTCTAGATCAGGTTTGCGTGCAGTGTCGACGCTATGCTCGATTGATAACACTGAGTGCTGGCCTCGGTTTGACTGTGGGAAGAACCAGCTCTGTTGGCTTGCTCACCTTTGGCCAGTCCCTATGGCCTTGATGGATCTCCACACAAACATCTCGAAATCGAACTTGCAATCTATTGGAGGCACATGTTTGTATCAACTTTCTTCTATCTTCTCCAGGGAGGCCATGCAGGGTGATAACCGACCGGTGGCTGTTGCGAGTAACCTTTCCCTCGGGTCGTAGGACCCCATCTAGCTGATGGTGCATTTCATGCCGAAATGTCCGGCAACCACAAACATCATATTACACCAACCACACAAAATTAAAGTCTACAACCCAGAGTGTGCTGGCCTTTCCAAGAAGCAAATTAACGATTAATCCTTTCAACAGGAACAAATATCCCAGTCACGAAACGCACGGGATATGCCGGACAATAGTTGAGTGTTTGACTGCTTCCAAGATGGTATTCGCGCGCCATCGGGCGAGCCTAAATAGTTAGACATCCGAATGAAGAGAAGGGGGGGATTGATCTCTTACCATCAGGACCTGAATGATCCCCCCAGTGTCCAGCGCTTGTGCGACCCCACGACCGATGAGTTGCCGGTCCCGCATGTCATCCCCCGTGGTAAGTTAGTGATTCAGCGGTCGATATGCGCCTCCAAATATCGGGGGATCGCCATCGGTCCACGCTACCAAACTATAAACCGATTGGTAGTTTCAGTAAGCCATAGGAATCCCTCCGCCGGAAATACTCGGGACTCTCCCGCGGCAAGTTTTGCTCCAATGCTTCCTCCGCCGAAGGGAGAATAGGCACGCCCGAGCACTCGCCGGATCAAAGGTTTCAACCCCATGTGATTATTAGTACGAGTCAAGTACAGACGTATATTATTTCCGAGCGAGCAGTTTGGCGCACTAGCCCTGCTGTTACCCCCGATATGTGCACGTACCAAAAGTACATTTTCTAGCCATGGCACCGATAGGTTCCTAGCCTTTCCGATGCAACCCTGTCTAACGGGAAAGGTTAAAAACTCTGCATTCATCCAACAACGCCGTCAGATTCCGTGGACTTACGTGCTTTATCAGATTAGGTATTCGGCGCGATTAGCCGGAGGGTTCGTAAATCGGCCATGGATTTGCTGTGGGGGCAGGCTCCCCTAATCCAGATTCAACACAGGGGGTATCCCAAAAGCGAAGAAGAACTTGATGACATGCATACAAAGTAGAAAAACACGTTGCATCTGACGTTTAGGATGTAGAGGTGCCACCCCACCGGCAACACAAACTACTCTCTCACCCCTGTATCTGCTCAAATTAAAAGTATGTTTGACGTCGACGTGAACTAAATTAAAAAAGGCGCGGACGAGATGATACGGCAAAAATGTTTAGTACAACGCCAACAATGAGCCGTAAACTTCGACCAAAAAAACGCATGGAACCAGCGAGGTGCTCATAAGTTTGGGTTTGAGAGGGGGAGTCTCAGTACATCACTATTACAGTAACTCGTCGCAATGGTATCCAGAGCCTGGGCTCAGCCAGAGGACACAAATACATAGTTTGAATTTGCCTTCAATGCGAAGCTCTGGGGGGCGGCAAGATGGTTGGTAAATATGAATATTGAGGAGTGTAAGCCGGGTTAGGTAAAGCCATTCAGGGGGAAGATCACCACATCGAAGCTCCCCGGATTGCCATACTACAGCTCCCAGTTGAACTGGGCACGAGATATGAATAGGGTTCCATGCTTCGTGAACCACGTTGGTCAATGAAAGGATGGTATAAATCAGGGAAAGAGGACGTCCTAGCTTCATTCGGCGGTCATAGGTTAAAGACTAAAATGCTGTAGAGTAAACTGCACAAGCATGGTGCGAGCAGAGCCTAGAGAAGCGCATACATCGGACGGGAAGGGTAAATCGGCCCAGTGACCACCCGAGGCATGTGTTCAAGCCTGGTGGGTCAATACGACACGCAGGTTACCAGCATATAATATCGGAGTATTTGGCAGTTTCATGGGTATACCAACGGTTCTCTAGTATTCGTAAAGGCATGTTGAATGCTTCAAGTGCGGCACCAATCAAGGCACCAATCAACAAGACTTGAAGTGGGCACAGGCAAAAGTGGTCAGGCGAGGGACGAATAAGCGCCTGGCGGTTGGCCTTCACGTGACATCACTGTTGTTTGGGAGTGACATCGCCACTAACGACCAACGTTCACCTGCATTCCCCATGGTGCGCATTATCATAAAAGGAGGTAAGTGAACATAAACAGCTCTTCTGCAGTATCACAAATAAACGATTTTAATAGGTATATGGAAGGTATGGAGTTTCCTGTTATATGAGATTTCTTTCAAACTCAAGCAAACGTCAGAATACGGAGGATGAGGTCCTCAAAGCGGCCATTGCAAAATATGGGAAGAATCAATGGTATGGCATTTTACTTTAGCCAGAACTTTGAACTCAAGCCACTCTTATATAGGGCGCGAATCTCCTCTTTGCTCGTCCGGAAAACACCAAAGCAATGTAAGGCGCGTTGGTACGAGTGGCTGGATCCCTCCATCAAGAAAACGGAGTGGTCGAAGGTAACGTACCCGTATTTCGTTTTCAACCTGTTCGCGTTGCTAACCAGGCATTTAGACCGAAGATGAGAAGCTACTTCATCTAGCTAAGCTGATGCCAACTCAATGGCGCACTATTGCTCCTATCGTCGGTCGTACCGCAACGCAATGTTTAGAACGTTACCAAAAGCTTCTAGATGATGCTGAAGCCAAGGAGAATGAAGAACTTGGTTTGGGCGGTCCAGGTGGCGAGGCTGGACCTAGTGCTGAGGATGTCCGTCGGCTACGACCCGGCGAGATTGATACCGACCCAGAAACTAGGCCAGCCAGACCTGATCCGATTGATATGGACGAGGACGGTAAGTTTCAGGTTGTGGTGTGTGGATATCTCTTATTCAGCGTTTGGTATAGAGAAGGAAATGTTATCAGAAGCTCGGGCTCGTCTCGCGAATACTCAGGGGAAAAAAGCAAAGAGGAAGGCGCGAGAAAGGCAGCTTGAGGAGGCGCGGAGACTGGCAGTCTTGCAAAAGAAACGAGAGCTCAAAGCTGCGGGTATTATGTGAGTATTCGACGCCTTGGTGAAACCAACTTGCTAATGTGTTGCTCCTAGTATGCGATCTAAGACGAAGAAAAAGGGCATGGACGTGAGTTGACATCATTTCATGATTTACCTATCTAATTATATCCATAGTACAACGCAGATATTCCGTTTGAAAAAAAACCAGCACCTGGTTTCTACGATACGTCTGAAGAGCAAGCCAAGTCATATTCTGCTCCTGTTGGCCAGTCATTGCGCCGACTCGAAAACAAGCGCAAGCCACAGGAGGAGGAGTCTGAGGCCAAGAAACGTCAAAAGAAGGGCAAGGAGGGCAAGGAGGGCAGCGAACCACATTCTACCAAGTTCATTGCCGCCCGTGATGCTCAAATCCAAAAACTCAAAGAAGCAGAACAGATTAGCAAGCGGCGCGCTTTGGTACTCCCTGCTGCTCAGGTCGGGGAATCTGAACTGGAGGAAATTGTGAAGATTGGCCAAGCTGGACAGAGTGCTCGAGCACTAATGAACGATGAGGGAGAGGGAAATGAGGCCAGCGGCCAACTTCTTGGCGACTATGAAGGTCTCGGACATGCACGTATGGCACGAACCCCTCGGACAGCACCACAAGGTAGTTTGTTCATTACACGCGGTGATGGCGGACTTACTGACTCATTATTGCAGAGGATAACATTATGACTGAGGCTCGGAACCTTCGAAACATGGTCCAAGCTCAGACACCACTCTTGGGTGATGAGAATACTCCAATGCATGTGTCGGCTGAAGGTGGAACTGGCTTCGAAAGTGCTACACCCCGTCACCAGGTGGCTTTCACCCCAAATCCTCTCGCCACTCCTCGCTCTGGCGGGGCGGGCCCTGGGACCACCCCGCGGGTGGGGGCTACTCCCATGCGAACGCCCATGCGCGATAATTTGAACATCAACGCGGAGGATGGGGCTGTGGTTGGTGGTACCCCTCGAGAGGAGCGCTTGCGCGCTGCTGCTTCGCAGAGATCATTAAAATTGGGTTTTGCTAGTCTCCCGAAGCCTAGTAACGACTTTGAAGTCGTGTTACCTGACGATGAAGAGGAAGTTGAGGACGAACGAACGATGACCGTGGAGGACATGGCGGAGCGCAACGCTAGAATGAAGAAGCTTCAGGAAGAGGAGGACCGCAAGGCTCTCGAACGTCGGTCCAGTGTAGTCAAACGCGGACTTCCTCGCCCCGTTCATATCGATCACGACATGCTTTTGCAGACTCTACGCGAGGCAACTCAAGAACAAGGCGTTTTGTCCGACGCACGTCGTCTCATTGATAACGAAGTCGTCGACCTTATTCAGCACGATACTATCGCCCACCCGCTTCCAGGAACGCCCTATCCTGGGGGGACACCTTCGATGTACGACATGCCAGAGGATGAGGATGTGGCTGCTGCGACTGTTGCGGTCCATGTCGAACTTTCGGCAACACTCGGCATCGTGGGCGCCACACCTGAAGAGGTCATGAAGGGTGTAATTTTAGCAGCGGGACAAGAAGAGGTCGACGGAGAGGCGTTGAGTTGGGCGCACATGCGCGATACTTGGGCATACGATCGAAATCTGAAGGCCTGGGTCGATGCGTCGTCACTCTCGCCAGAAGAGCGTATTGCTGGAACCGCCTCGCTCATCGTGCAAGACCGGGAGGCCATGACCAAGGAGGCTGCGAAAGCTGCGAAAATGGAGAAGCGCCTCAATGTTACACTTGGAGGGTACAATGCTCGTTCTGGCGTTTTGACAAAACGCATCAAAGACGCCTGGGCGGAACTCGAGAAAAGCCACATTGAGCTGGAGAGCTTCTCCAAGCTTCGTGCTACTGAGCAAGTGGCTGCCCCTCGCCGTGTTGCAGCGCTCAAGGAAGAGGTCGAGCGACTGGAGAGACAAGAACGAGAGTTGCAGGCTCGCTTCCAAGACCTCACCATTGCAAAGGAGGAAGTTCAGGCTCGCGTCGCGGCCAAGGAGGAGCAAATCATGGCCGAAGCCGAAGCACTAAACGAAGCTGCGCTCGCCGCTGCGGAGGAAGCTTAGAGTCTTGTATCGTTGAGTTGAGTTGTTTAATTATGCGTTGATCCTGTTGCATTGTAATCTCTATAAATACATATGTTACGACCAGCATAGTATATTACAGCTCTTGGCTAGACTCTCGACTGGACGCTATTTCTTCGTGTGTATCAAGCGAACGTACAACTTCTTCAGTCCATCGCAACGGGAAATCTTCGTCTGCTTTGCGTACGTGAAGCTCATTGAACCTGAGAGACCACGGCAAATGAACCTGCTGGCCCCCCTGGCGCAGTAAGTTGTTTGTTTTAGGGCTTCTCACCACCTGAGTTCGAATATTACTCGTGAGTGTGAATAATGTGGGTAAGAATGGATTAGCACCTTTAGCTGGCCGCCGCCACGTTCGCCTGGTCGCTGGACTTCTAAATACTGCTCGACAATGAGCCATTGGATGAACCTACCCCACATATCTTGGGTGGGTTCTCTGTGACCTTTGGCATTGAAACATTCGGAGAGCCGGCGTGCGAGGTCCTTTCTGCCTTTCATATCCTGTCTGCTTTCGCAATAACGCAACACCCGAGATGCAAGGGACGTAACATCAAGACTAGGCCGCTCACCCGTCATACCGTCGCAAACATCGCAACAGCGACTGTTAGGGGACGTGTAACGGAATAGTTTATCACCATAGTATGATAGGAGTGCGCGGCGTCGACAGTTGGTCGAGTTGATGAGCCACAAAAGGGCAAGCAAAGAGTTGGTTTCGTACGCCGTCTGTTGAGCCACCTTGAATGCATCACCAAACGAATACACTAGAGATGAATTAGTGCAAGTTTTACTGGTGAATGAAAACCTACACAGCAGGCATGTTGCGTTGAGATTGTCTCGACCTGCGCGGCCGGTTTCCTGCATATACCCGTCGATTCCTGACGTTGGAATGCTTGTATGCACGACAAAACGAACTGGGCATGTTAGTATTAATTATGAGCAACTTTGGGATGCTCACTATCAGGCTTATGAACTCCGCTACTGAGCGTATTCTGGGTAGTGGTCAAACTGCAGAACCAGAACATAATATGGGTGCATACCGTAGAAACTAATATTTGAACACTGGGATCGTTATCCCTCCACTTGCAAAACGTAAGAAACCCGGCGTCCGAATTGTTTAATTCGCTATCGAAAGCTTCTGCTTGTACTCCTCGGTCCCTTGAAACACCCCATAGAAGTTCTACCCAATAGTCAATTAGGAGCGGATAAATGGAACCTACTTGAGTAATTGTGCAAATCGTAGGCACCCCTTCTTTGTCCGGCAGAACACCAGGCCAGAGCCCCCCGGGTGAACATTGCATGCGAGGTGTATCACAGGCACGACCTGCGATAACTCCCTTAAACTCGGCTCGCCGTTCATTTTGCCGTCCTCGCCAGACGACAACTTTGAGAGAATGTGGTAATAGATATTCGGTCGGTCCAGGGGAAACATCTTCGGTTCGTGAGTAATATTCAATGCAAGGGATAAATTCTGAACAGTATCTGGTGAAACGGATGCAGATAGAACACTGATGGGAATGTCTGGATACTTCTCTCGCAATATCGGGAGCTGGGAGAGCTAAACAAGGGTTGGGACAAATATAGTTGCTACTCAGTCAAACAAACTCACCGTACTATAATTATTGAGCTATTTATGCAGGACTTTTTCAGTATCGGACCAAGCCATCTGGCTAATACTTGCCAGCATGTGTATCTCATCAAATACAAATCGTTGTACGAGGCCGTGTTCGCACAATCCGTTTAGTATAAGCTGAAAATTGGTACCAGTATACTCCAACTGATTTGGAGTAACCAGCAGTAGTTTTGGGAGCAGTGCCGGTTCACGTAGCGCTCGGGCAAACCTTTGATTTTGTTCTTGTAGCTGTTGCATAGAGTTTGCTGATTGGATGTTATATCGGCTGTAATAGATTGGGATCTCGGGCTGAAACATGCGGCCAGTCAGGACTTACCTCTCAGCGGGAATACCACACTGTTGCAGTCGCGCGAGTTCTGAACGGATAATTGAAACCCGAGGAATAAAGACGATAGTCGTCTTTCCTGCCGATTGGGGGAGAATTGCGGGGAGCTCATTTGTACGAAACTAATTAATAATGATCGATAAATGGCGGGCGACATGCACGGGCTCACCTCATACAAAAGGGACTTCCCAGAGCCAGTAGCAGCGATAATAAATTGATCCTTGTTTGGATTTTTGACAATATCGTCGATCACTAGGCGTTGCTTCAAGATGGTAAGGTCAATAAACGCCGGGAAGTTCTAGCAACGATACCATTGGGTGGAGTCTTGAGATCTTGAGTATCTTGCACTCATCTGTATATGCCACTGTTAGGTGCCTCGTACCCCTTTGAGATTTTGAATGAGGTTGTATCTGTGTGGCCATTGGAGTGGTGGAAGAAACGCTATAGCAGACAAGGGATGTGGCAATTCAATAGTTTGTGGCAGTGTCATGACGCTACGCCGTGCTTCAGAGGAAATCGATTTGCACAAAAGGGGAAGTCCGGGGTTACAATACAACACGACAAATAACATTTGGCTAGTGTAGGAACTCGGAGGTTTTTGACGAAGGCCTATTGGCCGCGCCCGCGACCTCTTCCTCCACCCCGCCCACCACCGAGCCCACCACGACCTCGAGGTGGACCGCCCCGAGAACCCCGGCCGGCTCCGCGCATCCCTCCGCCTCGAGAGAAGCCGTGCCCTCCTGGGGCACCGCGCCCACCTCCTCGAGCTGCACCTCTTGTTTTGCCTCGTTCTGCAAACATGCCGTGAATATTTTGGCGTTAGACGTGTCAAGTAGCCTGAGCTTACTTTCGACTAATGTATGAATAGTTAGAATGAGTTACGCAGTGAACAACTAAAAAATATGCGCACTTTTACCACCAATCACCTTGGGTTTAGGGAGGAATCGCTCGATCGGGAGAAGCTTTTGGTCGGACACATATACCTTATCCCCTTGTTTGAAGCTGGTAGCGACCATTCCAGGCTCCATCTTGACTGAAAAATAAACTTCATTGACTGGTCCCAAAATCTCATCAATCTTGCCGATCTGAGATTTGTTTTGCAGGTAGATAGGTGCGTTAAAGTGAGGGACTTTATCCGGGATTAGTGAAGAACAAAGCATTTCGTCTTCGACAGCATGGACAAATGATCCCAGTTCTGCGATCGCTGCTCTGAGCTCCTTGAATGGTGGGACAATTCAATAGCGTACCTAGGACATTCTCAGGTGGCCCATAGTCTTGTCGTTGGAATCCCCCTCGTCCACCACCTCGCCCGCCTAAATCAAGAAGAATAAATTCGCGAGTTTACCCCAGATGCATGACGCACCGCCACGCGCTCCTCGGCTAGCACCTCTTCCACCTCTTCCAAAGCCTCCCCTGCTCATTCTAGCAGCTCCTAAGTGTGAGGTGATTTGTGAGATTCGGGGAAACGAGCGGTCTGTTTACTCGTGGGACGAAGAAAGTCTTCATTTGGTATTTGCAATTGATCGACTGTAAATTTAGCATAGCCACTCATTTCCTCCTTGCACCATGTCTACCACAGAGCCTCCGCGCAAGAAACACAGGCGACACACCGGCGCTCCGACGCTGTTTGCTCCATTCCGTGCACTTGGGATTATCACAGATCATGTTCCATTTGCAATGCAGGCCCGCTCTTTCAAGGGCGACTCCGACGGACCCAAGCTAGTCCTCGTAACTTCTCTGGGAAAGGCGTGGGCTATGTGGGAAGGAGGCAAGCTGGGCTTATTACTAGTCAGTAAGTCTTAGGGTAATAAGTGTCTCTGTCCACTCACCACACATACCATCCGCAGGTCCGGATGCGCCAGCGAATATTACGGCAGTTGCGCTCGATGAGAGCTTTGTGTGGGCGTTAGCCGGTCCACATGCTATCAAATATTCCCGAGGGAAGGAGATCACACGAGTAACAAACCCCCTCGACGTGTCACTTTCTTCCCTATTGCTCTTTGGATCTCATCTCCTATGCTTATCTTCTGACGGTGCTCATGTCATTGTTTGGAACAAAAATACTTTTGGTACGTAGCTCTTGGTTGGCTCAATTGGTTCCCCGTGATTGACCGATAATCAGAATTACAAGGGAAGATATCCTTTTCCAACGGATTTACAGCGGCTCACATGCTCCATCCCGCAACCTACCTTAACAAAGTTCTGTTTGCGAGCTCGGACGGAAGCATGCAGCTATGGAACATCCGCACTGCGTATGTTTTCATCCTCCATCATAGTTTCGTCCGTTGACAGTTCATTAAGCACTTGTCTACACACATTTCTCCCGACTAACCTGAGTACAATGGCTGGTGGTTCTCCTATTACCGCCCTTGCACAATCTCCTGCGGTCGATGTAATAGGAATAGGCTTCGCCTCTGGCGAGTGTATACTGTACGACATTCGTTCTGACGAGAAAATTATGCGAGTCTTTATGGAGGGTGCAGCGATTCGTTCTATTGCGTTCCGAACAGGTTGTAGGAGGCTAGTATGAGCTTGCTCAGAATACTGACCAATCTCATAGACGGACACCCTACGTTGGCTACAGCTTCCGCTACGGGTCACATCGCGATCTGGGACCTGAATACTCAAGGCAGGCTCATGCATATCGTCAAAGGCGCACATAGTAACGGAATATCCGCGGTGCAATGGATTCCGGGGCAACCTGTTATGGTCACCTCTGGAGAAGATAATAGCCTTAAGGTAGTGTCCTCATGCCCCATCTCAAACGGTGATTTATTAATGCTTGTGAAGCAATGGCTATTTGAATCTCCCGATGACCCTCCTCACCTCTTGAAACACCGTTCTGGCCACAATGCACCCCCTCATTTAATCCGGTACTACGGGGAGGACGGAAAACAAATACTCACCGCATCGAGGGATCGTAGCCTCAGGTACACCTCTGTCGTCCGTGACTCGCGAAGCTTTGAGCTTTCTCAAGGTATCGCTATCCCCTAATGTTCCTGAGTAATTCTCATCACCCCACTAGGCGCCTTGGACCAAAAAGCCACTTCGCTTGCCATCCCTGTATCTCATCTCAAACTCCCGACAATCACAGCTTTAGCGTACTCCACCACACGCTCAAAGTATTGGGAAGACGTTTTGACTGCCCATACCGGGGAAACGTTTGCTCGAACCTGGAGGGTACAAGAGAAGAAACTAGGGAGGTGGAACATGGGTGGCGCAGAGCGGGCAAAAGGGGTTAGTGCGAAGGGCAAAGGTGTCGACGCATCTCTGGGAGCAATCAAGGTGAGTGTTCAACCAATTATCTGGGGAATTTCAGATAGGAACCAGTATATAGGCAGTATGCGTTACTGCATGTGGGAACTTTGGGTTTATAGGTACCGCACAAGGAATTGTGCAATCTTACAATATGCAGAGCGGGTTGAAGCGTAGAACGTATACTGTTGGCAAAGGACAGGCTGTGACAGGCGTCGTAACCGATGCACTCAACAGAGTATTGATCGCTAGCACACTGAGCGGGTCTATCCACGTGAGTTCCGTTCACCATTAGCGCTTTTCATCGTGTATTCAGACGGGTCTAGTTTTTTGACTTCCACACTACCTCGAAATTGGACAATCTTCAGCTTGCTTCTACCGCAGTTTCCATCGAACTTCAACGCGATAGTGGCTTATTAGCGATTATATGCGATGATCACGTTGTGAGGATAGCAGATATTGAGACGCGTAAAGTTGTTCGGGAACTGAAGGGGTTCCAAGGCCGTGTGTTGGACATTGTAAGCAATTACCCATTGAATTTATGTTATCGCCATCCTAAAATTATCTATGTGTTAGGCATTTTCGTATGATTCTCGATGGCTCACGGTGACATCCTTGGATAGTATCATAAGAACATTTGATCTCCCAACGGGTCGATTGATCGATGCTTTCAAGACACCAAGCGTTGCAACTAGTATAACGTGGTCGCCTACTGGGGATTTTTTAGCAACAGCACACGTTGACAGTGTCGGTGTATTCTTGTGGTGAGTATAGAATTGCTTGGAAGCAGGTGTTCTCGTTGATTTGGCTGTAGGACGAATAAGGCGCAATTCAGCGACGTATCGTTGCGGACTGTGATTGAGAGTGATGTCGCTACGCTCGACCTGCCAACTATGCAAGGAGAGGATGAGTCCGAAGGTGTGTACTTTGTAAAGGCCTGCGAAATTTGACGGTCTGAATACGTACAAAATTAGATTTAGACCTTGGGGAATTAACATATTTGTCTCTGGAGGCTAATTCCCAACAGCTATCGGGGGCAACTGAACAACTCGAAGGGGAGTTAGTGACGTTGACCGTGCTGCCTCGCTCTAAGTGGCAGACTCTGCTTAATATCGAGATTATTCAGGTAAAGTTCATAGACTGGTATCCACCTCCAAATCTGAGTATTAATACCTTGTTTCAATAGGCGCGCAACAAACCTATTGAACCCCCTAAAGCTCCTGAAAAGGCACCATTCTTCCTTCCGACTGTTGCGGGTGTCGAGCACAAGTTCGACACTAGTTCCAAGTTTAAACTCAAGGGCGATAGCCGACGTAAACAGCCGGGTACTGTGCGCGTTGAAACCGAATTTCAAAGGCAGATGCAACAGGAAGATCGGCTTGGGGCATGTGAGTCGTTGAATTATACTTATCGTTCTCCTAACAAGCGTTTGTCACCTAGATGGTGTATTTTTTGCGTTTGCTCAGTCAATGTCCCCCGCGGCGCTTGACGCAGAGATTCGTTCTCTATCAACTGTGGCTGACCTTGAGTTATTCATGCACGCGCTCACACAAAGGCTCAAATCTCATCGGGATTTCGAAGCAGTCCAGACGTACCTCGCCGTGTTCCTTCGGATACATGGTGATATGCTTACCGAGCACGAAGAATTACGTTCAGCGATGAAGAGTTTAGATTCGGTTCATCGAAAAGAGAGCAAAAGAATATTGGAGCTTGTAGACGCTGGTCTAGGTACACTTGGATTTGTACGTGGTATCTTATAAAATATATGGCATGTACTAGTATAATACTGTGGTGAACTTGAAGGCGATTTGTTTGGATATATTTGTAATATCATGGCCAAGACCTTGATCTTGTTTTGGCATTCTTACGACCAACAAGAATGTTTGCGATCCCCCCACAGGATCCTCCGTTTTTGTCCGACTATGTGTACGACCACCATAGTGATGTGTATGTTGTGAAGTCTTGCCAACATGAGCGAGGAAGGGGCCTACTTGCCATTGCGGGTGAGTCGCGTGTTGAGGTGCTTCTGCGTGTAAGTCAATATTTTAACTACGAAGATTTTCGATTCTAATCTTGTTTTTTTGGTGCGAAAATAGGATACCTCACAACGATTTCTCTCGTTGAAACCTGTTGCGTCATTCCATGTCGGTGCTACTGCGATCGCGTTGGACTGGTCCCCTGAGGCCATCTCACCTGCCTCGTCAGATAATTGGAACATTGAGTGAGCCCAAGATAGAAAAATTCCCCCTCGAGTTTATACTAAACTATGAAAGGCTCGGCGTAGCATGTGCAGACGGGAACATGCGTATTCTTCGCAAAACACCCCATACTCCTTCCACCGGCGAGATTCGCGTCTTTGGTGGGGGCACAACCGGGCACAACGCACGCATCACCTCGCTTGCTTTTTCATCTGCCCGAGCGGGCATGCACGTCGCCAGCGTAGGCGAGGATTGCAACCTCCTCATCTGGAACTTGTCAAAACGTATCAAGACCGAGGATGATCCAGATGCCTCGGACGCGGACATGGACCTCTCCATGACTAACGGAGACGACCAGGCTCCAAGCGCATATCCCATCCCGTTTTCACACCCACTGCAGGACGTTATTGCACATGACGCGAATGCACGGGCCCTGCTAGTTGCTGACTCGCGGGGCACAGTGTCTTTAATTGACTGGGCGGGGTCTGAGAACGAAGAAGACACTCCAGACGGGTGGCACCGCCAACGTGTAGTCGAGTTGATGGATCCAAGACGCGTTGCAGAGGGCATTACGGGTGTACGGACATCAGGTGTCCCGCTTAACTCTTCCTTAGGTGGAGGAGCAGACTGGAAACCTGATGACCCTAATATGTGAGTGCACTGCAGCTTTGGTTCCGTTGCGAACTGATCTCTTCTGAATAGAATTGGAGCTACATATGGCCCTCGTTGGATGATATGGGATTTACGGAGGATTCAAGGAGGTAAACCTATCGCAACTGGAGAGGGGTTCCTATCAGGTGGACACCGTTTCAGGTGTGGCTCGACATCTATATAAAAACGTTCCGAATTTTAACTGGCTCTTCAGATGGTGTCCCACTGATGAAAACCTTTTTGCTGTCTCCACAACTTCGCCGGTGCCAGGAGCTGCGATCAAAGTATATCATACTTCTTTTCCAGGTGGTGAGTCTTAGAAATAGTCTTTATAGCCGTTGATCGCTCATTCTCCAACCCTCACAGCTCCTCGAACATACCAATTATTAGGAAGACCCCACCGCGTACGGGACATTGATTGGCTCACCGAGTTGCCTGCCCCACCCGACCCGCAAAGCGAACATGAAAATGAACTGCAAGCGCGAGTTCCGTCACCTCCCTGGCTGGCAGTTGCAGTTGGTCGCAAAGTGTATTTCGTAAATGCTCTTGAAGAGGTTGGTGCTCTCAACGAGTATGGGATTTAGAGTTACAGCGAGAATATATGCTACACACCATAATCGCAGTTTCAAGGAATGCTAAATTATGTTTGTTGGGATGAGATCCGGCGCTTACCTCTGACCGCTTAGCGCCGGGCGTGTGCACTTACCTCACCGCCTATCAGCGACCATGTCTGCTGAACTCAAAGCAGAGGGCCAGAAGAAGTCCAGATCTAAATCGGCACGATCGAAACAATCCTCGAGCAACAACGCATCCAAGCTTAAAGTGGTGATTCGTAGACTACCACCCAACCTTCCAGAGAATATATTTTGGCAGAGCGTCAGCAAGTGGGTCACAGATGAGAGCGCAAGCTGGAAGTTGTATGTTCCGGGAAAACTCAGAACAAAGTGAACACGCCTATTATCATGTCTTATTCATATTTATAACTGACAAGTCATATTAGACTGCACAGGGAGAATGTACCGTCGCGAGCATATGTGGAGTTTGCAACTCCCGAAGCTGTTATCACATTTAACCGGGACTACAATGGGCATGTCTTCCGCGATAAACAAGGTACATTTACCTTCATTATTTTATGATGGTACAACCTTAGTCCAGCCTTATTCCCTAGGTAATGAGTCAGTGGCTGTTGTTGAGTATGCCCTGTATCAGAAAGTGCCCCATGAGAAGCGCAAGGCCGACGCTAAGGTTGGGACAATCGAATCAGGTGTGATGAATCCCCGAAGGCTGAGTATATAATCAGTCATCCTCATCTCCATAACACAGATGAAGATTTTATCTCGTTCCTTGAGGCCTTGAACAAACCCATGGAACCAACACCTGATATAAACGAATTGGTGGCACAAGGCAAGTTGTTTAACTCGCTAGTTTTAGAGCTGCCTACTTATCACCAAATTTCAGCTGCAACCACGACAGAACCTTCCTCGACCCCACTGCTTGATGCACTCAAAGCTGCAAAAGAGGCTTCCACCATCAAAGGCTACCACTCCCATTACCGTGAACAGTCTAGCCAACCGCGGAAGCAAGATCTCGAAGATGATGATGCATTTAATCGCAACGCACCCTTGCTACTCAAGAACCAGCAAGATTCTGCCGCGTCGGGTGGGCCTGAACCACCCATCAGAGAAGTTGAAAGGGGAAAGGAGAAAGAGAAAGAGGGGGACAGGAAGGAGAGGGATGAGATAGGAAGTGGTGGGAAGAAGGGGAAAAATAGGTCGAAACCAGTAAACGGGCCTAAGTCACCTAAGCCCGTACCCTCCGCGCCTCAACCGCCAACCTCCTCAGCTCCAACCCGTCCCACTACCGAGTCCCTGCGTCCGAGGCCAACTGCCAGAATGAATGCGCACGTATTGGCCGCATTGGGCGCAACCACGTTAGCACGAGGTGGGCGGAAAGGGGGCAGACAACGCGAAATATCTGGTGGTACACCAAACGCTGATACCTCAGCCCAGTCAACGACAGTACCAACACCAGCACCCGTAACATCTACCCCGGCTCCAATCACGGCGCCGCCGCCGCCTCTCCCTGCTGGAGTTATAGCAATATCGCCGCCTTTGAAGCCACCTAAGAGCGGTCGTGGTAAGGGTCGTTCGCGGGGTGGGCCAAGCAATGAAACAGGTGGGGGTCCCGCGCCAACAACTCCATCAAACCCCGCAGACATGCCGCGCATCGATGACCCCAACCAGGCACTACCTCCAGTTATACCCGCACAACGTGGCAGAGGTGGTAACCCAGGAAGAGGGAGGGGTGGAAGAGGGAGAGGGAGGGGCAGGGGTGGGGGTGGAGGTGCACGAGCAGCAGACGACCAACCAAGTACCTCAACGGGCTAACAGAAAGTGGATTATGAAGTCCGTTCCATTCTCCTACTCATTCGTCGACCTATTCTGTCTAAAAATCATGTAAAATAAAGGTGAACCCACTAGCAATTAAATTTGGGGCATATATGGGCCATAGTTCATTCAGGCCAACAAAACATCTTCGAACTCCAAGCCATCCCTCAAAGAAGCTCTCTGTAAGCGCACTTCATCTCGCTTACTCATTTGTTGCTCTTTTCGGGAATCCCTGTTTTCCTTCCTTCTGTGAGCTCGACTTTTCTTGTGTTTGTCCCACTCAAGCTTTTCGTCTAACATGACTGGCTTCCGAGGGTCCGTGGTGCATACGTCACACGTAACCTTCCTCCTCTCGTTCGTGCTGAAATATAGGTGACAACAGTCAAGTAGCTGGAACGAATAGTAGCACAGAAGTACATACGGCGGGGCCGATCCAATTTCACGCATGAAACTTTGCAAGAGTTCAGGTGGCTCGGTTTTTGATGGTTTGAATCCATTCAAAAAGTCTAGTAAACAAATTAACGTAAACGAGATGAACGAGTTTTTAACTTACCCCTCAAGCACTCAATAGATGGCTTTAAAATTGTTTCGCTCCACGTGGTAGGATCTATTTCAGTTCACCAGATAATCAGTATCCTACCAGAAGATCAATGTAATTTTACCTACCCTTTAGTTCAAGAAGCACAATGTGCGTATCACGTGAAGCTAAAATTGCGGGAAGCAAGCGTGCTTTCAACCATTTAATTTGGCGGGTAGCGTATTGCCGTGTTGCGAGTTTCATCTGTTCGACTCCACGGTCAAATTCTACCTGGGGCCGGTTTGGGTCCTTCAGGTAGGCGTCGAACTCTTTGTAGCCTAATATAAAGTTTGATCTATCATCAAAAGTTGGGGCGGAGTGACTAACCTATAGCTTGATTTAGCCCAGCCATTTGTATTTTACTGTCGACCCCCGGCACTATGGACCTCATGTACTCAACCTCTTCTCTGAGCCCTGCACAGGGCTTAAATACATGTCCTGGCTTGGGCTATAAATACGAACCAAGTTGTACCATCTTGTCGACTCGGGAATCAAGCATTGGGTTCAAGTCAGCTGGGCTCATGTACAACCAAAAGATAATTGTCGGAAACCTATCAAATTGGTGAATGCCCGCGCAAAAATTTGGGTGCATATTACCTTGCAAGAGGATCTGGTTGGGCACCATATGCATCTCGAACAGTTGTGTTTGACTCCTTAATAATATTTAAACTTCGTAATACTTTCCTAGAGTCCTTCCAATGCCAGCGAGCCGCTGTTGCAGGGTCTAAGTAAGAGAGCAAGGCATGCAAGTTGAAGGCAGTGGTTTCATCCACATCGTCTCCACGAGGTGGGAGATTATCGAAAAGCCGTCGAAGAGAGGAGGGCAAATCGGGGACAGAAGTAGTATCGGTTACCTGTGAAGGGAACGGTGACCCATTCATAGCATCCTCAAGTGATGTAAGACGGTTGGTAAAGAGCAAATGTTGTAGCCAATAAGTGGTCCCTCCCACCACGACAGGGAGTTGGTTGGTTGCATGGGCAGCATCGATCTGCAACATTCAAGTGATATCATTTTCATCATACTGACCGATGCTCACCTCAAATATTGCATTAGCAACCCAGTCTGTAACTATGTATTCTTCGTGGAGCTCTCGGAAATCAAATAGGGCATGTTCAATGCCATTCATCTCGTGCTTGCTGATCTTGTTAGTTACAAGGTCAAGTCCTTTGTATGCTTGCATAGCATCGGCGTTAATAATCTTAGAGCCCTTCCAGGATCTAGCAGTTGGAACTAATCCATCTCGCACCGCGCTAGCAAGCTCGATTGATAGACGCGACTTCCCAACACCGGTACTACCGACGACAGCAACCAGAGGCAAGAATTCAGTCATCTTCGACAGCGATCGTTGAGATTGAGAAAAGATCCGTGAGAATCTAATTCGCGTATTGCAACAAAGCATTCGGTACGTATTAGGCCATCACTTTGCTCTACGGTAAAGATTTCAAGCCAAGGTGAGAAAAGAGACGCCTTCTAAGCTTAGTAACAATTCCAAAATTGTTATCGCCCTTACACGTGACCTACATGACTCGCTTTCCGAAAGCAAACATAACACTTGATCTAAAGTAAACGCCCACCCTAACACCTCGACGCTACGATTTAGAGCTTAGTCCTAACACGGGCCTCGCGCTTGATGATGTCTGAAGCCTAAATTCGACGTTTGAATGACAGAGTAAGGCCTGCTGCGAATAAAGCCCTCACCTTCTCCCCCAACGCATACAGAGTTGCCTGGGGATGGCATGACATACTGAGTGGGAATATGCTTCCATCCACAACTCTGGAAGAAGTAGTCGAGTCTATGAACAATGTGAAACCAAGTCACAACTGACCTTAGGTTCTCGGTGCCATACACCTGGACCAATCAGTCGATGTGTAGACTAGATAACTCCATGCTTACCTTGAGCTTCGAGTCAACTACACCACCATCTTCTCGTGGCATCATCGAATTTGTCCCAATAGGATGGTGCGCGCTTTCAAGTAATGCTTTAGCGTAATTTTCTAATTCCTTGTCAGTAAGTTGGTCGGGTCGGGGGTCAACAGGCTTTAGAATGAGAGAGGCCAATGGCTCGGTGCTTGCAACTTTTTGAGCATACTTGAGCCCAGCAACCATCATTTCAAGGTCGAATTGGTGATCATAGTAGCGTGGGTCAATGACAGGCGGTTGTAAGGGATCGGCTGATGCAGCGTGCTTCAAGAATAGGCGTAAATCTAAGGGTCAAAATGTAGTAATTTATAACTCACAACACCACCACGAGAGACAGGTTGCATCAAAACGCTGAGGAGCGAGACATATCGACTGCTATCCAAAGGCTGGCTCGCTCCAGGTGTGCAAAACTCGGGCACATGCATAACCCTACGAGAACAGGCCACATGAACCATAGGTTCCCCAAAAGGTCCTAAGAAATTTTATACGTACTCGAGCTGACCACGGTTGGGATCCCTAAGCCACCTCCGTTGTATCTTCAAAATCTTCTGGTGGCCTGAGTGCTGACTATCCCTTTCGAGCCGGCTGAGCATAGAGTCTAGTCTATCTCCGAGGTGGGTTGGGACAAAATTACCCAAAGGTATCATCGAGAAGGCTGAATGAATTGAGGCGAGCATCCCACCTCCTTGGCGTTTGCTAGGCTCGAGTGTTAGATATTCAAAACCAGCTAGAAAACTGCATCGTCTCACTATCGCTCCAGCTCGCGCTTGGCGAACTCTGTGTTACGCAGTACATCACCAGTAATTGTACTTTTGTCCCTAAGTTCAAAGGTCGAAGGTACTAGAAGATGATCCTATTAAGGCAATCAATTCAAGCCTTAGAAACATTTAACCTACAACAAGATACTTACCTGAAGGTTCTCCCCTAAGGTACGAAAACAAGATTAGAAGACTTGTAGGTTCTCACAAGTGGGAGCACCTTACCAACTCCCGGGAGATCAACCAAGTTAACTATCCCTAGAGCCTGAAGACGTCTAGGACAACCGATACCTGAAACAGCCGTATTCAGAATCGGCCGGTCTAGAAAATAAAAAAGCCAGTCGTACCGGACCGCTCTAGTATAACCGGACTCATATATGCGCCTGCATAGTATATTTACCATTTACCATACGTGATAAGAATTGAATAAACAACATACCCGCACAAACAATAACCTCCCTACTAGCATTGACTTGAAGCGAAGTGCCAGAATGAATAAATTCAACGCCAATAGCTCGATGACCACTGAGGCTGTCGGTAGGTGGGTGGAAAAGAACTCGGTTTGCATGGGCTCCGACCAATATGTGTAAATTGTGTCGCGCAGCGTTGGGTTCAAAGTAGGCAGTAGTAGCAGAACTCCTGCCCGATGTTTTTGGGTCAACGGTAGCAGTTACCTACGATTGAGTCATTACAGATGAAGCGATACTATTATTCGCCTGCTTACTGTAAAAGTCCCGATGTTGTGCCCAGCGTTCTACGATACAGCATGACGATACTAACATCATAGTACTCGGCATAAGTACATACCGCTTTGGGGTTCGGCCCGATCCCTAGGTTTTCGAAGCTTTTGAGAAAGGGGATATGCGTATCCCCTAGCCATGGAACGAAGGATCGTTGCAAAGGCCCAGTAGTACCGCTGATTTCTGGTTCAAACGTGGCGGCATTCTCCTGTGCCCAGATGTCGTCAGGGGGTGGGTGAGCCGTTTCGGATTTACAAAAATAGGGGACCCAATCGTCCCATCCCCACTCGGAGTTCCCCAGTTCGCTGAGAGCTGTAGTGAGTCAGTTACATGAACCTTACTTTAGAAATGGTTCTTTCGTGCAGATTCACCATCATAATCTTCTCGAATACCCCTGTGATATGAGCACGCATCAGAATGACAAGGGAAAAACTGCGGAAACACAAACCTGAACCAGGTCATCGTGTTGATAACTGAGGTTCCGCCCAGAGTCCTGCCCCTTGGTAGCGGAATTCTGCGGCCATTGACCGAAGACTGGGGGACAGTTTTGAACATCCAGTCGAATTCTGGGTCCCCATGAGTTTTCCAAAAGTATGCTGATGCTTCATATCAGTATGTATTTTGCAGAGGCACAATATCTAACTCTCACCTGGGACACACACTCGGCTATCCCCAGATACATACCCTCCAGCTTCTAAAACTGCAACGTGAATGTTAGGGTCTTCGGAAAGCCTGAAAGAACCAATGTAAGCTCTTTCAATATCCACAATATCCACAATTTACCTCGCAGCAATAACTAGCCCAACGACGCCGCCCCCTGGAGAAGTCGAGATTAGTCATACCACACCGACTAACCTAATCCTTCAGAAGACTAATCATACCAACGATGACGTAGTCGTAAGTCCTTAAGGCAAAAGAATCAGAATCGGTGTATAGCATGGTAGTACGAGGAGAAAACCCGGAATTGTACTTTGATTATGCATCCAAATGTCCACGTGTAAACAAAAGTAAACCCAGACCAAGAGACAGCCTTGTATTTGGCATGACAAACTGTCGGATGCTTACACATGCGTTTCAGAAATTGAAAATTTATGCGGTGAACGTGTATAATCGAGGGTGTCACGGGGAGCACGTTTATGGGTGGAAATTACAGGACAAACCCTCGCCTCCAGGTAGAGTCACTTCAACGTTGCCATACCTGCTGGAACAAACGAATTTTGCGTAAAATCGACGTAAAAACTTCAATCTAAGTTAGGTAAATTATGAATTTCAGTCCTACTGGGGCTGCATGTAACCATGAATGTATATTTTTACTTCTAGATAGGGGAATTAACCGGCGTTTTCGGACATCCAGTGTCAAGCCAGCTTTCGACATTATCTAAATCAAGATGCTTTTAGCATTCACCGCCGATCGATGGGCCTCTGGGAATGAACCTTACCAAGGCATTCGTCCTCCACATCATGCAACATACGCTTCACGCTGCTCCCCCGGTGCTTTGCAAGTTGTTTATTCAGCCAAACGTCCTCTTCCAAACCATTGATCACTCACAGGGAGGAGAGTTGCCCGCTCTGAAGTCATGAGGTAGGGGTGCACCTCAGGTTCATTTTCGAACACATCTAGCCCAACGCGAGCAATCTGATCATTTTTCATTGCACGCACCAGCGCATCCTCGTCGATTACTAGATATGCTAGAATAAGCAATAGGAACGCATATTATTCAAGAAATGCATGCCTGCCCCTCGACTGGTATTGACGATATATGCGCCCCGTTTCATCAAAGCAAATTGTTTGTCTGAAAGCAGGTGTCTGGTTTCTTTTGCTAGCCGCATTAGCAGAGTGAAAGTTTCCAAAATGACATGAATTACCCTCTGTAAGCGGGCAATGAAGGGTAACAAGGTCTGATTCGGCTAGCAGCTGGTCAAGAGGTTTATAAATCGCGCCGTTCTCACCTGGCAAACACATACATATATATTTCAGTTTCAGTTATGAATATGAATTAAGAAGAATCGTACCAGAGGGCGGGAGCCGGTGTCTGTTAGTATAGAGACATTTCCCCACCCCCAATGCTTGTAGTTTCTTTTGCACAAGCTTCAAAACCCATGACTGAGTACTCTAGCAGTGGCACCGCAAGTCAAAAGCTTCTCGCCCACCCACCTGTCCAATTCGCCCATTGCCAATAATACCTGCACGCAGAGGTTTCAGATAAAAATTTATAAAGACTAAACAGAAAAATTACCAATAGTCAAGTCTCTAATGTCATCAGTATACTCAAGCCCCTTGTTCCATTGACCTTTGCGTAACGTCATCTCGGCTTGGGTAGTTGCTCGTGTCACTTGCAATATCAGAGATACTGTAGTCATTGCAGTAGGTCTTGAAAGACACATTCAGTACTCGATTGATCGTCTTTCCTCGCTTTACGTGTACCCACTCGGAGACAGCAACCGGAGAATTTGCATAGTATGCGCCGATCTGCGTTAAATAGTTGACATCAACGTGATCGTAGCCAGCACCAGAACCAGCGACAAGCTTAAGATCCTTTGCAAGTGGAAGAAAAAGTTCCTTGTCCCATCGGCCAGCAGCGTAGCCGATGAATCCTGGGAAGAATACAACTACTTGAGGTTGTCTTTCGGCAGCTAGCCGCTTAAAATCATTGATCAATGCTTGGCGAGAGCTTGATGTAACAAGCTATTATAGAGTAGAAAGCGTCTTAAGAGATCCAGTTGGTATTTTGCAACTAGGAGCGTATGTCTCACAGAGATATGACAATGGTTTCCTAGCCGTTTAAGCCTATCGTTAGTTTTGATTTTGTCGATATCCGCACATATAATCACTGCTCGTCGTAATATGCTAGACATTGAAGATATCCTTCCGGCGGATCGAAAGATGTAGGCGGGGGCAGATTGAGGACTTCCTTCTGTTACAAGGTCTGTATTGAACCGCAGAAAACGTCGCTTAATTATATTCTGTAACAGCGCCTGGCGCTTAATTTATGCGACTAAACACTTGTATACGTCTGACCAACGTCGGCGGCTGTGTCAGGCGTTGTAAAACTCGACTATATAATTATTTTTCAGCAGTGCAATGATGGGAAACGCACAAAATTATACTTCCTAGGCTGTATTTACAGATATAATACCATTTTTGGCGAGTTTTGAAGAGGAATTAACCTTCCCCTCGTCTGTCACACGTTGTGGGAAAGTCCTCCGTACCTCATTGCGGCACTGTGATGTCAATTGGATGAGTGATACATATGTATTTCAGGTATAGCTCCAGTTTCAATACTCGTTTCACTATCATGTAGCAAACATTATTTTCACTTATAGTGATATACATATACTGTATAGTGAAAATAGATGTCCCTCCCTGAGGCATAGGCCAAACAAGGATAAGTCGACATCTAGGCGCCGAGCGCTCTTTTGTGGACACTGTTCCACAACAAACACCACAACATCATCGTTCAATAGCCGACTATGGCGAATACTACCGTCAAAGGTGCTATTCATATACACGGGCAGAACCCTCAGGTATTTAGATGATTGTTATATGCTTGCTAGCGCCTCATAGAGATATTTTTAGTTCCTCGTTGAGAAAGTCATTCGTACGCGAATTTGGGAATCAGAGTTTTGGAAAGAACAATGTTTCGCCCTCACAGGTCGGTTTTCCTAAGCTAGAAAGTTTAATAACAGAATTAAAGCGTGCCTATGCAGCTGAATCGCTGATCGACAAAGCAATAGAACTCAACAGTATTGGTGGTGTCTATGGGAATCAAAGGCCAACCCACTTTCTTTGTCTTCTTCTCAAACTCCTTCAAATCCAACCCGAAAAAGAGATATTAATTGAGTATTTGATGGCGGATGAATTCAAGTGAGTTTTTATACTCCACATCTTCGCGAGTACTCATGTTTTGTGCTAGGTACTTGAGGGCTTTAACTGCGATGTATATTAGGATGACATTTCCTGCCGTCGAGGTATATGAGTTACTTGAGCCCCTGTTAAAAGATTACAGGAAATTGAGGCTAAGGAACATGAGTACGTGTAGTATCCCAATTCTAACTTGTAACTTACTGAGATGCCCGCGCAGCGGGATACCATCTTACTTTTATAGACGAGTTTGTAGATCAGTTATTGACGGAAGAGCGCGTATGCGACATAATCCTTCCGCGTCTAATGAAACGGGCAGTCCTTGAAGAGACAGAAGGCCTTGCACCAAGAACCAGCGTTTTGTTCGAAGCAATGGCGGGCAACAAGTCTGGGAGCGAGGACGAGGGTGAAGACAGAAAGGTCAGAAATGGTTCTAGGAGTGCTGGGTTGGAACGTTCTGTCTCTCGAGGTCGGTCGCTATCTCGCTCCTCACGTACTTCTAGCACTCGTTCGAAATCTGGTTCCGCAAGTATCAAGGAACGGTTTGTATCTAAAAGCCCGTCTCGCTCTCGCTCTCGATCTCCCGCACAAGCTTCTCGTTTGCGTACGCGCTCACCTTCACCATATCGTTCTCGATCGAGGAGTATCTCACCTGATAGGATGGAAGTGGCAGAGCCATAGTGTTTCATTAGTTGTCTGTATTTTACATCATATTTACCCCAATTCCTGGCAAACACGAGTAAACTCTAGCGATGGTCCTTGCCTTATATAAGTTCTCTGTGCACAAGATCCGCGCCGCAGACCCAGTCACGAGGGTCGTGTCAATGAGCCTGATGAGGTGTTTAAAGGTGCTCCTCTTTCCCTATCAAGTGCGAACCCATTCGCGTTTTACACAATGATTACTCGACACATATTAGCCCGCAATTTTGGACGTTGGCTGGTGAGGCTTGTGGTGGTGGGTCAAAGTGTATCACTGACGTATTTCCTTTTATAATTAGCCAAATGTAATAAGGTCAAGACCATTGTCTCTCACTTCTGCCGTGCGGTCCGAGGGGGTAGAGCCGCCTCCAGCTGGAGGTCATTCATCAAGTATCGCCGAATCACCTTTGTTACGAACAACGCGCGAAGTAGCACTCCGAACCCCAGGAATTAGCTGGAAAGATGAAGCCAATGAAAATGGGCGAGAAACGCGAAAGATGAACATGTATCAATCGCTCCGGGAAGCAATGAGGTCAGTTTAATGTCGAATGATTAAGGAGGTACTTGATCACCGTCTGTAGCGTCGCAATGACTAAAGACGATACTGCTGTTGTTTTTGGAGAGGATGTCGCGTTTGGGGGTGTTTTTCGATGCACTATGGGGCTGGCTGAAGAGTTTGGTAAGGTTATCTGGTGGTACACCGAATTCTCACTGATTCCAAACCCTTAGGTCGACAAAGGGTATTCAACACTCCGCTCACCGAGCAAGGGATTGCTGGTTTCGCCATTGGGCTTGCTTCCATGGGACACACCGCCATTGCGGAAATCCAGTTTGCAGATTACATTTATCCTGCCTTCGATCAGGTAAATCAGACACTTATTTACAAAGCTGTGTCTCAACAAGTCATCACCAGATTGTAAACGAAGCTGCCAAATTCCGCTATCGCTCGGGCGGTCGGTATAACGTGGGAGGACTAACAATTCGAACGCCATCCATGGTACGGACCTGACGCATTTTAGCGCCCTTTGCTCATCTGGTTGCACCCAGTCCGTTGGACATGGAGGTTTATACCACTCACAATCGCCTGAAGGATTTTTCATGGGGGCTGCTGGACTTAAGGTATCCCGTCTGTTATTGTTTAAAGTTTGACTGTTGACATACTCTTGCAGGTTGTAATTCCGCGGAGCCCGATTCAAGCAAAGGGATTATTACTCTCTTCGATTAGAGACCCCAATCCTGTCATATTTTTAGAACCTAAGATTCTTTACCGTTCATCTGGTGGGTCATCACATCAACTTATTTTATCTTGTCGGAGCCTGACTGCGACAACAGTCGAACAAGTTCCAGTCGACGATTATGAGTTGCCCTTAGGAAAAGCAGAAATAATGACCAAAGGAAACGACCTCACATTGCTAACTTACGGCTCCCCAGTGTACACCTGCGAGAATGCAACAAATCTTCTTCGGAATCCACCCCCGTCCATCGCCCACCTCATTCCAGAGTCTGTCCGTGGCGCGTCAATTGAACTTATTGACTTAAGGACCATTCTACCCTGGGATGTCCACACTGTTGTCGAGAGCGTGAAGAAAACTGGGAGGCTGGTGATCGTACATGAGGCGGGGAAAACCATGGGACCAGGAGCCGAGATAGCTGCCGAAGTCACTAAACGGTGTTTCTTGAATTTGCATGCACCCGTAAAGAGGATAACTGGTGAGTGTCAATTATTAGGAAAACCAAGAATCTATGAACTAACCGTGTTCTATTTCTAGGGTGGGAGTAAGTACAACATCTACTGACCTTCGAGAGCTTGATTAACATATTTTTAATATTATTGCAGTACTCCTGTTGCTTTGGTTTACGAGAAGTTCTACATCCCCGACGCTTTACGGATTGTGGATGGGATAGTGGAGACACTCAAGTATTAATGTTTCACTCTTGGATGGATTGTTGTAATTGCGTTGAACGAGGAAATCATTTACTTTGGTATATTGGCCCTGATTTGACGTGTAGTTCCATGCGTTGTGTCATCTAAATGGACCGCTTGTCGAGGTATTTATGACCGTATTCCAACAGCCTAAAGTCATGTCAAGCGATGCTGCATAAATCAATAATCGACTCACCAGTCTGGTTCTATCTCTGTAATAATTCTTATTCTACAATCGGAGTTAGGAATGCTTGTGACAAGGATTTATAGCCACGCACTGGGTCTTTTTCGTCTCTTCCATCTCGTGAAATACAACCCAACCAGTTCGTGGTTTGCGAGTGAACATGACCGAATTAGGATGTACGTGTAGCACCTAGTCGTAGGCTTAGTGATCCAAATTCTGATATTGTGGAGTGCAACCTACAGTATCGCCTCGGACAGACTGATAAGTTCCATCGGGGGACCATCTGGCTCCATTTCTCCAGTAGCCACTGACAAGGCACCGACGCAAACGTACTGCATCGCCCTCGCAACTCTCCAAAGGCAGTCCGAACCTCGTCATGTATTTTTTCAGCTGTGTACGGATTGAAATCGCGCGAGAGAGGGCGCGAAAATTGAGCGCATGAGAACGGCACCATGACGCAGACTGTCCGTGGCGTACGAACGCATTATACGCTATCGAAATTGCTTAGTGGAAGCTTAGTACGAAGAGGAGTGATTTACCATTTAGTAGGGTCAAGTGATCCTAGAAATATCCATAAGAGTCCCGCATATACGTTCATACGAGTGGCTCACCCCTTCCTCTGCAGTAAACTTGCGACGCTCCAATTCGGCCAATGCTCCAGCCGGACCTTCGGGGATAATAAATGCATCTTGTACGGCTGTCATAGCCGCAATGGTAAGAATCTCCTGGCCGCATCTATATTCTTTAGAGCTGAAAAGCTAAGACCCAAGTATATGGTTAGATAATCGCGTGGTTGGACACCCACTGGACCCACCATCCGAGCAATGGTCACTTCCACAGGACATTCGGCAACCTTAGCTCCAACTTCAGTCAAGGCACCTTCCTGGCCAATCATCCCGGCTCGTATGAGCCCTTCAAGTGCCCTAAGCACACTTTCCGATGGTGGGGGACTGATCCATTCGAATCGCATAAAGTCATCGATACCCAAGCTTTTCAACTGAAGAAGGGGAGTTGTCAAGTCTGTACGAGTGAGCTCGGGTGGGGTGGCCTTGGGTAGTGAATCGAATGCAGCTGCGGGGTACAGCCGGTAGCAAATTCCAGGCGCAGTACGCCCAGCACGTCCAGCACGCTGCGTGGCCGAAGCTTGAGAAGTGGGCACCACGGAAAGTGACGAAAGGGCGTTGGCAGGATTGAATGTCCGAATCTAATACCTCGTAAGAATTTGAGCATTACGGACGATGATAGACCGACCTTTACGAACCCGCAATCCACTACAAACCTAATACCGTCTATCGTCACGCTAGCCTAAACAGGGTTAACGACTTGCGGTCAGATGTTGTGCTGCGACAGACTCACTTCTGCAATATTGGTTGAAACCACGACCTTGCGTGTCCCCCGCTCTGCTGGTTGGAATACTGCGAGTTGGTCATCCGTGGATAGTCCAGCATGCAATGGAAGAGGGACTAGTTGAGGTGCGCCACGCGGGAGCCTTGAAAACATAAACGAGAGGGGTCAACCAGCATTATCGAAAAAACGCACTTAGGGACTAGTTCAGAAAGTTCAGAAAGGCAGCGATCAATTTCTTCACGGCCAGTTAGAAACACTAAAATGTCGCCCTGTCCAGGCTACAGAACGGTATGATTCAGCTACCCCATTTAAGACTAGTGAGCACCGCCTTTACCTGCATGTGGAGCCCCCATACTACCCGAACTGCTTCTGAGACATAGTCTTCTGTAGGCTCCTGTAGGTACGCTACTTCAACGGGATACATGCGCCCCTCAAGGCTAACAATGGTTGCTTCATCAGTACTATTGTCGCCTAGAGTAACAGCCCCGGCAGCACCAGCCACCGGGGGTCCAGAATTGAAGTACCCTAGGAAGTACTTGGCCTCGAGGGTTGCTGAGGAAACGATAAGCCGGAGGCCAGGTCGTTTGCGACGAATTCTAACAGAGGCAATGCGTATTAATGGCCTCCAGATCCTCGAATGAACATAACCCTCACCTACTTCTTAAGAACACCCAATAACAAGTCGGTGTAAACACTTCGTTCGTGAGCTTCATCAATCTAAAATAGAGTTAAGGCAGTCTATTAAAGTCGAGAATGAGTGTTTACCATGATGACGCTATACTTGCTCAGCAATGGGTCGATCATCGTCTCGCGGAACAGCATTCCATCCGTCAGATATTTGATACGCGTCCGCGTTTTGCTACTAACGTCCTCGAATCGAATAGTATACCCCACCTACAAAGAGATTTCGGTTGGATTCCTTCGCTGCAAAACTTGACACACCTCGTCACCCAGGACAGTGCCGACTTCCGTTGCAACTCGAGAAGCCACAGATGTCGCAGCCACTCGTCGAGGCTGGGTACATGCAATAATATTCCCATTAGATGCCCACCCCGCTTCAAACAAATACTGAGGCAGCTCTACCTCTAATTTCAAAAACATCATTACTCGCGGAATAGACACGGCACTCACGAGTCGTCTTTCCACAACCAGTTTGTCCTACAACAATAACTACACCATACTTCTCAACTGCATAAAGTAATTTTTCGCCTACAACAGCTGAGTCCCTTGCACCACATTGAAAAAGCCAACCCGAACATACGATGCTTAAATATCGGCAACCGCTCTCTCTGCGCTTGAATACCCAAGTTAGACGAGGCCGGCGCAGAATGCAGAATATTATCTTCGGTCTCGGTGGCACGGTCCAGCGTGCTTCCGGGAGCAGACGCGCCTGGCTTCCAAAATTGCATAGTCGACATGGTCGCGGTCGAGAAACCTGGCCTTGGCGCTTATTCCTCATGGGGAATGTGGCTGTGTCACCGTAGCTGCCAACGCTCTCCACCACATCGAACTCGTCTGATGTCTTCCCCCGACGCCCAACAGCCTCCTATAGGGACTGAAGATCCCGCAACCAAGGTTGGATCAGAGACAAGCTCTGACGACGAACAAGTTACCACGAATAGCACCCCCTCAGAAACAAAACTGGGTGATGATGCCGACACGGATACCAAGCTCACCATGGAAGAGCGGGCAGCGAAATTGCAAGCGCTACGAGCTAAAATGGTAAGCCCATTTATAGTCTATTCTCAAACCGCTCACCCAAGCTAAACAGACTTGCCGCACACACAGCGCGAATCGACAGCCGCAAACCGCAAGGACTTGATCTCGGAACACAACAAGACCAAGTTTAGCGCTAAACAGGCTGTTCGACTTGAAAAGCAGCGAAGGCTTGCTGAGACTCTGCGTGAGACTGTAGATGCTGAGGAACGTGGTGAGGACTTGGAGCGTCGGAAAAACTGGGAGTATAGCATCGAAGAGAACGATGAGTGGGAGAAGCGCAAGGCACGAAAGGAAAGGAGGGCGGACTTCCAGTTCCATGGTGAGTTTAGCCTCCAATCGATGTATTGGCTGAGACTCAAATGCGAACAGACGATGCGCATGCGGCACGAAGAAAGTACAAGAAAGACCTAGACTTGATAAAACCCGATCTTGCTGCGTATCAAGCTCAAAAGGAAGCAGCGCTCAATCAGGGCTCAGTTGTACAAGCATTCTCTAGTGGAAGTTCCTCGAACGCTGTAACAGCCTCGGAGCATCTCTATCGTGATGCAAACACTCTACTATATGGCGATAACAAACCTACAGAGGAAGCGATTGACCGTGTCGTTGGCAAGCTCAATCATGAGTAAGTTTTTTCGCCTTGCTCCCCAGAACTAGCTAATAGCCTGTTACAGCATTGATAAACGAAACAAGTTCTCGCGGAAACGCAACAACGAGGAGGAAGGCGATATCACGTACATCAACGAACGTAACAAAGTCTTCAACAAGAAGGTGTGTGACTTGTATTATGGGTCAAATAGCATTCTAATTCGCTTAAAGATTGCTCGCTTTTACGACAAATACACTGCTGAAACCCGTGCGTCCTTCGAACGGGGTACAGCTATATAACTTCTCGCCCTCGACTTCAGGATTTTCTGCTCTCTATGACATTTTTTTAATTGCTTGTGTACACGTAGAATCAATCCTGCCAATAACACGCAACGTATATGATATTTAAGGTTTAGATCACTCGAACAATACTGATTTTATTCGTAAAATACAACACGCCACAAGGCCAAAAAATCATCAAAAAGCGTAAAACATTAAAAGTAGGTTACTCTTCCAAATCCCAAATAGAATGCATAAGTCACCGTGTCATCTAGGAGGTTCATTCAAACCATGAAGGGCGTACGCAAGGCGCCACGCCCAGCCCGACGAGCACTCGTACGGTTAAAATCCCAGCCGCTCCTCTCAATTTCCTCGGCACTACGCACAGTCGCCTCAAAAATTGAAGCGCGAGGCGTACTTCTCAAGCGGGCACGAGAAGGTCCATCTATAATAGTCACGTTGGTCGTTGGCGTCTTGGGCTTCTGATGAAGTGGAAGCCTAGGGAACGAGGCGCGGACAATCGAGTCGAGTTGAGGCCAGATTTCGTCCGACGTTCGACCAGAGAGCGTCACGAGCTTGGTCACCGAAGGATTAGCTGTGGAAGCGTAATAGTCTAGAAGAGGCGCTGTATGAGCATCAAACTGCTGTAGTCTACGACGGAAGGTTTCCTGTTACAACAATTAGACTACCAGATATGGGCGTACGGCAATATGCGCATACCTCGTTATCATCTGGGCGTTTGACAAGTGATTCCCCGGTAACGTCATCACGGCCTTGTACGCGTGGGCGATTATAAGATGTGTTGTAAACCCTTCCGGAAGGAAGATGTACCCATCGGTCTAAAAGACCCAATATGAGAATGGCACAACTACCAATGGCCTTACGGCCGCTCACCTGCAATGCGACTAAGAATCACGTCATCCGGTACATTTAGGTTGACAACAAGCGAGAGGGGCTGAGGCAGGTGACTATCCAATAGTTCGCCTTGTGAAAGGGTGCGCGGGAATCCATCAAGTACCCAGTGCTGCCCACGGAGGCTGTCCAACTTCTCCAGTATTATCTGCATAATAAGATGGTCGGGAACTAGGCCTACGATAGATAGATTAATTGGGATCGTGGCTCGCTAGTGCCCAAAGAGTATTAGTACACACCTCCTTGAGCAACAATAGATTCTGCCTCTCTGCCGATTGTGCTCTTCTCAGCGATGTGCTGACGGAGGAGGTCGCCGGTGCTGACAAAGTTGACCTTGTACTTTCCCATGAGGCGCGAGGACAGCGTGCCTTTGCCAGCTCCCTAGAGTCGAGTCAGCGAAGAATAACATCGCCATCAGAGGTACTCACAGGCTTGCCGAACATGAGCATCCGCAACAGACCGTCGCTGCTAGAGGCACTCGCGCCGTACGAGTCAAAGAGTGGTACGGCTCGGCCAGCAACCGACGACGAGCTGACGAAGCGTGCCGCAGATAGCGTGCCAGCCATCCTTAACGGAGCAAAGGAAAGGGAACGAACTCGGACAGATGCAAGGACCATATCTAAAATCTAAGGTGGAGTGGGGATCAGGCGAGCTAGTCTAGAGTGCGAGTTATATACTAGAGTACAATGGTCGTCGTCGTACGAGAAAACAAGTGGCCAGTTCAGGGATGCTGACATCTAGATCCCCAACAGGGCACAGCGTTCAAAATATCCCCATAATCAGCGCCGTTGCAAATTCATCCCACTTGATCATCACTCATCTCATTTATAATCATCAACGAACACCAACTAAATAATCCTAATTGAAAATAATAATGCATGCAACGAAAAGACACAACTAAACTATGTAGACAACCGACAAGTGAAATAAAAACAAAGAAACACTAAGAAAGATTTCATATCAAGATTCAGGACTAATGGCCGATACTCACGCTAATGCTGGTTCCTCATATGTCGTGTGAGGGCATCCCCTCGAGCAAGCACACGGCCGCAGATCTTGCAAGGGAACTTCGCACTGTTGTGGGCGCGATTCCACTCCCATTCACGGATATAAGACTTGTTGCAGCCACACAGGCAATGCACACGACCACTCCCATCCACCCAATACGGTTTATCTTCGTCGGCTTCCGAAGATTGACCCCCACCTTCTAAATATTGAGCTTGATAGACTAGGCTGCAACAACCCACCTCAGTACGTATTACACGACACTCTACATGTAGCCAGTACTCACTAGTCAGTGGTAATAGCAGATGAAGTCGCAATGGAACTCTGAGAATGAGTCTCTTCATAACCGGCGTGGGCTAACTCCGACGGATGAAATGACAGTGAGCTAGGGCCGGAGCTCCCAGGCTGATGATAATGGGGTCCCTCAAGGCGTCCTTGCCTAAAGTGGTTGGCAAAAGGTTCTGCTTCGAACATATAATCCTCTTCAAAACCATATGTTGAATATTGTGGATATGTAGCTGTCTCTACAGTAGACATATCATTGGGGAGGTACCCCGAGTAGCCACCATGATAAGGTGCTGTTGGTGGGTGGGAATCCGTTAGATACTGGTTTGTTTCGGGGGGGATATGTGGCCCCCTAATGTGATCACTGGTATAATATAGGTCATCAATATCCCAGCCAGAAGATATATTGTTTGTGTCTTCATGGTATTGCGTGTCGTACAAAGGACTTTTGTGTCCCATTTCAGGTGGCGACAACGGCACCCGCGTCAGTAACCAACATATATGCGCTCGCACGCCGTACTCACGATCGAGAGCCGCCGCCCGGTGTATAACGAGGGCTATTGTTACGAGAGTGGTGCATAGAAACCTGACTTAGACAAGTGGAAAAAAGTTGGGAGACGTGAGTTGGGGGTCTAGAGGAATGACAAGAGCCAAGCTTAAGTAGGACTTTATATGTGGCCCAACCCGATTCGCACCGCCAGTCAGTGCCCTTCGATCTCCGCGGAATGGAAGGTTATTACCCTTCGACTGTTGTAGAATGTGTAGACACTGAACACAGGCAAACTAATGATGCTCGAAGTGAGTCAAATATATAATACTAGAGCAATTTGCAAAGTGGCAGGCTAATCTGGCTAGAAATGGCTATGTGAATAAAGCTGCATCACTCAAAATGTCACTAAGTATGTCATAATACATGACCCAACCAGGTACACACAACCTCACGCTAGCAGGAGGTGGCCACCATCGCCTAATTCGGTATTCCCACCGGCTGGTTACCGGTTGAACCAGATCACGCCCCCGCATTCAGGACAAAGAAACTCAAGGCGCTCATCTGGCACTGCGGCGCCCCACCTCACGGATCTCCTAACTCGCGGGTTCAGACCGCCGCCAGTTCCCGGGCGCTTGATCAGCCGCTAGGGCGGTGTATAATCCGTGGGCCACACTTGTAGCCACTGCTGCCACCCTTACCGGTCGATTCATGATCATATCTCAGGATGGCGGATAATTCAACATGAATCCCTAGCAGCTCAAGGTGAGCAATTCTGGTGATCCTGGCGCAACCCAAATACGTAATTTGCCGATCCCCTACTTGTTTCTTTGAGAACATATTTTGTGTCGACACTGTAAGAGAACTTAAAATAGCCTATTATAGAATTATTTCAAACACTAGTTGGGAACAAACGGCCCGTTTGTGCCCGAGTCGACCTCAAAAACCTGATAGATCATGCGATCAACCGGGAATGAAGTACAATACAGAACTGCCTCCAAGTTGTTGGCTGGCGAAAGGCTCATCGGATAACCTGAACCTCGTTTAGTAGTGGAAAAGGTTGGTGGGGACTCTAGAGTTAGCTAAACTTGGACAATTGAGTTACAAGTCAGGATAAAAACCACCAGGGTCTGAATCTGATACGGTCAATAACTGTAATGAAACTGTAGCGGATTTATGCCTAGTTACACTGTCAAACTGTCGACTGAATATCTAGCCATTCGTGAACTCGATTATCTCTGTGTCCTTAAATGCGTTGACGAATACTCGTACCCTCACCCACCGCGCTAGCCTGGATTGCTTCGCGGCCTTGGGTCCCCCAGATCACTGGAGCCTATGACTCATATATTGATGGGCGGTCGCAATGTAGTGCTCGGCGGGCCCACCTCGATATATGCGCTCGCGTGACGCCAGCGTTGAGCAGAGCATAAGAGTTGAATCTTACCTGCTACTCTTGTTCTCTTGTTGATGCCTGCTGTGTGTCCTTGTCTGTGAATCAAGCCCCAAATAATTCATTTATATTTCGGAACTCCAGATTATATTAACCACCCTTGATCCATATGGCAAATTCCACAACGCCAGACAGATACAAAACTCAAAGTGAACATTCGACACATCAAGCCATAGCTTTGCTAACGAAACGCCAACACTAGCCACCCTGTTTATCATCCCGACCTCAAGACCTAAAAGGGCCAGGTAATGGCAGGACAGGGTCAGAGCTCAATGTCATTATTTGACACACGCATTGAGGTTTCACCCAAGTACAGTGTTTCCCAAGCGAACAGCCACTTATATAATCTCTCAAAGGCAAGTTTGATCACGATTGATACGATATTTATAATAATGCAAACACACCATCATCATCTTGCTTTTGAGGGGCTAAATAAATTGGCTGCCAGCTTGGGAGGCATTCAACGCTCTCTTTGCAAGGAAACCACGCATACAACTAGAACAATGCCAACATGCAGGAAAAATTAAAGATCTTTGGTTTGCAACAATGAATTTGAAATCGTGGTGTCAACCAAACTGGACTTGTTTTATGTGCTCACCCAGAGCTCAAAGATGTCTAAGGCCTCGCTACTGCAGCGGGCGTCAGGGTCGCTAAGTTAAAAATGGAAATTTCGTGAATACAATTAAAATAGGTCGAAATAACTACATATACACGCCACCTTGGAACGCGCGTGACACATAGATACTTCAACTTATGGGATACAGAGTTGACATTTTCAATAGTGTGACTAGGGAATTTTGAATCGAACCACCTTTACCGGACAAGTTACGCTGATCATCGGCCAAGAAATTTCGTACTTTCGCCCGGATGGCATCAGGTACCCTGATTGACGACTTGAACAACGCCACACGCTGATTGGCTCATGTGACGTTGAGGCAACAAATAAACTCAATTGAACCCCTGGTTGTTCATGATCAGCAGCTACAGTGAGCTCCGATTCCCGACGTTGAGTGTTGGATGAGCTCGTGAGTTCACAGGTTCAACCCCTCGCCTTTAGAGGTGTATACGTGGCTCTAGCTACCGTCGGTTGCGACTGGGGCTGTTGAAAGGATTCGCGCAGGTACGTTCAGTGTATTGTATGCTGGCGCTTATAATTGCCTATTATGGATGTGTCCAGCTGTTGGTTGCGGGCAGGCCTCACCCTTTGTGGCCCGTGCTATTCCACCCGATAGCCAAGGCAACATACATGACTGAGGAACGTATATATGATGCTCGCGCGTGGAGTGTGTCTTACCCCTAAACTTGAGTTATTACCAGTAAGTACACCACCACGTCCTGGCCGTTGCATGTAAAATGATTATAGCTGATGCTCACTTTGAGCTTACCGGAACAGCTGAAGTCGCCTCGCCAAAAATGATTGTTATTGACACAGAATAATACACCAAAAACCAAAAATCTCAACGACAGAATATGTATGCAGTCGAAAGGCAAGTCAAACTCCGAAGGGGGGGTCTGCGTAATCACGCATACAGTATTCAACAGTCACGGATATGCTGTGTACGAGTGTGTTTCTTCAGCAAGTCTCGCCGACGGAATATGTGGCCGCATAACGTGCAAGGGTATTCCTTATTATTATGGGCCCGGCGCCACTCCCATTCGCGCTTGTAGGACCTTCCACAACATCTACATTGGAGCCGGCCATCGTTGCAATCAGAGTGCATTAAGAAGGGATTCTCTCGATGCTGGATATTCTTTCGTTTCACCCGGGTTGTGTTTTTGGGGTATGAGCTTGAGAGGTTCACCACTTCTACTACGCTACTGGATCCACTAGGTAATAATAGGTTGGTTTGTTCACCATTGCAATAGTTAAATAAACCGGCTTACTGATTTGGGTCTTTTGGGGGAGAGGTCTGGATATCGTGAAATTTCTCGCTCTTGCCACAAGTTGGAGTTGGTGCGCTGATATGCAGTAGGCGGGGATCAATGGTGGCAGGCTGCAAGTTGCTTGATTCCTCGACCTGAATCTCGTTGGGAAGAAAACTCGAGGCCCAAAGATCGAATTCCGCCCAGTAATCAGCTGCGAGGTAGTATTTCAGAGGCGGGGAGAGTGTGCCTGTGGGATTGTGCGGATCGCGCAACCACAAGGGAGGAGCTGCTAAAAAAGAGTTTGAAGGGGGGAAGGTGTAGAGACTCCAAGAGTTCTGCCAGTCGCTAGGATGGTACATGGTGTGGTTGCGGTACGTACAAAGGATTATGAGTGGCTGGAGTGAGGAGAATCGGCCCTCGGAGGCGGGTTATATTATATACAAGCCGCTCTGGTGTTTATACCGTCGGACCATCATTATATGCGCCTCGTGGGCTTTCGAAACGGGGTCAAACAGCCTCTCAGGGGTTATGCATACAAGCACGAGTGCATATATGGTAAAATATTGGGCGGGATTTTGCAGTGTGATCAGGTATATGTGCTCATCGTTTTCGATTTGGCACAGCTCGCCCACCCCGTATTTTGGTTGTAGAAACCAATCTATCCTTATCGAGCTAGATTTTCTATTGAAGAAGAACTGCAGCGAGTCAAAATCTTCGGATAGGCGATTCGCCGATTTTTCCACCGGGTGGTATAATCCAGCCGTGTCCGATGCCCTTCTGTGCGCCGATTCTAATCAACTCTCTCCGTTTAGCCTTGGAAGTTATACACAGCCATTTGTTACTACTACAGTAGTACTATACAGAGAATGTACATCAAAGCGCCATAATCTTATAAAGGTATCATCAAACCAACAGTTAGCACACCTGGCAAAAGAACAAAATCCCATGTAAAAGAGAGACCAAGACAATAGAACCACAGCTAACGTTTCGAATTTCCTAATAATCTGTCCAGATAGCTGTCCTCCTGAGGGTGCAGATTCCTGACATGATTTATGAGCGTATCGCTTCTCCCAAGGCTCTCTTGACATAGCCCACAGATCCAGGTCTGTTTGGCTGGCTGGTTTGGGCAGTTATGTTTTTGGTGCCTGCTACATGCGCCCTTGGTCCTGAATTCTGCACCGCAGAGAGGACAGCAGAGTTCATCAATTGGACTTGTAGATCCAGAAAGGAGATTTGATGTGGCGGGTTGAAGATTCGTCTCGTGTTCAAGGGGGTAAATGTCTCCAGGATAGATAGGTGGCTGGGGTTGTCTAACAACTTGTATGTGAATATATGCGCATTAAAATAAAGCTTACAGCCTACCCATGCGAACTAGAGCTCGCTTCAACTTGAATAGTAACTTCATTATCAATACTGTGTACATTTATTAAGGCAGGATCCACTCCAGCAGGTGGAGAGTGTCTGTTATGCGAACCGGGCAGGTTAAAAGGGCGCGGCTCGGATTGCGGATCCATATAATCGTTGTCAAATCCATAAGGATTCTCACGGACTTGACTAGACAGGGGTTGGTTGCTCGGGCTGCCGCTAGCACGGGGCGCACTAGAGCCGGTCTGCGTGATCTTACTACGAGACCTAATATAGTCAACACCCCGCATACAATCCAAGAAGTTTGCCCATCAGACAGCTTACATGTAAGCTCGATACTGGTATATTCGCCGCTGGGGGGCGCAGGTCTGGATCGCTGGAGAATACTAAGAGAGAACAGATATGCGAGGGCGTGTGATGGCGCAGACACGCAACTAGTGTCGTGCTATATATGCCACACCGTGGCTATTGTAGGGATCGTGGTCCAAGTGCCAAACCAGATCTAGAGCGTGCACATGAGGGAAAGAAACTGAGGAGTAAGTTAAAGCGCGCCGACGCTGCTCATCACTAGAATGTACGCGCTCATGATGAGTTAGCGCATAAATGTATAAAAATGCACAGCCAATTGAGCGATTCGTGATCACGAGGACGTATTTTATGCATTGCAGCCTTGTACCAATGTCCACTGTAGTAGGGGTTTCTCCATGTAGATCACGTGATGTACAGATTGATATCGCATTCGAGTTCGCTTCCACCATCCGTCGTGTACAGTATGCTGGCGTGTCCACCACTCACAACCTGTGCCAATGGACAGAATTTCAATTGACCTGACATGTGAATGTTCCAATGAGTTTGAATGATATCCTTCCATATATACTAAATACGGATAAAATTATACACCTCGAAGAATTCCAGAAACAGTTCCACTGACTCGGTTTGCCAATTAACCGTGTATTGCATCGAACCAAAACTCCAACAAGCACATTCATTCACAAATTGTGGGTCCCACAACACCAGACAGATGCAAAATTTAAACTCAACCCAATATTCAACATCAAGCCATAACTTTGCTAAAGAAACACACCAGCCACCCCGAGACCCAAAAGGGCTAGTTAGAGGCAGGGCAGGGGTTAGGTCGGGACTTGGACTCGGGGACATCATATATCTGATGTGTGCATTGGGGTTTCGCCCCAAGTACAATGTCATAAGCCAGCAGCCATTTGTAGGTCTCTCAAGGGCAAGTTGGCGGTACATTCATAGTAACACAAACGCATTGTTGCCCTGGTTTGAGAGGCATAAAGTGGCTGCCAGCGTACAAGACATGGCGAAAGCACATCGTATTATATGCACCATGGACTGATTGGCCTGTCAATCCAGGTGAGAGTGAAGAACCACAAAGTGAGTCATGATAATTGGAATATACAAACCACCCAACGTTAACACACTTTCTGCACTGCAAACCCGCGCACACAACCAGCACACAGAAAAAGATCCCAAGTCTCGCGCCAACAGTGCATTTGAAATCCAGGCGAGGTAAACCAAACTTGTTTGTATGCGCTCACGGCGCAATTTCAGCAACCCTAGCACCCCAACGTGTTGCCGAATTGTGGTGCAACTACTAGCACTTTTAGTTATTCGTAACCAGGATCATGTTATACATCTCAAAGAACCACGCTGATTGGGTCGCAAAAACGGGAACCCAAGACTGACTGACCATACATGATTCATCAAAACTGCAGTACAATTAGAACCAACCTATTCCTTATCAAGCTATATTTTCTGTTTGGCAAAGAACCACGGCGAGTCAAAATCTTCGGATAGGCGATCCGCCGATGCTTCCCCAGGGTAGTATAATCCGGCCGTGTCTGATGCCCTTTTGCGTGCCGATTCTAATTAGCTTCCCCCATTTAGCCTTGGAAGTTATACACAGCCATTTGTTACTACTACAGTAGTACTATACAGAGAATCTACGTTAAAGCGCCATAATTCTATAAAAGTATCATCAAACTAACAGTTAGCACACCTGGCAAAAGAACAAAATCCCGTGCGGAAGAGACGCCAAGACAATAGAACCACAGCTAGCGTTTCGAACTTCCTAATAATCTGTCCAGATAGCTGCCCTCCTGAGGATGCAGATTCCTGACATGATTTATGAGCGTATCACTTCTCCCAAGGCTCTCTTGACACAATTCACAGGTCCAGGTCTGTTTGGCTGGCCGGTTTGGGCAATTGTGTTTTTGGTGCCTGTTGCATGCGCCCTTGGTCCTGAATTCTGCACCGCAGAGAGGACAGCAGAGCTCATCAATTGGACTTGTAGATCCAGAAGGAAGATTTAATGTGGTGGGCTGAGGAGTTGTCTCGTGTTCAGGGGGATAAGTGTCTCCGGGATAGGGTGGTTGCGATTGTCTGACAACTTGTATGTAAATATATGTGCATTGGAATAAAGCATATAGCCTACCCATGCGAACTAGAGCTTGCTTCACCTTGAGTAGTAGTTTCACTATCACTATTATGTATATTTATCAAAGCAGGATTCACTCCAGCGGGTGGAGAGTGTCTGTTGTGCGAACCAGACAGGTTAAAAGGGCGCGGCTCTAATTGCGGATCCATATAATCATTGTCAAATGCATAAGGGTTCTCACGGATATGACTGAACAGGGGTTGGTTGCTCGGATTGTCTTCAGCAGAGGGTGAATTAGAGCCGGTCTGCATGATCCCACTACGAGACGCAATATAGTCAACACCTTGCATATAATCCACAAAGTGCGCCTATTAGCCGACTTACATGTAAGCTCAATATCAGTATCACCGCTTGTGGCGCACGGGTCTGGATCGCTGGAAAATACTAAAGAGAGAACAAATATACGAAGTTGCGTGATGGCGCAGACGAAACTAGCGCGCGCCCCGCTATATACCGCACACCGTGGTTATTGTAGGGATCGTGGTCCAAGTACCGAACTAAGTCTAGAAAGCGAGAGAAAAGAACGTGAGGGGAATTGAGGAGCAAACTGAAGTGCGTCACGCTACTCGTCGCTATAAAACCTGGGCCGAATCAACGCATACATGTACAACAAGTCGAAGGAGTCACGATCAACAAGGGCATGTTTGATGCGTTGCAAGCCTCGCAATGAAATTGGGAACCATATCCGCTCACAAGGTGTGTTCACGGACAGAATTTCAATTGACCAATTAACCCGACGTGTGATATCACGATGAGTTTGAGTGATATCTTTCCATATAAACCAAATATGGGTATCATCGTCCCCCCCGAAGAATTCTCGAGACGATTCCATGGATTAGGTTTGATAATTAACCTTGTATTGCATCGAACCAAAACTCCAACAAGCACACTCATTCACAAACTCTGGATCTCACAACGCCAGATGAACGCAAAACTCAATCCAACATTCAACACATCAAACCATAACTTCTCCAAAGAAACGCACCAGCCACGCCCTGTTTACCATCCTCACCCCGAGACTCAAAAAGGCTAGGAGGCAGGACAGGAGTTAGCTCGGGACTTGGACTCGAGGTCATTATATATTTGACGTTTCACCCCAAGTGCAATGTCATTCAACCAGCAGCCATTTGCAGGCCTCTCACGGGCAAGTTGGCGGTATAGTTATAGCAATACGAATACATCGTTACCCTGCTTTTGAGAGGCATAAAGTGGCTGCCGCGTACAAGGCATTGCGAAAACGCCTCGTATCATATACACCATATGCGCATGGGCTGATTAGCCCGTCAAGTCAGGTGAGAGCAAAGGGCAACAAAGTGAGCCACGATACACTTTCTGCACCGCAAACCCGCGCATACAACCAGCACCCAGGAAAAGATCCCAAGTCTGGCGCCGACAGTGAATTTGAAATCAAGGCGAGGTAGACCAAACTTGTTTGTATGCGCTCACGGCGCAATTTCAGCAACCCTAGCACCCCAACGTGTTGCCAAACTACTACTAGCACATCCTCGTTCACTAGTCATTCGTAACCCGGATCACGTTATACACCTCAAAGAACCACGCGGAAACCCAAAACTTGAACATGATTCACCAAAACTGCAGTACAATTGTCATTATTCAACATCATTGCAACATCAATTCAAAAATCCATGTAAATGCAATTATCCACAATGAAAAAAAAGTCCAATTACCCCTTTTTTTACTTTTTAGCTTGACCAAGGTATGTTTTGGGCTGGTACCGCCGAGCAACATGAGGCGTGCCTTCATAAACCTTGTAATGCCGTTCCAGTGCATCCTTGCGATTAAACAGCCGGCCACACTCGTGGCACTTGAACTCGATTTCGTCTTCTCCGTGTGCGGTACGGCGGTGCCGAGTGACATCACACTCTTTTGTAAACGTCTTGTTGCAAATATCACACCGACGCGACTTGTATGGTTTTTTTTTGCGTGCGCGGGTGGGTTTGCGACGTTGTTGTTGGTGGTGTTGCGGACCACCGCTCGTCACGCTCGAATCGCCGCTTTTACTATGCCCAGTCAGAAACAACACAGCGCATAGAAAAGGACGCACCTGGGTCCATCTGCGTCCTCGGGCTCGCTCAGCTCAGACGACCCCTCCTCGTCCTGCGAGCGAATCGCAACAGGAACCGCCTCGCGCAACGTCACGACCCGCTTTTCACGATACACCAAAGGGCCCACATCCGAATTTCTCCTAGATTAAAAATTTTTACACGGGTGCTCCACACTGGGCAGATTTGTACGTCATGTCAGACACACCTCGGGTTCGGAACCGGACGAAAGGGGTGAGACTGGTGTGTTGATCGGTATGGAGCCAAGGGCGGATCTGTTTGTCTGGATTGGATTGGAGGTAGCGGGGGAAGGAGAGGAGGGGGCGATTGGGGAGCCTAGATGTGTGTGTGTAATATAATATAAACTGGACGATCGCGTGTCGGGACGCACCATATTCCCGAGCCCATACGCGCCAAAGGGAGAATGGACAGCATCGCAAATGTCCAAGCTGCGACTGGGCCGGTGCTATACACGAAAACCCAAAGACCAGACCGGATTAGCTCAGCGCCGAAAATGGCGACGCAACGAAACGTGGCGCCGCACCTTGTCGAGGAAGCCAGGAGATCGCTGACCGTCTCGGGGGTCTGGGTACAGGTTAAAGTTGCGGAATTCAAAGGTGAGGCGCCGAGAGCGCGGAGAGCCTTGGTCGTCGGCTGCAGCGAAAATGAATGCGTTCCACAGACGTTTAATGAGTAATATGGGACTCACCCTGGTCGGAGCGCGTGGAGCGGACAAACGAGTCGACATGGCGGACGATGCCGCCGTCGCCGCCGAGGAGGGGGTCGCGGACGCAGATAGCGGCGTCGACGACGGCAGTTGGGCTGTCGAGGTCGTCGTCGTCGGACGATGGGCAGCGGGCCGTGCGGGGGGACAGCGGCCGCGGGTGCATCGCAGACGCGGGGAACAGCGGGGACGGCGAGGATGGCGCGTGGCGAGCACAACAGAGCCAAATGCGGAGCCTCGCAAACGGCCCACAAAGGGAGCGGCGCTACACGAGGAGACATTCTCGATTACCTTATCACCATAAACACAAAAGCTTATCAGAAGCGCTCCAGATGCACATCACTGGCGAGTCATGCTGCCCCGGTCAGACCGGACAATCTTCGCGTGGCTATGGGGCACGCCGTGGCTATCACGTCCGCAGCCACCGAGTCAGACGAGAGCATTCTAGAATACAGGAATACATTCCTCACACCGTGGCTGGAGTATGCCGTGGCTAGGGGTGATTTCCTCATTTGGCCACATGGGCTCGGAATCTCGCCAGTCGGTGTGTGGGCCTTTTCACGTATCAGCACCCCCAAATCCACACCAGCTGGCTGATCTGGGACTTGATCCGGCCGCGTCACTGGTCGATTCCCCTCGAGCGCAGCGCAGGCTTGGGCCTCGAGGCGGCGCACCGGACAGACGCTCACGTCATTTCACTCGGTTGGCAAGGGCAACACATTACATTGCTCTACGGGTACGGGGTTGTGGACACAATGGAGAATGGAATTGGAAAGAGCCAAGACACAGACGTTTGTTACAAATGGGTTATGGAACGAAATACCAGTAGAGACAACCATGGGAGCATACAGGGGTGCTAGTACAACGGACGAGTCCGTAACAAGGCATAATAAGAGACAGGGATCGGGATAAAGTTAGGAATGGTGAGAAATGCAATCTGGAGCCAGTCAGTGTGGGCAGAGACGAATGACAGACGACTCACAAATCAAAGGGTATCATCGCGCAGTCTACTTGCGCCTCTGCTTCTTGGGCAGAGCAGCGCCAGCGAGCTTGGCGGCAGCGACACGCTTTGCAGAGCCCTTGCGGCCCTGAGTTCCGGGACACCAGACACAGCGGCCATTGTCGAACCTGGCCTTGACCTCGTTCTGGTGCCGCTTGACAGCATCGCGGCGGGAGAACTCGGTGCCACAGCCTTCGCACGTGGGCTTGCCCAGGGTGCCGTCCCAGTTGTCCCCAAGGAGCTTGGCACGGTCGCGGGGGAGACGGCCGTCGAGGACAGCACGTGCCTCCTGTTCGTGGTGAAAGTGGTCAATGTGCCGCTTCATCTCCGGGAGGCGGGCAAAGATCTGCTGGCAACGCTGTCCGTTGAGGGGGTTCTCGTATGTGCACTGGCTGGGGGCAGTGTCGTCGACGGGGCGACGACGACGGCCGGGACCGGCACGAGGGGGCTTGTCGGCGGTGGAGCTGGTGCGGGAATGGGCAGTGTGGGAGGGCCTGGAAGCGAGGTTAGCAACGGGCCGAGTGGAATGACAAATACCGACCTGCGGGTCTTTGGAGCGCCGTACGTGGGATCTGCGTCATCCTCCTCATCGTCCGAGGGGACATACTCGCCCTCGGATGGCAGGTCGGTGAGCGACTCGGGATCGTCGAGGGGGCGCTTGGCAACGTCGGGGTCGTCGGGGACCTCTTGTTTGACGGCGACGGGCTCCTCTTTGACGGGCTCTTCCTTGGCCTGTGGCTCCGGGGGGGGCGAGAGAGACGGGAGGGCGGGGGAGGGGAGGGCCGGGGTGAGGGGGGAGAGAGGCGCCGGGAGATACGGGGGAATGGGTCGCATGGGGGGGTCGAGCAGGGCGTGCGGGTCAAACGGGCTCTCGTCCTCGTCCTCGGTGTCCGAGTCGGCAAAGGCTGGGTCAAACTCGATGGGGGCCATGTTGCGCCGCACCTCGAGCAGCGACTTGCCTTGCAGCTTGTGTTTGCGCTGGAAGCGGCGCACTAGGCGCTCCTCCCATTCGCCCGCAATGAGCACCTCGTCTGTCGGCTGGCGCGAAAGGGCCTTGAAGGGTGTCCGCCAGCGCTCCAGCATCGACTGCTGCTCGCTGTGGGAAGCGGCGTCGTCGACGAGGGAGCAGAGGCCGGCGTCAAAGGGCATGTCGTCGTCGGCGCAGACAGGCGAGAGCCAGGCATCGACGGGGCTCGGCTCGTACATGGGGGACGGATGGTGGTCCGACCAGTCGTCGTCGGTCGGTGCGCGGGGCGTCCAGGCGTGCATGAACATGGCCGTGGTGGGCAGAACAAGGTCCTTGGCTTATTAGCGCACAAAGACTTGCGATCGCAGCGCCCTGGATGCTCTTCGGCACCGCATTGGGTGCTGACCAATCCCAGCCGCTGACAAATATGACTCGCTCGCTGACTCGTCCCATCGCTTGCCCAGCGGGCATTGTCCCCGCACATCATTTGCCCAAACGAGTCTCTCATTCACATGCACAGCAGCTGACTCAGCACAAAAGCATTCAACCAGTGCGCAGCCAGTCGTCGTCTTTCCACTTACAGACACTGCTCACGTCAGCCGTGCCCGATACACCCACTTGCTCGCACACTCGGCCAAACTACTCTCACCACCGTTTCCCACAAACCAGCGCACCAGATCCAGATTTGGCCCCTAACAGCCGTTCCGCAAACATCAATAAGATTAGAGCACTTAAATACAGTGGCAAAGACGTCTGCAAAAACGCATCAGCGCGCTCGTCGACCAGATATAGACCGTGCAGCAAACACCACCCAACAATGTGCAGTGCGGTAGACGTACCTCACTACTCCCGCTCTGCTCCGTGCAGGTAAAACGACGCCCGGTGGCTCATGCGTGAGATGTGGTTGGGCAGGTACCGCACTGCACCCGTCAAAAACAGCCCGCTGATGAAAAAGAGCACCCCCACTGCATCCCGCTCAGCACTAGTCCCGGTGGCACGAATAATACCCACTAATCAGCATCTTTTCCCACGGCTCCAACATCGACAGCGCAAACGTCGACTCGAACCAGATCTGCCGCCGCCATAAAAACCGCCGGACCACAGACGTCGGCGTACGCGACAAGCTGCTCACGAGCGAAGTCTGCTTCATCGTAAAGACAGAATAAAAAAAGTCTAGGTGGTGGTTGCTAGTCTGTTCTGGTTTACCAAGCGCTCGGGTCCACCACACTAGCCGCCGGAACTCAAAGCCTGTATGCGACTTTATACCCAAACTCCGCCCGTCGCCCTCGGCTCACGTGCCAGCCCCACTCAGCCTCCCCCAACACACATAGAAGCAATACCACGACGCAGGGGCCAAGCGATCCCAACGCCGAGGTCATAAATTAATCCTACTGGGAGCTCACCCGCAGAACATGTAACTACATACAGTCAATCAAGTCACAAGTGCAGGGAGGAGGTAACTAATCGCGCAGAGCTGCCCCTGCCACGAATCAACATAATAATTATATATCAACTTTCACTGTGAAGGGTCAAATGGTCGTGGTAAAAAACGAGCGTGGGGTTAGATATCGTCAACAGTCGTACCAGTGCCGTGCGGGCGTGGGGGGGGCCGAAACACAAAAAAACCTAGGTTGTCGTCAAGAAAAAAAAAAGGGGGGGGGGGTGAAGAACAAGTGAACCAAAAAGAGAGAGGGAGAGAGGCGGTCGCGGGATGTCAGACGAAGACGACCCATCTGGGCAGTCGTCTCGCCAAAACACGCCAAAACGACACTCGGACCGAGGAACCCAATAAACCGAGGCCGAGCCGACAAGACCAGACGACGACGACGACGACGACGACGACGACGACAAGACGAGCATAGACCCGCATGCCATTTACCCCTTGCGCGGACGATGCTTGTGCTCCTTGTTCTCGTGCCGCTTGACCGCATCCGCACGCGAAAACCGCTGGCTGCAAAACCGGCACGGCAACTTGAGCTCGTCGCTCTCCTGCCAGTCCGCCGGCAACAACGTCGCACGCTCGCGCCCAAGCCGTCCGCTATTGACCAGAGCTGCCTCTTCCTGGCAATGCTTGAACATGTGCCGCGGAAGATCGTGGTGCCGGTTCAGAAGCTTGTTGCACGCCGTGCCGGTCAGCGGGTCCACATATGTACACAGCGGAGGCGGCTGGTGCACGGGCGGAGCGTCTTTACGGGGCCGGCCCCGTCCTCGCCGAACAGGTCCAACAGCAGACGCACTGGGCATCAGAATAGTCTGCTGACTGGGTCCGGCATGGCTGGGTCCGACTGCCGTCTGCCCGGCAACATTCCACTCCGAGCCCAGAGACACATCAGATAGCGTGCTCGAGTCCGATGCAGGGGAACAAGACCGCGCAGACTTGCCGCTCGCGGGCGCTGGGGGCTGCGCAGGCTCCATCTCGGGGATCAAGTACTGCCCGGGGAACGGTTCGTGGGGCCAACTCTGGCAAAGGCTGCTGCTAAAGGTGTCCTCAGAGTGACAAAGAATGTGCAGGTTGTTCGTTGCGTCACTCCTCGGTACCGGAGGCTGGTTCAGCAGCAGGATCTGAGAGTCGAGGTCCGAGGGCAAGGTAAAGGGGAATCGGAAATCGCCCAGTGACACGTCGTCGAGGAGGCAGTTTAAAAAGACTCCTTCCTGTGGGCCGTATGGGAAATAGCCCAACCCAGATGCATGCATAGAACCTGCAGCATCTGATCGGGAGTATGCCGAAGACATGGTCAACATCCTATTTATCCTGATGCGACAATGGCAGCCTCTGTACCGACTATAGAAACAACGTGTAAGAGATGGTCCGACGCCACTAAAGACATTGTCACACACCGACACGACAAAATCCGATGAGGAGGGGTGAACCTCGCCTGGGGCGGGAGAAGAGGGAGGAAGCGGGGAGATTGTAGACTTCATTTCGTAGCCAGACATTTATATCCGCGTGCTTGATTCAAAGGAATTCCTAGCGCGGATGCACCCACTCGTTCGGACCGGGTGTCGGAGGTCCCTGAGCGCTTGCCACTCCAGCATTTGTGCTGCAAGTGAAATCACACTGTCATCCACTCTGGAGATGGCGATTAAAGATCGATTCGAAAGCAACAATAACGTACAGAGAAGAGCAAGCGCTTGTAAAATAATCAAAGTGTGCTGAAACATTGAACACCAACGTTGCAGGAATGACCAGGGCCTAGTCCTCGCGTACTCCAAGAGCGGTCCGGACCAGCTGCAAACCGCAAGCGAAGCCGAGTGAAAGGAACCATGGCACATGGACAATGAGATTCTAACGATTTGGGAAGGTCATCTTGATCCCAAGCCAAACAAATTTGATTCCGTCATGCGTCGGCTGAGGCCCACAACACGCAGCGTCCACTCGCACTTCCACTCGCGGCCCGGGCGACGATCACAGGGTGGGATCCAGTTACAGCTTGTACAGCAGAGATCCTAGAATAGGTTGTCAGTTCCTAGTGAACCTATAAAAGGCCAAGTCGACTTGCTTATTCTTATCGGACAGTTTCGCAAGAAGCTCACCCTTATATCCGACGACATCAAGTGACTGTGCCATACTCCCGATCTATTCACTCAATTGAGTAGGTGATAAACAATCCGGCAGATTATCACTCACGGTAAAGTGTGGGTAAGCTTTGAAATTGTTAGTTGTTGAATGCACCGTTTGTGGCTAGAGCTCACCATCAGGATTCTCAGACCAACGTGCCCGGAGTATCGTAACCCAGGCTCCCTACATAGGTATGGTCGACGGTTAGACAAGTGTGAAATGGTTCACGATCGATAGATACCGTTTGGCAGTTGTGTTTGATCTCCGACGCAGGACGAAATGACTTGAGTGGCCCACTGTGCTTGAGCGCACTTGGGCGAATGTCCCAAACTGGCATAAAGTCAACAAAGAATACGGCAGTGAAACATACGCTTGACGTACTGCGTATTGTATCGTCGTACGAAGTTGAAACAATTCGTCGGCCGTTGATATCCCAGAAGGCTGAACTGACACTTTGCCTGTGCCTCCATTCGCCCCACATACATTTTGGTCCATCTTCAGATCCAAGGTAATTCTGAACGTCTTCCCACGTGCTTTCGGGCCCTTGATCATCCCCCTCGCCGGGCTTCTCCGCCGTCACATCAACCTTCTTGAGATACCTTGAATCCCACATGCGTAACGTGCGGTTGTTCGAGGCTGTCAAAAGGAGATGTGGCGTAACAGGGTTGATAGACACGCAACCAATCTTTTCCTTCTCAGTTAGTTGCCAGCGCCGGTACCGCGATTGCTCCCGGGTGTCCAAATGTTGTAAACCTCCACCGGAATCCGATAGCCAAATATCATATCCGTCGGGAGACAAATCCACGCTTGAAGGAAGATAATCCTCGGTGGCGAAGAGCTCCCTGGAGATTCCGGTAACAAGAGATGTAATCCGAAGTGTTCCATCGTAAGATGAGGTGAAAACCTGCGTTTAAAAGCGTCAGCCCGATATGTCCAAAATAGTACAACCTCATACACTATGCGCATCGCGAGGACAGATCTTAATGCACGAAATACTGCTTTTGGAACTTCGAGGCCAGTGAGGCTAAAAACAAAGTTAGTGAGTGGCAAATTTACACGTCGCGTGGCAAACCGACCTGGAGGCTCCAACACTGGCCACCCTCGGCAGGGGTGTCTTGATCCTCATGGTCGTCTAGCGTTGCCCGGGAATCCCAAATTCCTAGAGTCCCACTCTTATCCCCGAAGAGGATAACATCCTTTGTCTAGATGTATACTACAAGTGTGAGAAATGTTCCAAACGTTTCAGCTCTCACTTACAGTGATAGGATGGTACGCCATCGAATAGATACGTTCCTAGTTTGGAAGGTGTTGTAAACTTTTCATCGGTGTATGGTTGTGTGGAACTCACTTTGCAGACCTTGGCTCGGCTAACAATTGTCAGTTTCTTGAGCTCAGACACCAAATCGTCCTTTGCGCGTTCCAACTTTTTCTCATCCAGCGATTCGGGCTCCCAACTTCCAACTGGCCGTTGGTATTCTTTTGCAGTGAGCGTTTCCTTCAAGGACTCCCAGGAAGTCATTTCTTCCTCATCGAAATCTTCAGCTAGCACCTCAAACTCCAAATCTTGGTGTCGCGGCATCCTTGCAAGTCGTTGCGCCTGTTCCAGTCGCGCCGCCTCTTCATCAGCCTCTTTTTGCAACTTTGCTTGCTCTTCCTGCGACCATGCTATTAAGAGCTGTGAGCCCACAAGAAAATATCCGCTAACCTCTCTTTTTTTCCGTTCCGCCCTAGTCTCATTAGCGGGGGGAGCTCGCACAGTCGAACGCAAACGACGTGATCGTCGCTGAGGTTCATCTTTGGGTTCGGGATCCGCTTTTCGTTTCTTGGACTGAACAGGCTTTTCTTTTTTAGCTTTGGGTGCAGAGGTGCTGGCGCCGATCTCGTCCTGAATATCCTTGATGTTCAGTTCGGCCAAGAGAGATTGGTTGGCTGCGATGTTCGCGGCACGAGCGCGCTCGCTATGGGGTCGGTTTATCTAAAAATGGCCAGCCTCATTGCAACAACACACTTACTATTCAGTCAAATCATCCATGTGGCAAATTTAAGGCGCTAGCAAGTTGGTAGATGATGACAGCGGTGGGGAGGAGCAAATCACGTGGGTCGCGTCAATCGGCGATGGAGCCCGAACTGAGACGCGTCCCGCCCGCGATCAATTTTGTAGAGTACAGATTACATGCATTCTTGTTTTTCAGTTTCAGACCCGAATAATTATAGTACACTATGGGATACAGTGAGTGGCCACGCGAGTCATTGTCCAAGCTAGTGGTGGATAAAGTTACGCTGGGCTCGAGTTGTCAATCTTCATAAACCGATACCCGCGGCGGGCCAATCACCTTTGGTTGAATAAATATTAGGGAGCGATCGTCATCTTCGACGCCATGATTAGGCTCCGCGCTTATAAAAGGGTGATTCAACCGGCCCGAGCCCCGGGAAAAATGCTGCAAAAGGTCCAACTTTGCCGGTGATCTTTTCAACTTGAAATGAATAATCGTCAGTGACAATTCTGCAAAGGTGATTATCGTAAATACTCAACTCGCATGGGAGGGCTTGGTGGTTGTTTTAGTGACCGCGAGAGCGGATTAATTAGAGGTTCCTCTACTTTTGGGGGTGGCGTGTCTGGCCTAGGCGAGCTAGCGGCCGTTGATATAGAGCGACATGACCAGAGGGAAATATCTGTATTGGCAGATATGCACGATTGAGGGCTCGACATGCTGCTCGTCGTGGTACTCGCAGAGTGGGCGACTGAAGCCTGGGGGCTTAATATGTCGTTCTCGCTTGTGAGGATAACGCCCAACTGCGATATACCTGTCAGTTGCTCCGCATAGAAGCCGAATATTGGATCCACTGGTTCGATTTCGGATGTGGAGCATCAACAGTGTGATGTAGTCCGGTTGACTATAACCTCACTTAACCGTTAAGGCGACCCAACCCAAGCGCACATTAACGAGTTTGGAGGTTGGAACTATGCTGGAGTATCGGTGTCGTCATTGTCTATGGTGATTCATCCAATTTTGTGCATACATAAACTCTGGCTCCGCTTGCAATACTCCCGGGTGCGGGTCCAATCCGTGCTGTTGGGCGTGTTCATCCGACCAGTGATTTTCTCATAGGCACCACAGCGGTCAAGAATTGGGGTGGCAGCAGCTGGGGGATCGTCGAACTGTAAAGCGAGCCTGCAGTAAGTTGGATTTGGTTAGCAACAAGGCGCCACACACCATAACCGCGGATTAAATAAGCGCCGACTGCTCTTGGCTCTGCTTGCCACCGCGACTTGCTCACTCATTGTCCGATTTGCGCACAACATTGAGGGCAATGGTCCAATCAGAATTAACGTCTGGAACAGGAGCCTCAGAATACCATGGGACTCTCATCCGACCTGGGGAATCCAAGTCTTTGTCTCGACAGGTTATTCTCGATGTAGGTTTAGTCTAATGCTTGTTGGGTGATTGTTCAAATTCCTACTTTGCAGGAAGACACCTATACCTCGGCGTTATCGGATATTATAGCTCGGGATTTCTTTCCTTCGCTGGCACACTTGGACGCCACAAATGGTTATCTCTCTGCGCTCGAATCCAAAGATCCAGAACAAATAACCAAATCTGTTCGACGCCTGGAGGGTCTTGCTACACCAACGCCAGGTCGCTATCGTAATCAGCAGACGCCGTCTCATACGCCATATGCAACTGGTCCATCTGACACCCCCATGTCCACGCGCTCCGCGATCGAATCACTTGGCGGGAAGTCGATAACCGAGGGTGTTTCATTAGACCAATTCCAAGCTCGTTATACTTCGGAAGATAATGCTAGCTTTGCTACAATTATTCAAGACGAGAACAACCAACGAAAGGAGAAATGGGCGTGGGCTTGGGACGCCCAACGTAAAGTTGAGGACCGCAAAACCATTGAAGCTGCTCGCCGAGAGACTGCGTTGATTGAAGCCGGAAAAGCAGCTTTGGCTATCACCGCTGCTGGCGAGCCGGACACGACCAACACCGATAATAGACCGGCGAAAGAATTATCAAGCGATTCAAATGGCGGGGGACTTGAAATTGTTCTATCATCGCAGGGCGATTCGGCTGGGGAAAATCAGCTGGTGAAGGTGGATCAGAGTCCAATCGTGGCGGATATCATGGCTCCGCAAAAAGACACCCGACCCGCGGGGGTTCCTGCGTGGAAGTTCAAGGTATGGTGTATTCACTGCATTCCTGACGAGTGGCAATGTTTAACTCTGCTCAAAAAGGCACGAAATTCCTTGATGTTTCCACCCGACGCAGATCAATCTCCGTATGATAACATCTCTTCAGTCCCTGTACCAGTTCCTGCGAAGGGGGGTCCGCGATCTATTCACTACGGCGGTACCAGAATTGTTGAACGGGAGGAAGCATCTGGGGTGACCGAACCTTCAAGTCCAACGCATAGTCGTGTTGACGCGGCCATTGCTGGGCGTCCATGTGAGTATTTGCAGTGGACATCAAGTAAGCGCTCACCAACAGTCGTCTGCTAGATGTTTCTGGAGGAGAAACTCCTAAAGTTGCTGGACATTCGTTCGTATCCGAGACTGCTTCCCCCTCACCTGCGCAACTCGGGCCAATTGGCCTGAAGCAGCTCATGACATGGGGGACTCTGCAAGGCACACCAAGAATTATTTCTTCTGATGGTGACGACGCACTAGCTCCTGATCCCCAGACACCGTTTCGGATCGTAGAGCCTTCCCGACGAGATCTTCTCTCCCACCGGCTGGCGAATAAGGCCTCAAAGTCACTCGCACAACGTGCAGCATTGCTCTCTCCTCATCCACATGGTCAACCGTCGACTCCCGGATCACAAACCGGCCCCATTCGGCCCAAGCGAACGCGTGGAGACATGCCACCACCAATGATGACGCCTCGTCGGTCTGAGATTTCGCTCAGCCCTGCAGCGAGAAAGCTGTTAAACCGCACGGGTGGTGGTTCTATGATGACACAACGGGAGGGCTGGGGTGAGGCTGCAACAAGGCAATCGAAGGATCTTGGTAAAGAACGATGGACCCCGAGTCCCGCTGTTGGACGACAACGATAACCTCATCTATATTCGATGTTTACCTTAGTGCGCAGCTTCCCATTATTAATGACCCAGTCTTTTCCCTCTCGTTTCCTACATTGAGCATTGCCCTTGGCAGGCGATCAAGATCACTCTAATTAAATATCGCATTTTTGGATTCTATTCACTCTGTGGTGCTCGAAGGACGATGTAATGTTATCTGAAGAATCTCTGTTTCCTTTCTTGAATTTGATGGATAGGGACATGTCGCTGATGAGTGAACACACTATATATTTGGGGTTAGCCCGGGTATCAGAGGTATAAAGTCTGGGCACGAGATCAGCGCTCATCCTCCTTCCCACCATCGACTTGCCCATGATACAACGTGTGTTTGCGTTTACCTTTGTTGCCAGCTCCGGTCTGCTCGCCGTTGCGCTCCCTGCTCAGCGTCCATTCTCGACCCACTCTCTAGTGGCGGCCGAATGCCCAATTTTGCCTTGTGCTGAGGAGATTTATTATGGCGTAGATATGAAGCCCAATAAATGCCCAACTGGACTAAGGATTAGTAACGGAGGTGCTGGCCTGTCCGGCCTTGTCGGGGAGTTGGCCAATCACTTCATTACGTACTACAAATCAATAAACTCAACATGCTTCAAGGTAGGCTGCATTTCCCGCATTCGAAAGGCCAAACCTAATTGCTATCTAGGTCGAATGGGTCAAAGGCGATACAACCGAGTCGATTAATTATCTAGCAACCGGTCAGGCAGATGTCGGAATCACATACAGCAAGGCGGCGGAGTGTCAAGCCGAGGAAGAGAAATGGACTGACTATAGACAGTATGGGTTTCGCGATCATTTTTACCTCGTTGGACCAGGGCCATCGTGAGCAAATGTTCCAATCGGCCTAGTGCCCTAACACTTACTATTTGTCAATATCTAGGAATGAGAATCCTGCTGGGCTCCAGGCATATGATAGGACGAGCGGGGCCAAAAATGAAAATGTAATGTCACAGTTTAGGAAGATCGTGCGTACGGGAAATGAATACAACGTGAGTTGTTACAACTCTCATGTTTTAGATTCTCATCTGACGAACTTTGCAGAATCCCCCAACGCGGTTCCTTTCTCGTTATGACAAGTCCGCCACAAACATAAAGGACTCAGAATTACTCATTGCTATCGGCCAGGTAGGTTATGCTCCCTATTTATCCTATGAGGTACTTGAATGATGTTTCATAGGTTCCCTGGGCTTTTGCCTATTCAAAATGGTATCATCAATATATGATGTATCCTATTGATGCATTGGTAGGTGCCGGTATATAACTATGTTCGAAGTTGAAAAACCTAAAACGTGCCCCCAGAAAGCAGCCTCGCTACTGAAAGAATATACCGTCACGGATAGGGGGACTTGGCTCTCAACCCCCGAGAAATATACAAAACAGCTCGTTATCTATAATGAGGGTAATGACGAAAATCCTCAAGACCCTCTCCTCAACCCAGCGTTTTTCTTGATTGGCACCAAAGCTTCCGACAGGAAACTCGCCAAGGACTTTGTTGACTGGGTTACCAGCTTCAATGGACAGAGCGTGATTGAAAACTTCAAGGGGAAGCTTGGGGGCGACTCGGGTGAATCTCTCTATACTGGTGCCCCGCCGAAGGGCGACACTCGCTATGACCGCATCCGGAGCTGCGAAGTACCTGGAGCCTGAGTTATATTTGAGTATGCTAGTATTTTTTTTTCTAGGACTGATGACCATGGTTTTGTACTTGTATATATCTTGGCACTTAGAGGTGCTGAATGTCAGAATAATGATAACTTTGAGTTATGTGCGCAGGTTCGGGTCTGTAGTACTCGAGAGTAACTTATACTACTCGGTGGCAATTTAGGTATAATTAGCCACATTCTGTGGTAATGCGTCATATAACGCAAAACATGCCAACTTATTTACCGATGAGATAGGATTAACCTGGAGGTTCAAAATACGTAGTATTGCGCTATGATAAAACACCTTGCTCAAGCTACCAATCCCTAGTAAGCTGAAGAGGCAGAAGCCAAAATTTCCGGAAAAATAAACGAGTGTCAAGATTCGTAAATCGTCAGAGGCACATGAATAATACTGAAATAGGAGCCCAAGACTTAGATAATCAAGAATAGAAATATGCGTATAGATATAGCGAAGGCGCAACAGATCAACAACCTTTACATTGCCTGGGCGCGAGACCAAGATCGCGGAACCGAGGTAACAGTCTTTGTCCAAGAAGGTTGACTATTGGTGCCAAATCCACCACCCACAAAGACGGACGAGCTCGAGGGAATGGGAGCTCGCCGCTTCGAGCCTCCGGTGACCATGGTTTTGAACGCGCGGAGTACCTTGCTAGATGGGTCGGTGGATGGGTTGCCCGGGATAATATAGCGGGCCTTCGATTGCGTGCCAGAGTTTGGAGCAATGTGCTCAATACCCCTTCCGCGAAGGTTGAAATCCGACTGGTACCCCTTGCCATTCCGTATGACGGTAGATTGAGTCATCAAAAACTGTTCGTAGGCCGTTTCTGTCGTTTGCGGATTGCTATCCGTTATTTCAGACATTGCTGTATCCGGTCGTAGCAAGGTAGCGAAGGATATCCTAGAACGAGAGCCATTGGAAGGTGAAGGTGTCCGTACGGGATGGGTACTTTGCGTATCGATGGATGAGGTAGTCATGGTAGGGGTATTTTCGTGACTGGCCGAATGTGAGGATTCGGACATCCCCACTGGGGCAAGGATGAGCTTGCGTGAATCAGAATCCAGAACATCAGAGAGACGAGGCGAAGTAATAGGTGCTGGTTCTGTCGAAATACGGGACTTAGGTCTCAAGACATTTGGATTCAAGGATAAAGGCGTACCTTTGCCTAGCTCGGCGTTCAAACAAGGCGTGATGGGCCTGGAGATGCGGCCTTGCGGGATCGGGGGATTATTTATTACGAAGCTGGCAGCCGTGCTTGGAGGCGTGGTTGAGCCAACTGTCGCACGCCGAGAACGAGCGGGGGCCTGGGGAGCTGCAGCAAAGGTTGTTACGTTCGGGTTTGCGTCAGATGTCATGGTACGAAGTGTTGGATCCTTTGCGGAAGTGTTGATCCGCGTGAGGCCAGCAGATTGACCATTGTTTAGGCGAGGCGGCGGAGGGGGGAGCGGGAGCGGAGTTGAGTCCCCGGTTTGAAAAGATTGGCGCGCGTCCTCTACCACTTTCTCAACGCCGCGGATCCAGATTGCCTATGCCAACTATTTTAGCCGCATTACATCAAATTCTTTACTATGAGTACGTACCATGCGAGCATCCTGATCGTCGGTGGCAGACTGTTCACCCTGAGGCCCGCTGGTTCGACCCATTGCATCATCCCACTTTTCGCCAACAGATAACGAGCGTTTTGGTTGAGGACATTCGGAGGTCGAGCACCGGTTGGACTCGGTCGCGCTGACTGATGAACGCCCGAACCGCATAGCCTTATCTAAGAAAAAAAATAAGTAAAATCGAGGTATAACAATGTACGAGCGCAACCCACCAATGGATTGACGCAGGCTCTGTTTGATAATGCTTGTGCTAGACCCCTTGGATGTACGAGGGAGTGTGGCATTCCGGATGATTTCTACAGGCAGCGTGATCGTATCTAAAGGACGTAGCTGTTGAATAAAGGCCGAAAAGTGCGCATATATGCATATAACTACTCACCGTCTCCTTCATCGGGGGCATCTTCTGCCTTGGCTTGGCTCTTCTTAGGACCCCGGCTAGGTTTTCTGCTCCTGACAGATCCAGTGACGTTGGTGGCATCACACAAAACTTTGCTTGCACCCTTCTTAACGGAAACCTTTGAACCAGCTGGGTTGTCCGTCTTGGGTCCAATGGAAAACACGGGAACTTTGGCATTGCGAGTTTTAGCTGGTGAGGCAGCAACCTTAGCAGGCGAGGCACGAACGCGACCAGGAGACGGCTTAGTCTTCACGGGGGTGCCACGCGTTTTAGCAGGAGAAGAACGAACTGTGACACTTGTACGCCGGTTCTCCTTTGCGGTAATCTTTGATACACGAGGCTTGTTGGGCGTTGCAGTGCCTCGGGCAGATTTCGCAGGAGAGGCATTAAGCTTGGACACCGAGAGCGGAGATGGTGCGATTGCAGAACGGGAAGCCAACGGCTTGGATGTAACATTTGCTTTCCGGGGGGCTGGTTGAATGCGCTCTGGTGTTTCAAGTTTGTGCGTTCGATCGTAAAGAGCTTGTCGACCGCGAACAGAATTGGTAAGGGGTTGACTGGATGTAGTAGGCGTACTAGGTTGCTTTGGATCGATAGCAAAGGCAATGGAACGCTTAGGTGCAGACGCATTAGTGTCGCGAGGAGATACACCCGCATCGGCCTGAGACGAAGGGACGGGAGGAGTGGTGGACTCGGTCATAAGGCCAAACACGGACCGAACATCACGAGCATGGAGCGGAACCTTGGCAGGTGGGGGAACCGGAGAAAGAGGACGAGAGGATAGAGTGGGAGATTTAATGGACTCCTTTGGAGCCGCATTTTCGGGACGAGGAATTGCCCCAAGGCGTGGATCTGTGGGCGTGGTTGGAGTTTCAGGCGAGCCAGCAAAATACAGAGATGGACGCTTCTCCAAGAGAAGCTCGTCGTTCTCGACATTTTCTTTGGCCTTCTTGCGGCCAAAGGAGCGAGAAAAGGACAGAGTTATCGAAAGGGTTTTGCCATGCCCCTTTGGTTTGGCATCCTCCTTGTCCTGCGTAGGCTCCTTCTCCTTCTTGGCAGAGAGTGCAAATGTAGTACTACGCTGCTCCTTGAGCACAGGCGCGACCAACTTCCTTTCCTTGAGGGCATTGCTCGAATCCTTGGTGGCCAGGTTCTTCTCGCGCAGTATGCTAATAGAATTCTTCTCCCTAAGGACAACAGCAGAAATCTTTCGCTTGAGAACAGCGCTCGACGTCTTTTGCTTGAGGACGGGTGTACTTTCGGCCGGAATATCCCCTTGAGCAACAATTTCAAAGACCTCGACGGCAGTTTTCTTCGGGGCCTTCTTGGAGGTGCCAACGCTCTTGCGGAACGCCTCGGTGATAGATTTGGAGGTGAGGTGCAACGTTCCACGAGATTTGACGGTCTCCGACTTGATGGGCTCAACGTTCTCCTTGTCGGCAGCTCGGGCCGCCTTGGCAGCAGACTTAGCCGGGGACTGACGAGCGCGAGCCGAGGTTGACGGGCGGGACAATCGCTTGGCACTAAGGCGTGAGTTCTTCAGATTCGATTGGCCTTTGGATTTGGATAACTTGGATTGAGCAAGAGTCGGGCGAGACCATGGGGGAACGATCTCTGAGAGAACGGACAAGTCGAAAGACATGTTAGAGCGATTAAACTCATCCACTTGATAAATCCAATCAGTTTAAAACTCAGACAGAACACGTTGAAACATACCGTCGCCCCTGAAGTACGGGTCATTGAGGACGTCTGACGCAGTGGCACGCAAATCAGCATTAGGAAGCGTCATCCGTTTCAAAGCCTTCTCGCAGGGCTTGCTCATAATGCCTTCCCATTTCCCAATCCATTTCCCCTTGACGGTCCTGGCCCAGTACCGCTCGAGATCCTCCTTGCTCACAAAGCTCTCACCCTCGACTTCTTCAAACGGCGTGCGGCCCACAAGAATCTCGAAAAATGTGACTCCAAGGGCATAAACATCTGACTTGCGCGTATCGTGAGGTTGGCCCCGCGCCCGCTCCGGAGCAAGATATTCGGGCGTGCCGTACGCAAGGTTAGATTGGAAAGCATGACGTGACGTCAGAGTGTAGTGTTCGGCAAAGCCAAAGTCAACAAGAACGGGCATAGGCGGCGAAGCTCCCGTGAGAATGATGTTTGCGGGTCTGAAATAACCCAAATAATGTCAACATTGTGTAATCCAAAACTGAAATTGTGATACGCACTTGATATCATTATGAACGACGCCCCGTTGGTGCAAAAAATTGACCCCGCTGGTGAGGGCAAGGAACCAAGTCTTGGCTCTGTACTCGGGAACTTCGACTGGAATGGGAGTTGGCAGGTACTGCATCGTAATGAGCGCATAGCTGGGAGTGATGATGAACGAATGGAATTGCACAACGCTCGGATGTCCGACGCTGATGTCCTTGGCGGAACCCGAAGCAGAGGCCTCGCGGCGAAGCGCGCGCACGATTTTCATTTCATTCCAAAGAGAGCGCACGCGGGCAGCAGTGGTCGGAGTCTTGGAGCGATGAACAAGCTTGACTGCAACTTGTGAGCCATATAACGCGCGTTCCTCCGCCAGACGAGGTTCGCACAGCCAGACGGAGCCCCAGTTTCCAAACCCAACCTAAATCCAACATCAGCCAAATGAGCGGGCTCCCCAGACTATTCAACACTTACCTCCTTGACAAACCGCAACTTTTCACTCAACTGCTGGTCGGAAAGACTAAAAATATCGCTCGAGGGATGTTCGCCGGCCGTAATGTGATTGGCGACGCTATTATCGGCGGAAACTTGAACAACACCAGTGTCTCCGTGTGACTTGCGGGCAAAGGTTGAATGACCTGTTTCAGACGATTTATAGGTGCATGTTGATATTTTTGTTGAAGGAAAGCAGCTCGAAGCCGTAGAGACCGAGTTGAGTGCCCCGTAGGAGGATTCGGCCATGGAGACTGTTTGAGTGGTATGTTCCTGTAGAATGGTATGACAAATGCTGGGAATTGAGCTGGTTCTGCTTGGGCCGCTTTGGCCGAGATGGTCTATTCTTCAGACAACGCTCGGTGGCGTCGTATAATGCAAGTCTGATAGAGTCAACAGCGATGCGAGGAGAGCTGGCAGTAAAACAAGCAAGAGTATGAGCAGCGACAAAAACCCGAACAGCGAGAGACGGTTAGCACAGTCGACAGAGAAAACAAAACAGAGAATGGTGCGAAACACGATATTAGATACTCGATGTGCCGGTATTGTTGATGTGCCGATGTCTTGAGGGGGACGACCAGACCGACCTGGACGTGGTCGAACACGATTTCAACTTGGACGCGGTCTGGCGCTTAACGACCCGTGGCCGTGATTTGTCTTCGGGGTCCACGAACTTGAATATTTGCCCCCGCATTTGAACCCGTTATGTTGACTCAATCGACATTGTGCTGCCAAACGATGCCGGACAACCATGATGATGATTGAGCGTCATCCCCCCAGTTCATCACTCAAACTTGATGAACGCCCTCACCGCGTGCATTTAGCCATCGCGCACGTGAGGCTAGAAACGTAAAAAGGCCGTATGATGTAATGACGAACTGCTCAGGATACAAATCGATATTAACGGGTAATGACAGGATAGTCTTATAGATCAACACACACAAGAAGCTACAGTGGAAAGTCTGAAAGACAAAAGCCCAAGACATTGCTGTAGGGAATAATGACACGAAAAAGGCAACAAAATTTAAAAAGACAAATACTCAAGGATTTATAAATACAGAGCGATTGGGTATAACAGCAGGACAAAGAGCGAATAGCAGACAACACTCTAACGGCCCACACAACATGCAAAATCTATATACAAAAAAGTGAGGTCGAAAGTTCACGATTTGGTGAGATTCAGACTCTCGGATGTACTATTGCCATCGATGCCGTCGAGCTTGATCGCGCTCCCTCCGGCTGTACTCGTTTCATCAGCACTTCTCCTATGGCCGCCCTCAAGATCCTCCAAGATGTCTATTTGCGTGGTAATCGTTACCGTAACCTCCAGGTCTTGTTCGCGCGCATCGGAAGAACCGAAAAGCCGACCAAATATCGAAGTCCGGCTCTCGCTACGCGGAGGCACCTCGACACCATTCACAACATTAGCCCTAGGTCGCCCAGAAGTTCGTTTCTTGCTTGCTGGGGGCGCACCAATGATAACAGCCCTGGGGCTGCTCACCTCTGCGTCACCACCCATAACCAAAAAGCTTGACCTATCATCCCAAACTTCGCGCCTCGCTACGGGACTCCTCTGGGACATTTCCATATATTGGCCGTCGCGGATTTCGGTACCAAGTCCCGGGTGTTTACCGCCAGGTGAGCCAAATTTATTCTTCCATGTTGATGGGCTGAGGAAGTCATGGCCGAATCCCTTTTCGTAAATAGTGGGCGTGCTAGGTGCGCCTGGGGACCGAGGAACCGATGAGAGCACGACGGCTGTCGGGCCACGATGGGCAGAGCCAGGTCTAGGTGGAGCGCGCCCCTGGCTAACGGAAGGCGGAGCCTGATTGCCATCATGCGGAATGCTGTTCACGTTCGCAGTAGGCTGTGCCACGGTTTGTGCAATAGAAGCACTGCTGTTGGGAGAAGTGACCCAGAACAAGACGATTGCATTGATTGTAACCTATAAATCAGTGGTTTAAGCAACGGTGCCGGGGAACTGACAGGTGACTTACGTCGGTACCGCAACTACCCAAACACACCCATCCGAGCTGTTTCCCGTCCATCACAGTCAAAATAGCAATGTTCAGCGTTGAAGTTGTGAGAGCGGCGAAGGCAGCGCTGTCACCGGAAAGTGTAATTTAGAACCCAACGGAACTAGGAGTCAGTGTAGACTTACGCAAGTGTCCTAATTGCAACGGACTTGAGTCTAGGGTTGATGAGCTTGCTCCGAGCGAGTGGCCAGAGGAAAAGCCCAGTCAAGAAAATCTATCCCAAGAGAAGCGATGGTTAGCGTTCGTAGAGCGCACTACCAAAAGACTCACGTTGATGTAAAGATCGTATGTAAGAAGCGTGAGCGAGCTGTGGAATGCGTGAGTGGTGAGAAATTCTAGCAACGGAGTGTGCTTACGCCAAACGCTCGAGGCCAATAACACAAGCTCCATCGGGGCGGATGAAGGCAATACGCCCGACCAGCATGAGCACTATTACGACAGCATACTTGCGCCTCGAGTTCAGCTCCATCAAGCCGTTACCGGCAGCAAGGCAACCGAATACTCACCGGAGTGAGGGTAATCAGGCAGATACGATATACAGGAGATTTCAAACGAGGCTGATGAGTGCCCCCCCAGACGACATGAACCTAATCGACCATTAGGTGGTAAATTCTCAGGCAAGTGTCGATTTGAAATGTTTCAACGCACCTTTTCGATGAGGAACCCATATGTCAGAATCTTACTAAGGACATAGAGCGCAATGCACGCATAGATACCAAGCGAGCAGTGCATAGTGTCTTTGGATAACCCCGTGCCCAATACCAAAACACCAGCTGCAAGTTGAGTGAGCATACAGAATGTGCCACTACGAATAGTGCTTACACAAAAATACAAACACCCAAGAATCAGCCAAAACCAGAATAACACATAATCGCGGCCATGTTATCGTCGACCAAAGCTGGCCCCAAGAGAGGTCTACAAACGTTGTGCGGCGTGCGAAACAATAGCCGAGAACAGAAACCCCGAGGAGGTGAATTACTGAGGATAAGGATTGCATCCCTTCGAGTTGCAAAACGAACCGAACAAGAGAGCATCAGCCAACATCAACCCAGTCATCGCCAGAATGCGCACCTGGATTGGGAAAGACGACCGTTGGTGAATGAGAAGGGTCGTCGGTGAAGGGCGTCATGACGGACTTGGAGATTGAGTAAAGACTGTCGAAAAGGGGGGAAATGCACTCCTACGGAGCCGGAAATCTCTCGCTGGCTATTCAAGCAAACTCGACGGAACCGTGGCACTGGTGAGAGAACGGGGTTTGGTTTCTCCTGTCAATCACACGTGAGCCGAACGCTCCATTTGGATATATTGAATCACACTTGATGTCAGCGGTGGGAAGCGAACACCACAGGGGAAGTCTGTTCAGTTCTCCTGGCTTCTAGTGTGCCTAGGACACATTGACATTTGTTCCCCTCACCCACAGAGCGCCCATATCTACCAATGGCAAGAAAACGACTCAAACTTGTTCGAACACGACATGCAAGTGACTGTGGTCGTGGGAAAGGACAGAGTGTCCCCACCGGGGGTTATTGCCGAGGCCTTTTTTCTTCGCTATGATTGGCTGATCGAGAAGTTTTAGCGCTTATTTTATCACCCTAATAAGGTTCTGGTAGATGGTCTGCGTCCTGGCCATGATGCTCAGGACGCCAACGAGAGTACTGTATACGTAAGATAGCCGACAAAATAATTCAATTTATCTCGCAATCGATATCGGTCAGGCACTTTCTGAAATCCGATCTCCAGGCCCACTCCAACCCATTGACTGGTAGTCGGGAGCGCCAACGAGCTGGTGCAGTATTAATATTGTGGCACTTCAGACATCAACATTACTCGCCACAACCTTACCTCCGCCAGTGGCTGACGCAATAAACCTAACTTACCGTGTCACTTCTTCGCCTCATCCAGACTAGAATCAGGTCCCAGAATATTTGTTCTCTCAGCTCGAGTTCTGGATAATCCGTACGATCGGATGCGTGTCTGACGATACCGATACGTGTGTAGTTGAATAAAGGCAGCACTCCGCCATCGACGAGAATTGTGTGCTTTATTTAGATAATTTTAAGACCAAGGCACCTAACGTTGACTGTGTACGTATCGATGTAGTTACCACACGTGTAAGAGCGAGCAATTATAACACCCTTGTCCGATTAAAATACTGTGCTGCGACTTCGCAACACCAATTCAATGTCGGGCTCTGTCCGGATCCTGGGTCAATGAATTCGAATGTCTTTGGAATGTATACCATCAACTGTACTTGTTGCGATCGCGATCGGCAACAAATTGACCACTGTATGAGAGTGAAGTTGGGCGCTGGATACGCAAGTTCCAAATATCTATACTTGCACGTAGTGCTAAGGTGCTGGAGAATTTCAGACATTTTAGGCGTCATGGACTGGAAACTGAAACCCGCCAACTTATGAAGTATAGTTGTCTCTAATGTCGGCCACCCCAAGTAGGTACCCCTCTTGTGCAAACCACCGCGATTTATGCCCGTTGATTACTTGTAGGGCCTAAGGACGGGACAGTTGGGAGCCGGCACCTGGGCCATTCTACCTTCTCCGTGCTTGAAAATAAACCAGTGGCGAGGTTCTCCAACAGGGTCCCACGCGTAATTGAAATTCATTAATGAACGACGTCACACGACCGCCACTTGCCATAACATGTTTTTTGCACAGTTGCGTAGGTCGCTGACACTCGGGATCAAGCCTCTTGGGTATTCTGCGTTTGGGGTCTTTTTTAATGATCAGGTGGCACGCTCCTTGAGTACAAAATATATGCTTCGGAATCCTTCTCCAAGCGCTCCGAGGGAGGTACCAAGGCCATTGCTGATATTGAGCGCGGAGCAATGGGACTCTAAGTCAGGAGAAGGGTGGGTATCTAAAAACAAAGTACGGTTTAAAAATTATATACATCCTAATCTAGAATGCAAGAATTCGCTGGCATGTATGCCGAGCGAGGATACACCACAATCGAAATAGATCTCGCTCCGCCACCGCCAGGTGACTCTGCAATGCAAACATCCAAATCATTGATAGAGTACTTTACCAAAGGTACATTCTCGACCATTGGTGTCTGTTGTCGTACACCGAGGCACATGTTCTTCGCGTTGCAGATTTGACTTCCCACATACGACTCACCGCCATACCTTTTCTTCCGGTGATAATCGCCCGAGCAGGGACATGTATCATTGCTCAATCATATATCGAGTCAAACCCGGCATACGCACTAGTACTGATCGAACCTCCTATCTCCAACTCGAGCTGCGTCCCAGCGCTACTCCCAACACCAGTGGACGAATTCACTTTTGAGCCAAAATTCCCCATTGCCGTCATTTCATCTTCGGATAAGATCAAGGGGAGCAGAATTGTGCACGGGGGGGAGAGAGAGGGATGGGTGGATGTCTTGAAGGTGAGGGACTTGGCTGGGAGTAGTGCATTAATGGATATCGAGAGGTGGATGGATGCAATTGGCGTATGAACACCCCAGTATACAGTTCAGTACGAGGAAATTTTAGCGAGAGACGAGGTTCGACAAACACAAATGAGCGTGTCCAAAATTGAGTCTGATTCATGACAAGATACGATCACATCTATCTACCCACCGCGGCTAACAAAACCGGGTAGAAAACCCAAGTGGGAAACAAAACACAAACGTAACGTACATCTACAGGCGAGGGGGTCATAATCATGGTCGATTCATTTCGAGGTCTTGGATGATTTGCTACTGGACGAACTGGATATCGACTCGCTACATGGCAATAATTATCAGAAAATCATATATTAGATTACGAATAAAATTTACGAACGCAATACTTTTCATGATGGTTAACTTGCCGGGCGAGGCGGCATTAACCATTTGTCGTTCAATCGAGTTGTTGATCTTCGCACTCAACGTCTATTTGGGACGAAAATCAGTAAAGAGACGGTAAAGTAAAAAGAAACAATTAATCCATTACCCTTTGCAAAGATGCATGCTTTACTGCAGCAGCCTTCTTGGGCGGGATCTACAAAGTTCGTGAGACAACCGTCCAGGTGCAATGGCAAATCATCTGGCTCACCACCCTCTTGCCCTTCTTCGGGTCTTTGTTATTAACACGGCCGGGGCCCTTGGATTGCATTCCCTTAGTCTTTCCTTGCACCATCGTGTCGAGGCGTATGTAAGACTGAGGCAGTGGGAGCGCACTGGTGTTCGTCAAAGTTGGGAAAAACGCATCCGCTTGCGTAAGCGCCTATTTGGGCAATGTGAGACACGAAATATGGGACCCACCTAGGGCGCAGGAAGAACGCTGAGAGATACAGGTTGGGCAAGTGGCGGTCGAGATGACGGAAGGGGGGATGAGCTCGACCACTCCTCGACCCGCTTTGCTTGCGCCCCCATCTAGGCTTTAGGCCGGAAACCGGTCTAGATCTGACAGGTGCTATGATTGTATTATGTCATCTACCGACTCAATTGGCATTGCAACCTAGCCCGAATTCGGATAAATTCAGCTCGCTGTCCCGCCCCCGCTTTAATTTTCTTTTCCCGAGTTTTGTTTTTAGTTATATCAAGGAGAACGCATTCGACTATACTCGGTGAATTTTCTTAGTAAGCCAAATACAGGAAACTTCTTTCCCAGGCTCTGATGTGCTAGGAAAGTTACAAGTATCGACAGCTACTAACAATAGGAAAGAAAGGCAC